>CM062820.1:1027357232-1027957232 GCA_031772625.1 Pinus tabuliformis | reverse complement strand
AAATGTTATTAACCATTTACTTATAAGTTATTATTTATTATTGTGCAATCACGAATTAAGTAAGAAGTATGGAATAAACAAACTAATTTCATATTTAAAATTAGGTTGGCCCTAGTGAACGTTTATAACATGTGTTTATATAAGTTTATTATAATAATACATTTGATAACATTTGTGACATGGGCCTCTAATTTAAGGATACTTAAAATAAGCAAGAATATCTACAAAGTAGCCATTGTTCAAATACAATAGTTAGTTCATACATTTCAAAATTCAATAATTGAACTAAGCTGCAGGGAAACGCTCGCTATGCGGCCTTGTTGATGGACACATTATAATATTTTTGAAATGGATTGTTTCCTTTGTTGGTAGAACATTATGATGTTTTTGAAAGTTGTTAGGTTATAATTTTGCTTAGAAAATAATGTAAATTTCGATAGGATTTAAAAAAAATTAGTAGAAATTTTTGGAAATCTAGGTTATTGCTATTAAATTTGAGGATTTTGAGTGCCTCAAAAGTTTTTGAAAAACAAAGATTCAAACACTCCTAAACTTAAATTTTTTTGAAAGTTTTTTAACTAAATCCAATAATTTTTTTTTACCAAATAAACGAAATTGTGACCCAATAAACAACCCCTTCTTGAAATGGAGTGTTGCCGTTATTGGTACAACATTTTTCACTAGACATATCATTTGTGTATGGGAAATATTCGAATTTAGACTATTTAAGAATATGTTGTATATTTAAGGAAAAAAACACTAAGGTTTCAAAAGTGGAATAATGATGCATTTGACGACAAGGTTCACTTGACTGTGCATAAAAGTTAACAGAAAACATATTTTTACCACAATATTTCACCATTACTATGTTGTACTCTTCTCTCCGAGCATTGTGTTCCCTACCACCCCAAATCTATCATGGTACATCTAAGAGATACGGTCCCTACTTGATGCCCTTAAAGGATATGTTAGTTATATTGGATACTATGACATTTAATATGTTTATATTGATTAATGTTTTAATAAATTATATAGTGTACTCATGCCTTTCAATGCCTTATGTTATTGGTACATGGAAGTGAGCCATCAAACATTGTGATCCAAAGACATAAATTATTATCATAACAACTCTTTAATATTTTAACCATTGCAATTTGATTTAATTTGATATGTAATGTGTTATATTGTGTAATTAAATAATATAAATATCATAGCAACATAAGTCATTTTTAACCATTTTTTCAATCTAATTAACTATTTTATGGAGATATTTATTTTACAATATACTTACAACATTTAATTGAGTATGAAATCTTATTGTATTTATTAATAATAAGAAATACTCAAATCTTATTGTATTTATTAATAATAAGAAATATGAAATAATATTTTTTAATAATTTGGTAACCTAGTCATATGAAAAAGGACGATAGGTACATGATAAATAAGATATTTTACTTTTACAAAAATAATTTAGCATTGCCTCATATTAACTCCTAATCATAAAATGAGCAGGGTGAATGGAAACTTATTATAATGTTATTTTTCAATAGATCATTTCAGCATAATATGACAAATATCACTTCCCAAAGAGGGTGAGAATAACGGAAATATTGTGGTTTAGTGGTTGGGATGTGGTTGCATGCAAGGGACGTTGCTTGATTTACCAAATTTAATTTCCCTCCATTATCGAAGGGCCTGAAAATATGTTTAACAAGATGAATTAGTTTAGATGAACATTCATAAGATATTTTATTCTGGTATTTTTTAGTAATAAATATTCAATGAAATTAGATAATTCATGGCAACTAAATGCCCATATTCATAAAGTAGCATAGTAACATAGTGAACATAGATAATACATACATTTGCAAAATAAAAAAACAGAATTGAATTAGAGATTTATATAAATATAGCACTTATATTTTATCCAAGAATAGTCAAATAAATTCATCTTATATGAGAAGATTTCCACAAAAATTTAGGCATGACATGTTAATGCCATACCCAAGCTAGTCTATCAAGTCATTGGTGTAAAGGAAACAAGTTTAAAGCTTTTTAATCACTCATGACTCAACCCAACCTAGTTTCTCTCATGGCTTATCCAATCAACTCACTAGTCATTGGGGTAAAGGAAACAAGCTTCAATATTTTCAATCACTCGTGACTCAACCCATCTTAGTTTCTCTAATGGCTTATCCAATCAACTCATTGTAAAGAATTTCAAGCATCTCCTCAAATAATCAATGAATGATGGTAGCCCCTTCCATTTTCTGATGTAACAAAAGGAAATATTCCCTTTCTCTACTCAATAATATCTTAGGGATATTCTTCCCTTATAGTTCTCTTAAGTGTAGGAAAAAAGATCCCATTTGTTGATTTCGTTATGGTAATAACTTGGGAGAATAAATCTTGGTTATTAAGTAGCCATTTAGTAGTAATGGTCATTGGGAGGAGGATTGTTGACCTACATTCATTAATCAATAGTGTCTTATAGTTATTCACACTTTATTACAACCAACATTCTTTCTTTCATAACACTTAGTCAATTTTTTGCATATGTATGTTATGAAAGAATTTTTACCAAATTGCTTCTTGCATTATTCAAAACACAACACATCTACCATACTTAGTCATTTTCTTGTATGCAAATTGTGAACTCCTTTTTTCCCAAAGTCATCCCACACCATGATCCCACATTCTTCAATGTGCACTTTCATTTCCACTACCTACAGTTTGTACCCCCTTTTTGTACTCAGTCACGTTTTTTTTATGTGGCTGGAAAAGGGCCATTTTCTCATGTACTTCCCCATCCTATAGCCTTCATGACTCTTTCCTACATGGCCTTATACTTAGTCATTTTTTACTTAACTATTCCTCTTGCATGTAAATGTGGGATGCCCTTGCTTCACACTATCCTATACTTGAATCCCACATCCTATATTTATTATATTCCCACTGCCTTTTCTCAAGGCATATTAAATTGTTAGGCCAATACATATTTTTCATGACAAAAGACCCTTAATGTATTAAATGAGGCAAGTTTTCACAGAGATATGGTTATATTTTTGAATTAAGTAAGTAATTGTTATTTATGAACCACCTTTCCCTACACATATTCACATAAAATAAGTTAGTAAGGCACTTAACACTATCAAAGTTTCCAATAAGAGAGATCTTAGTTTGTTCACACATTAAACATAGTTATTAAGTACCAAACAAAGATGCTAGATAGAAAAAGTGAGGAATTTTGTGGAGACATTATTGATATGCTTGGGAATTAGGATTATGATTTCCACTTGTCTGTGGCTTGTCGATGGTATTTAGGGATTAACCTAGAAGAGAAGAGAACTAGCCCGGGAAAATTTTAAGAAACCCCTCCTTCCACCTGCCCCTCCCCCTCCCCCGAACTTATATGTATCATAAATGGGTGAATCCCCATGGTACATATAAATATGTACAAGCTATTTTTTCAATTATCTAATATGCATATATAATTTTTTGTTAAAACTTGGAAATTTTTTCACTAAATTATAAAATATTGTAAAGTCATTGCAAATAGTGTTACTTCTCAATATAGTGTTTTTGTTGCTAAATCAATGATACTATGTTCAAAGTGTTCAACACATTCACAAGTTATATTTTGGCACTAAGTGAGATAGTGCAACATCTTGGAAAAGTTCAAAGAACCATTAATCTATGTGACATTATTTCCCCACCCACCTGTTTCAAGTTTTGGGCTTGCTCATTTTTAGGAGCATTTTCTCCACTTGGTGAGTTGTAGTAGGGTTGGTTGGTGGCATTTGAGGGGCAATTAGGTTGGTTAGGAGTTATCTTTTTAAGATAAATCTCGAACCCTTATCGTGACTAGTACTAAAAATTAGTGTAGGTCAAATTGTTCCACCAAATAACTATTGATGATTAAATTAAAATTTTAAAAACTCTATTATAGAAAAATACATCTATAAAATGATAATTAACAAATAATATTAAAAATATTTATTATTATTTAAATAATAATAAATAAATAATAAAAAACATTTATTATTTTTTAATATTTACAACAATAGATAGAATGCTATATGATGTATATAGTTTTTTCATTAAAATAAATAAGCTTTCCTATATAAATATTTTTAATTAAAATTTAATAATAGTTATTATATTTATATAATAATTTTTTTGATTAATTATATAAAGTATTACTTATATTTTTATTTTTATTCTATTTTATATTGAGTTATATAAATAATATAGTTATAATTTCAAAATAATATTTTGAGTTATATAAAAATACCATTATAATAATACTTAGTATTTTTTTAAATTCATTTTTATACCACTTGTTTTTTTAATTATAAAAAGTAATTAAATAAATATGTGCAAATACATTTTTTTTTGGTTTGAAACTCAATATTATATTACTTTGGAAAAAGAGTACAAACAACCTTACTTGGTGATCGTAGCTGCCCACCAGGGAAACCATCCCACAACTACCAGTTTAATGTCTTGAGATTGCAAATACTATGCTTGACTTGAGTATTATTCAGTACTAGAAACAAGATTGAAGTTGGATTCCAAAAAACTACAAAAAGGCTATGAAATTGGCTCTTGACTCCAAAAATTTCGAGAACAAGGAACAACATTGCAATTAATTAGCAAGGAGGTGTAAGGAGAGTCCAACAAGATTTCTAGGGAGTAAACCAATAATGTTTCAGGGCGGGCTGCCAAATGAAGGCTACATCCACGAACACTGCCAAGACTTCAAGCTACTCGCATGAGCCACACAGCTAGAGTAGAGTAAGGTGCAACAACGCCTCAGTTGACTGTCATGTTGTAGCCAAAAACTCGATTGGTTCCGCCAATCAGAAACCTCATTGCATATAAACACCTTGAGCCTGGAGCTAACTTAGAACCTTTGTTCATTGACTGACTATGTCCTTCCAACGTCACCCATAGCCTAAATGTGCCTTGCATAACAATGTAGAGGTAGACGATCTTCGTCCAACCGTTGACAAAGTTGTAATTATGAAATTTTTTTGGCCAATTACCATAATGTGCAAGCCTATCCACCTTAGGGTGACATATATTACTCACATTAAAGCTTAAATGCCCGAGAATCCTAGAGTTTTCAAATAGAGAGAAACATGCCAGAGGTGGGTTGGGCTCAATCCCTGGAACTACATTCAAACTCAATTCTCCATCGACGACGCATGGACCTGGTTCCATGACATAATTGAGGAGAGCATAATGCCTTTGTGAACCCACAACGCTGAGCATGAGAGATGAAAGGAGTGGAATGGAGCTTACCCCTAGACTTAGTGAGTTTTCCTAATTGTTAGCACACTTGTTGTCATCCAATAGCTACCAATATGAAAGTACATTCTGAGTGTAGACACTACCTCCCCCGAGGATCAAAGGAAGTCCTTTGGTCTGACCATTCCCCATGTACAGTAAACAACGAGTCCAATTCACCAAAGACGAGAAAAGACTAGTACACGCAATGTTGGTGGAGATGTTTCTTGCTAGAGGATGGCCATGATCATTGGCATAGTTACCAATGCTCACCATTTCACCTGCAAACTGAGACTCAGAGCCAAGATCTGCGAGAAGGATACCCTATATAAACATTTCACATGCCCCAACGTTCAATTGCCATGAATTAACCTTCGTTGAGATGATCAAAGCATGATGACTACCCATAATGAACCTGATGCAGATGTGCTTGCAGACCGTGAGAAGAGTGTGAGGTTGCATCACATAAATTGAAGCATACATCAAGGCTGAGGATGACACATGTTGTCCTCACTGTTTCCATTTACCGCTTAGAGCGGTCATATCATGATAACTCTCACATTAGCATCTGACGCGGGGATGTACAAATACATTTTTTAATTGATGATATAATATAAAGAAAATTAGGCAAGTTAATTTAGAAGATGACATTGAAACATATTTGGTAATATATATATATATATATATATATATATATATATATATATATATATATATATATATATATATATATATAAGTTTTTTTTAATTGGAAAATCAACAAAAAATTGAGATTGTTTAATTAATATCTGAAAAGATAAAACTTACCTTACTAGATGTTTTCAAATTTATAAAATTATTAATTTTAAATGAGAAAATTAATGAAACACTTGCTTCTTTGCTCAAATTAGTGTAGATAATGAAGAAGAATCACAAAACCATATAACCATATGCATAGCAAATTAACGCATAAAAATTAAACTGGCAGAAAAGGCAGAGAGCCATCATGTGGTCTCTCATGCTCATGTAATTCACATTATTCAAAAAATCTAATAATACATTTAAATACATGAGTAAGTGGTCTTAAGATAGTGTGTCTATCTTAGACTCACTTGGTTGAGACAATTTCTCAACTTACACACTAATTCAGGAGAGCTAGTTGGAGAGATTCTCTCATCCAAACTAGACTCCTTAGTTTGAGGAATTCTCATTATTTTATTTATTTAATTTAATAATTGGATTTATTATTGATTTTTAAGAGAGTGAGGCTAACATTCCCCCCAATGGTAAATCCAAAACAAACAAGGAACCATCTTCCAAGTTCTCAAGTTGATCCTCAAAAAACATTTGCTTGAAAAACCGCCAAAGCTAGATGTTGAAGAAACTACAATATGAAGAGATCATGAGCCAGCTGCATGACGATTCATCTATGGATGTCGCTTGACAACTCCATCACGTGCCAAGATGTAAAAGGATCCATCTGTCCTTTGCTTTCAATCATCATCCTTTGTCCACTGACAAAATGTTGATGAACGCCCATTGGCGAATCTGCTGATGATGATTGCCCACTGGCTGATGATGTTGAAAAAAAACTCACTGTTGATTTCGCTGTGTTTGAAAACTTCTCACTCCTGACTTTGCTGTCGATTGCCCACTTGTGAATTTGTTGACGTCGAAAACTGCTCACTGCAGCTTTTGTTGTTGATGCCCACTCGCTGAATTGAAGATGCCAATTGGCTGCTTCACTGATGTTGTTGAGACTTTCAGTCTTGACAACCACAGTCAATTTCATTGACATTTTCCCCCCTTTTTCAGCTGAAAGGAGAGACAATCTTCTTCAAATTATTTTTGAACACCCCCCCTTCAAGTGTAGGAGTGTTTCAGTGGTGTACTCCCCCATTCAACTGCATGAGAGTACCATATTCATTTTTATGGTTGGCTACAATATGTGTGAGTGAATTCTGTTGTAAAACTTATACAACCGTTTTATTGTTGACAACCATTCCCAAGGATCAATCCATGCATAATTGATCTTTAATCTAGCAAGTTTGTCTTGTTTGCAGCATTTCTTTGATGAATGGTTCTTCTTGCCACAATGGTGACAAGGATGGAGATCAAAACACTGATCTTCCAGATGACCGATTCTTTGACAATGAAGGCATTTTGGTTTGACTGCAACTTCATTATGAGTGCATTTCTATTTGTTTGCAACTTTAGTTTGTGTGTATTGATGTCGGTCTACAAGTTGTTGAGAACTTGCTGAGGTGATTTGTTCAAGTAATCCGGCACTGACGAACTGAATGGGCTTTGAATAATCAGGGATATGTAAGTTGTCGTTATCTTTGACATATCCTAAGCCGCGTCAATTTTGATTACTTTGAATTTCTTCCCATGGCTTGTTTATGGGTTTGGAAGAAAGTTGAACCGGAATGACTTCAACACCTGACGCTGGTTGGATGAATGAAGTCGAATGATCAGCTGTCTCTGGATTGGTCAAAGACTTGGAAGCAACATGCTTCTCTTGCAACTCATTTCTCTGCAGTTGCGACTCCAGTTGAAGGAACTCAATCATTTCATGTGCATGTTGAATATGCACTTGAATGTCAGCAAGAGTTGTTTTGCTGATGTTCACCATGTCGCCAGCTGATGATAAAATCAATTTGGTAATAATTTGGGACAATTGAATGCGTGTTGCCATGTTAGCTTGCTCACTTTGAATTCAGGCTTGCTTGTACTGTTTCTGATTGCTGATGATTTAAACACTTGCTAGAGTTTTATGACTTGGTTGTTTCAACTCTTGATGTCACGCTCGCTTGATGACGATCGATTTGCTTGAATGCTTCACTGACACTTTGTGAATGCTTCAATCAACTTCACACTGGCTCGTTTGTTGTAGATGTCGTGCTGTGAACTTTCGCACTTGATTTTGACATGCTCGCTTGCTTTGTTGTTTAAATGACACACTCACTTGCTATGTTGTTTGAATGACACACTCGCTTGCTTTGTTGTTTATTGCTCACTTGAAGAATAGAATACACTTGTTTGATGATGATTGCTTGTTATATGGCTTGCTTGAACTTACTTGATTGATTACTCACACTTTGTGCTTTATTGAATGTACTCACTAAATGTGTTGATTAAAAAAGGAAGGGTTTCGAACACTGTCGAAAATGCACCCAAGAGACAAATGACAAGTTAAATCTAGATGACTCCATTGAAGACTTACTTGACTTAATGTATTCACCTTAACAATTCAAATTAGGGTGTCAGTTACAACCGAGAATGCACCCATACAATTCAGTTAAAAAATGCAAGTGATACAAAAAGTTTTGATGATGTGGATGTCGTTTTGGCTTGAAATGCTTGATTTTGTAGTGTCCTTAACTTGATTGCTTTGATTACATGATGTGAAATGTGCTTGCTTGGAAGATCATCTTATCAAGTTGATGATGTGATGCTTTGTGCTTGTGTACTTAAGCTTGATTACAAGAGCTTGAATGGAATTGACTATGTGCATGCAATGTGCTAATTTGTTGTGTGTACCATATTAGAAAGACACTACAGTAAGGTTAGTGTCAAAGCTAGACACAAAACAAAAACAATATCAAGAATCATGCGCCATCACAAACATACACATGGTGTACCTAATATCCCCTTATTCAATTTTGGGCGGATCTAGGACACAATCACCACCACAAAAAATATGTCTTTATTAAATCTTGAAGAACATCAATCTTCACCTTCACAATATTGTGAATGTAATTTCTCAAACAATGAGAATGCCAAGCTCACAGCCCCACGAAGCAACTTGTCTTCAAAAATAAATGTACATTAAGTCAATAAAATACAACAATGAGCTTCCCTTTTAAAAAGCTTCACTTATCACTCCAAATACAAAATATGCCCAAAATTCCATTTCACAAAATCACTTATGACTCCATCACAAAAAAATTAGAAATACTCCTTATCTCCCCATTGTTCCACAAAAAGATTTAAAATTCATTTTGGAACAAACTCTAATGAGTATTTTAAATACATAATCACACTCGATCATAGATCTAATCGAGCAATGGCTACCCAAAATTCAGCTTGCTCTTGCTTGGGAAAATCGGTCAACATGATTCTACTTGAATTCTTCTCGTTGGAGACAATAGCTATTATAAAACAACATATTGTATTCCGAAACCATGTGCCAAATTAACACACACAAATTAAACTGGCGGAAAAAGTAGAGAGCCATCATGTGGTCTCTCATGCTCATGTAATTCACATTATTCAAGAAATTTAATAGTACATTTAAATACATGAGTCAGTAGTCTTAATATAGTGCGTATATCTTAGACTCACTTGGTTGAGACAATTTCTCAACTTACACACTAATTTAGGAGAGCTAGTTGGAGAGAATCTTTCATCCAAATTAGACTCCTTAGTTTGAGGAATTCTCATGATTTTATTTATTTAATTTAATAATTGGATTTATTATTGGTTTTTAAGAGAGTGAGGCTAACAGATGATGATGATGATGATAATAATAATAATAAATCACAAATATCATTACAATGAACAATAAATAGTTTTTTCTTTTCCCAAATACAATGCAATAAAATGAAATGGAACAAGTGAATTGATTAAGAAAAATGCAGGCTCAGGGGTTACTATAATTTTGCATCAAAACCCATTTAAAAATTTTACATCAAAATCCATTTAAAAACATTCCAGCACTAAACTACAACATTTTAATGATATATATGGTTCAAAAGATATATATATGAATTTGACATATTTATATAATTGTAGGTGAGAAAACCTTGTGTTGAATTCTATACGAATTTATCTAAATTGTACCAGAAAACATAAATCTACCTTTACAAATAGAAGTAAGCCACCAACAAATCATCTATATACATAATTATATTTTTTTATTCTATGCACAAACTTAGTATCTCTTTCATCTATATAATCAATTATATTTTTTTATTCCATGCACAAACATATTATCTGAGATAATGTTTTGTAAAAAATGTTTAATTATTATTTTTTCTGTCTAGATATATTTGTTGATTATATTTTTTAATTCTATACACAAATTTTTACCAAAAACCTACATGTAAGCAATAGAATGTTTCTAAGCAATGAGGAAACTAATATTTGCAACCTATTATGCAGAAATTTTTAAGATCTAGGATTTATAATATATACGTTAAACATGAATAATTTTTTAACATGACATATAAAATTGTTACACTCAAACAAAATAGAAAGGTGCATGTAAAATCAAAGGAATTTAGAGATTATTATTTTTGAATACGATTTCAAACCTAAGCTACACGAAAATGAGTTAATGTGAATCTCAACGTGTAGAAACTAACTATTTTGTAACCTTTTTAAAAATGCTATGGTAAGTAAAAGAGAGACATTACGAGTTATTAGTTTTTATATCTACATTGGAATATAGTTCCAGCACCCTCAGTGCCATCATTTATAGCTAATTGAATTAGAAGGGAGAGATTTCTACAGTTATGAGAACAATCACCCTTTCATGATACATGGTGGATCAAGCCCACCCTCAGTGCCATCATTTATAGCTAATTGAATTAGAAGGGAGAGATTTCCACAGTTATGAGTACAATCACCCTTTCATGATACATGGTGGATCAAGCCCCTTGAATGTACAAAGTGTCCTGTTGAAGCCCCGAAAATTGGGCCGACAACAAGGGGGATACCTGCCCGGTTCGGACATTGGTTGGCAGCTCCTTATCCGTTTGGTATAGCGGGTCTGACTGGGGATAATGGGACCAGTTTCCAAATCTATGGGTGTGTGTGTGTAGAATTGGATGTTGCTGATCTAACAATAACTATCTAAGCTATTCTAATTCAAACTTTAATCTAATTCTTTGCTATTGTAATCTAATAAAAACATCACATCTAATCTATGCTAACCCGGGATGTAATTCTTCTATTATGCGATCTAAAGAGATTTCATATAACAACTGGTAATAAAAATCATTCAGCGATTATAAGAAAGGAAATCAATTAAGATGAACTATTTCGCATAAAAAGTTAGGCAAAACAGTTGTGAACAACATAATGCATAATAAGCTATTCATACATTAAACATAAATAAATAGCTACCACTGTACAAAAGTGCCAAATGGTAACTCAAGCATTCATGCAATAACATATAAACAACTAAAAACTGTATATCACTTTAACATATAAGTAGAAATGGCCAAGAGATAAAAGTACCATTTATGACTGGTCCTACTCATAAGCTTCAAGCAACAATGATTTATCTCTCCTTGCTCTAACATCTACTAAGAGTAAAAAAGTGCAACATCAGTAGCAGATATCAAATGCAAACATCAACAAATATTGATCCATTCATTCACCAAAACCTCCTCTGAGGGTGCAAAAGTGCATGTTCTGAGGACAAGTTTTTGATAAATTTCTGGACCACTCTCTAAATGCATGAGAAGGGTTTAAAAACTACTTCCTAATTCTAATAATAGTTTATTTACAAAAATTCAGGATGCGGTTTTCAAATGACTGCCCTTTTTCTAAGCAAAATTTAAAGCGAAAATTAAATTCATAACTAAACTACTTTTGTATATGGTCTTTAAAACTGCATGTATTCAACATTGGTTTAAGTAGAGTCGGCTGGCTGACTTTTGCTTTGAGTTGGGCTGAGAAAATGGAATCGATGAGTACTGGTACCACCTTTTCGGCCGCATTTATGATACACTTCATAGTCATCCACTGACTATGCGGCTTCACCAAGTATGTCCAGTAACATTCCCAATTTAACCTGTTTAGTGCTTGGATTGCCCTTCCCTTTTCTTGTGCTCTCTGCTTCCATTCCGCCTCTAGTTGTAGTTTGTTTGGTAGATACCCTGGGGTGGTTTCTGCGATTAAATTTGCTCTGTGCAAATTCTCATTTACACAGTCAATAAGAATTCTTGCTGTCGTGGCTGCTGTTTCTGCCGCTTGTTCTGCCTCCTCGATTTGATCGTCCCACTTGTTAAAGAGCAGTTCTTTATGATTCTCATTTATCCTGGGTGCGCCTGCTCTTTTTCCCTCGTCCTCATCCTACCAAGCCAAGTACTCAGTTACTCGTTTGTCAATCAGATCATATTCACTTCGTAAGTCGACCACTTGATTAGTGATCTTATCACTCATTTCGCAATAATCATTCCACTGTGACATCTTTTATCCCAACACTTCCTGCTGCTGCAGTAGTTGTTCATTCAAAGAAATAGATTCTGAAATAAACTCTGTAAGCTTAGGGTCATCCCTGTGCATTTCTTGTACATCCTGTAATTGTTTTCCCTTCTCGTCCAAACTTCTCTGATAACTTATCTGCATTTGCTAGAAGTCTTCCTGCAACTTTTCAAGATGTTTGTGTGCCTCATTATTAGTATTGGCTTGTTGCAATTGTAGTTGCAGTACTTGTATTTGATCTTCTCGCTCTTTCAACAATTGCTGTACTTCTGATGCTTTGTCAATAGTCGCAGAGGCATATGCTCCTGCGATCTGGGATAGTTTGGTGAGATTTTCAGTCGGATTACTGGTGGGATCTTTCCATAAGACGTCTAATTGCTCAGCATCCTGAGAGGGTGTATTTTCTAACTTCCTTTTCTTTCTCTGTCTTCTTACAACTGATTTATGTTGGGGACTATAAAATATGTCAAGAGGGGGAATTTCTTCTACATTAAGTAGAAGCTCGGAAGACGGGGTGATATGAATATGCTCTGTTTCTGAGACATTGCTGACTATGATTGGGACCACTTACTGTGCTACCTGTGTATTACTCACAGGTGTTTTTGGGGCTTGTCCTTCAATATTGATCAGTTCGTTCAAGGTTTCCCATTCTTTATCTAATTTTGTCATGACGGGTGGTGCTTCAATGACGAGAGGGGGAGGATCTCTTTGCGGGGAGGTAATAACCTGCTGTGGTGGAAATTCCATTGGCTGAGCGGTGTCTTTAGCTGACTCCTCGCTCCTATGTTGGTCGTTCTCGGATATTTTAGAATGTTCAGGCATTTCTTGTACAGACTTAGATTAGATCCGTTAGTGCTTGAATTCCCACTAAGACTAATGCTTGGAGTTGGTTCTCTTGCAGACAGTTGCAACCTTTCTAGAGGAACACTGGCTAGTCTTCTTTCCCTGTATACCATGAACTTTTGAAAGTATTCTGGAGACAATTGCAATTGGGCTTCACGAAAAATTTCTTGAAGTGAGCTTTTATTTTGGAATATATCATCAAATAAATCCTTTTTCCCAAAGAACACTTTTATCTTGACTGTAGTTGTAAATTCTGGGCAACCTCATTTGGGTCAAATGGTCTTCCCAGGAATTTAAATAGTTGTATACACGCCATATTCTGTACTTCAGTGAACGCGTGACCCACATCAAACAGCGAAAAGGCCCCACAAGCCATAGGAAACTGTGGCCATATAGCCTTCTTTTTGTCCTTTAAGTCTTTAGTTAGGCCGCCTTCTGAACATGTTTGATATGCAATTTCTCGAGCTAGGAGCTTATCAGGGATATACAAAGGTAGAACATGAGGGGGTACAGTACTTCCAAAAACTTTAACATAAGTAAACAATTCTTCTCCGAACCATATTGTGATGGGGAGGGTATCTATCTGTGCTTCAGGTGAGCACCTCGGGGGTTCTTTATCATACAACATTCTATACAAGGGTAGCATTAGTCCGTGACAAATCTGGTAGAAATATGGAGTGAACTGAGAGTCCCACAGTATCTTATGATAGACATGGATGGGTAAGGGGTCTTGAGTTGTCTACTTCCAACCCATAACAGGGAATTTAGACACATAACATATTGAATCCATAACATATGCGGCTAGGTAAAAAGGAGGATAAATCCTCTGAGACGTAGATCTTTTGGACTGGTAATTGACAATAGCCGTGATTAGGTTATTAGATAAAATCTTGGCCCAATCTACACTAGTGGCATTTGTGGCAGCATCTAGTAATGGTAACCATTTGGACGAAAATTTGTTGATATCTAGCATTCCAAATAATATACAGAGCATGGCAACAGCAAAACAATATGGGGAGGTAAGGGAACCAGTACTGTACATATCGTGTTTATCTTTCTTAAGCGGTTCATCTTTTCTGGACCAATCTTTGGTGGTCTCTGACAGGTTCGGGTTCTCTGCCACAAATTTTTCTATGAATTGCGTGTTATAAGTTACCTGCGGCTCCGGTAGATGATACATAAGCTTTAAATCCTGCGCAGTGAATGACCCGATGAGCCCTTGACCATGAATCTTGAACTATCTATTTTTCATTTCTGCGCTATCAAGTATCCACTTGATCATGTCTGTGTATGGGAGAATTTTGGGTTTTGCTGCTATCCGATGTAGGAACGAGCATGCTAGCTCTTCTAGGGATGCTTCAGAAGAGCCCTGTGAGCCTGCGACAGCAGTAACCTCCATAATTCTGGGATTCTCTTCTTCGAGCAGTCTGTACATGCTTTCCCACGTTGATATTCCTGCGTCTCTGTTACAGGCTGTGTCTGTGTATAAAGGTGCCATTTCCTTCTCTTCAGAGCTCTGAGCCTTGTTTTTCTTCCCCATTTCAACCTGCGTATTGCCTTGTATCGTCCTCCATTCTCCGTTCCTGCAATTCACAAGTGAAATGGAAATGAATGACTCGGGTGATGGGAGAGTTTTTAATGCCGCAGACATACCAAATACACCACCTTACGTGAAGTGATTCTTTGAAAAGCACGCGTCCATATTTTATTAATAACTGGCAACGAACTCCTGTATTAGCATTTAAAGCACGTAATTATGTGTTAACTTATGGCAAGTAGCTTTTCTTGAATATTGTGCCCGAACGATCTATGATGGAGCGATTTTGCGATTTGCTTCGCAACATCGCAATTACGTAAAATCACACAAATGTAATATCGCAGCGTTGGTCTGGCTTGACATCGCAACCATCGCTATATCGCGATATCGCAATTATCGCAGATCGCAGAAGTTTATGTATGACAAATTTAGTTAACCTGTTTCCTGCGATATGCGATCTTGCGATCGGCGTCATCGCAAATCGGTAAATCTTGAAATTTTTCTTATAAG
Source organism: Pinus tabuliformis (assembly GCA_031772625.1). Taxonomy (NCBI): domain Eukaryota; kingdom Viridiplantae; phylum Streptophyta; class Pinopsida; order Pinales; family Pinaceae; genus Pinus; species Pinus tabuliformis. The sequence continues at coordinate 1,027,941,850 of CM062820.1, read as the reverse complement.
TTTTACTTATTGCGACGCGATAGTTGCTTTAATACCATAATCTCGCACATGTCGGGATTGTACTTGTATGGTGGGGTTCTACTACTATTTATACGATGCGTTTTAAAGATTTCTTCCTCATCATAAACTTTAGGTTTTAAGTATTCGAAGGAGTTTCCTAAACTTATGATGGTAACTTTATTTTGAGGAAAAGAAAGCTAAGCCCTACTCTTGCTTTTCCTAAATTTTAACTAAGGGTCCCCACACATTTAGTATTTTGGATAACACTTAAATGAGAAGGGGGAGGGGGGGTTGTTGCTGGTCACAACAATTGGCGATTCACTTGGGAGAACCAGTTATCTCTGTTTTTCTGTTGAATTTTTCAAACTTCCAAAACATGAAATTTTTCAGAAAATTAAACTTCACTATGGAAAGATAAAGCATATTATGCTCTAGACTGTCAATGATATTTTGTTTCAAGCTTTCTCTACTTTGACTATTAGCTTTCTCAGGCTAGTCCTTGTATTTATATCAGCCATTACTTGGTTTTGTAAAGATAAAACAAAGTCTCTTCTGTATAACAGTTTTTAAATATGCTCATTTGTCGTAGGTAGAGCCTCTGCTGCCAGCAGTCGTTTATAGCCTCGACAGGGTTACCTGTTATCCAACAATGATCTTGTATCCTAATTAAGGTGACCTACAACTTTCAAAGAAAAATCCATATTCACACTTATTGCTTTGATTTTCTTTTTATTCTTAAAGAACAATGTCTTGGTTTGGTAGCCAAATTATGACACAGTCATTCACTTGATTTAGAACTTTGCTGAACAAGTTGTCTCGTGATGAGACCCCTTGTATTTTGATTGCAACAATCTTGAGTCATTGCCCTGTTGTGGTAGACAGTATTGGCAAAGTCAGCAAGTTATAATATCTGTGATCATGATAAGCCGGCTCGTGATGAGACCTCTTATTCTTCAAGATATAGTGTATCCTTGGATTATCCCTCTGAAAGCTGCGATTTTCCTTAGCATGGAGGAAGTCATTTTTTCCTTAAGATAGCTCTGGACAACAATAATAGAGTTTTTGGAAACAACTGTTCTATAGAGAATCTTCATTTTGTTATTGATACCTTTCATTGTGCTGAGATAAAACAATTTCTTCACTAAAGGTTGCTTTCGTAAAACTTTGAAGTTGAAACTAGTATCATATCTAGGCTAAAGTTTTTCACTGTATCTGACAATAATAAAGATCATTTTCCAAAAGATTTGCTATTTATACAAGCGAAAAGCTCAAAATCTGAAAGAGAGTTGGCCTCTTTTAGTAAATGTCAAATGCTGCCAACGACAACAGATTTTATTAGGGAAAAAACATGTTAAAGGAAGTGGGGGGTAACTATTCCCTTGGATTATGTACATGATAGGAATAATTACTTCTCTTATTTTGCCTGCCAACTGTTAAAAATAAACTATCCACCTAACAACCTAGCTAAATTAATTCTACTCCTATTTTAACTATTCACAACAAAACTTGACTAGGTATAATGATATTTCCAGTGTAACCATCTTTCCATTTTTATTCCTACATGTGTATGCCTTTCAAACATCAGTATTAAGACTACATTTTTTCCTGGACTGAAAACGTTGAATGTGGAATTAGAAAGTGTAAATGTGGTTAGAACTCTGCCTGAAACCTCTTTCTTATGAAATCTTCTTTCCAATTGGATATCTATTGGATCATAAAAATCAGGATGAGTTTCCATTATGGGTTGGTAATCATGCAATAGGAAAGATGACAGGCTAGGTTGTAAATATGAGTTTTTGGTTTTAATAGCCTGTATTTTATTATGTGTGAAAGTTAAGCTTTCGACTTTTTCTAATGAAAGGAAAGTTTCCAAATATATCTTACTGAATGAATCAATGAAGAATGGATGGAAATTTCTCAAAAGAAAATTATCAATTAACCTGAATTGTCAGCAGTTTTCCAAAATTACCTTCTTTTGTTGATGATGTTTTGGATAAGATAGAAGTTTTTCAAGAAAAGCTGATTGGACTTGGGATTGAAAAAGTTCTACATTTCTTTGACACAATTCAATTTTCCAAAATGGTAAAACATCACTCAAATGTATGTCAGTAAGGTGCTCAGCATGCCATAGTAATCTATCAAGAGTGAAAATTAAAATTTAAAGCACAATCCGATTTTATACAAAATGAGTGCAAGCAAAAAAGAATGCAATGACTATCTGTACAACTAGTGTTATAGCACAACTGGGATTGTTTTGAAATATTTCTCTTTCACAAGGATTGGCCAGAATTATGGGATTCTAGTAATTTCAAATTCCATCTTGTGAATTAGAAAACAAATTATGATTGGGAACAGGCGTGAAGGTTTGTTCATGATATGAATCATAGATTGGAATATTCTCTTGGGTAGTGAAATCATGTAAATGATCTGCCACTCTGGAATGAGGATTGGCTGAAATAATTCTTGAATTAGAATATCTCTCATTCTCATATTTCTGTTGATTTACTTGAGATAAATCAACATCTTCATCATCAAAGTAGCTATCATAAATGACTTTACAGGATTCCCTAGATTTCTTTTTTTCATCCAGTATATTCAAAAAAGGGGAGTCAAGTCATTCATGTTTGTAAATGATGAAAGGGTGTTCTATAGATGCCTCTTAATCTTGAAAACCTAATGGTGATTCATTTGGATAATCCTCTGTTCTTTCTGAGATATCATTAATACTGAGGGGGGGAAATTATCATCACTAAAAACATCAGGATAAAGAGAAAAATGAGACTCTGAAATAATGCATTTGGAAGTATCATCGTGAAAAAACCCTTGTTCATCACATTCATTATAGATTTCGGGCTTTAGATCATACCTTTGTGTGCTTATGTTTTTTGAAAGAGGATTACTTTGCTGTTCTAACCTTGGCATCTGCATTTGTCGACTGACGATCTTATTATCTGACTTTGTCTCAAAGTTGCTTTCTGGTTCCAAGGAAGGCTTTCCTCTAATATTCCCACTTTCGTCTTCTTGTATTGGATCAGGCATGTCCCCTAAGCTTTGGGAAGTTTCTTCCTCATGACTTATTCACACATCCAAATTAGAATTCTCATTCATATTAGAAGAAAATGGAACAAAGCTGGGACTAACTTCTACTGGATCGGGGATAGGAGGCAGGGAATAGTTATGCTCAACACAATCTAATGATTCTTCATTCATGAGTTCATTCTCAACATCATATTTCAAACAATTAAGATGAAATCGAATATTAAAATCTCTAACAGACTCATCTTCTTTGCGTAGATATTCAATTTCATCATATACCTGATCGTAATCATAGAAATCAAATTTACAAATGAAAGCCATGACAAATTGGTCCCAGTTGTGAATTGAGGCAACTGGGAGGGTTCTACACTAGTTTCTAGCTTCCGCTATGAATGTGAGAGTAAAAATTCTGCATAAAATGCCTTCATCAATTCCTTGAAAATTTGAATTTGAAACATTTTGAATAAATTGAAAGGCATGATTAAAAGTAGAAGAATTACTCTTACCATTAAATTTTACCTGAGACAAGAGTCTTACCACTTCGGGTGGAGTGTTGGAAGAGGCACGAACATGGATACAACTCCAAATGGGAAGTTTGAGAGAAGCCATCCTAATTCAAATGTCACAATTGCAAACCAACTCCAACAGACAACATGTTCAGGCCCTCCTTCTAGCGCCAAATATGTTAAAGCCCCAAAAATCGGGTCGACAACAAGGGGGATACCCGCCCGGTCCGGACCTTGGTTGGCACCTTCTTATCCGTTTGGTATAGTAGGTCCGACTGGGGATAATGGGACCAGTTTCCCAATCTATGGGTGTGTGTGTGTAGAATTGGATGTTGCTGATATAACAGTAACTATCTAAGCTATTCTAATTCAAACTTTAATATAATTCTATGCTATTGTAATCTAATAAAAACAACACATCTAATCTATGCTAACCCGGGATGTAATTCTTCTATTATGTGATCTAAAGAGATTTCATATAACAATTGGTAATAAAGATCATTTAGCGATTATAAGAAAGGAAATCAATTAAGATGAACTATTTCGCATAAAAAGTTAGGCAAAACAATTGTGAACAACATATCGCATAATAAGCTATTCATACATTAAACATAAATAAATAGCTACCACCGTACAAAAGTGCCAAATGGTAACTCAAGCATTCATGCAATAACATATAAACAACTAAAAACTGTATATCATTTTAACATATAAGCAGAAATGGTCAAGAGATAAAAGTACCATTTATGACTGGTCCTACTCATAAGCTTCAAGCAACAATGATTTATCTCTCCTTGCTCTAACATCTACTAAGAGTACATAAGTGCAACATCAGTAGCAGATATCAAATGCAAACATCAACAAATCTTGATCCATTCATTCACCAAAACCTCCTCTGAGGGTGCAAAAGTGCATGTTCTGAGGACAAGTTTTTGATAAATTTCTGGACCCCTCTCTAAATGCATGAGAAGGGTTTAAAAACTACTTCCTAATTCTAATAATAGTTTATTTACAAAAATTCAGGATGCGGTTTTCAAATGACCGCCCTTTTTCTAAGCGAATTTTAAAGTGAAAATTAAATTCAGAACTAAACTACTTTTCTATCTGGTCTTTAAAACTGCATGTATTCAGCATTGGTTTAAGTAGAGTCGGCTGGTTGACTTCTGCTTTGAGCTGGGTTGAGAAAACGAAATCGATGAGTACTGGTACCACCTTTTCGGCCGCATTTATGATACACTTCACAGTCATCCACTGACTATGCGGCTTCACCAAGTATGTCCAATAACATTCCCAATTTAACCTATTTAGTGCTTGGATTGCCCTTCCCTTTTCTTGCGCTCTCTGCTTCCATTCTGCCTCTAGTTGTAGTTTGTTTGGTAGATACCCCGGGGTGGTTTCTGCGATTAAATTTGCTCTGTGCAAATTCTCATTTACACAGTCAATAAGAATGCTTGTTGTCGTGGCTGCTGTTTATGCTGCTTGTTCTGCCTCCCTGATTTGATCGTCCCACTTGTTAAAGAGTAGTTCTTTATGATTCTCATTTATCCTGGGTGCTCCTGCTCTTTTCCCCTCGTCCTCATCCTGCCAAGCCAAGTACTCAGTTACTCGTTTGTCAATCAGATCATATTCACTTCGTAAGTCGACCACTTGATTAGTGATCTTATCACTCATTTCGCAATAATCATTCTAATGTGACATCTTTTGTCCCAACACTTCCTGCTGCTGCAGTAGTTGTTCATTCAAAGAAATAGATTCTGAAATAAACTCTGTAAGCTTAGGGTCATCCCTGTGCATTTCTTGTACATCCTGTAATTGTTTTCCCTTCTCGTCCAAACTTCTCTGATAACTTGTTTGCATTTGCTGGAAGTCTTCCTCCAACTTTTCAAGCTGTTTGTGTGCCTCATTATTAGCATTGGCTTGTTGCAATTGTAGTGCAGTACTTGTATTTGATCTTCTCGCTCTTTCAACAATTGCTGTACTTCTGATGCTTTGTCAATAGTCGTAGAGGCATATACTCCTGCGATCTGGGATAGTTTGGTGAGATTTTCAGTTGGATTACTGGTGGGATCTTTCCATAAGACGTCTAATTGCTCAGCATCCTGAGAGGGTGTATTTTCTAACTTCCTTTTCTTTCTCTATCTTCTTACAACTGCTTTATGTTGGGGACTATAAAATATTTCAAGAGGGGGAATTTATTCTACATTAGGTAGAAGCTCGGAAGACAATATGCTCTGTTTATGAGACATTGCTGACTATGGTTGGGACCACTTCCTGTGCTACCTGTGTATTGCTCACAGGCGTTTTTGGGGTTTGTCCTTCAAGATTGATCAGTTCATTGAAGGTTTCCCATTATTTATCTAATTCTGTCGTGACGGGTGGTGCTTCAATGACGAGAGGGGGAGGATCTCTTTGCGGGGAGGTAATAACCTGCTGTGATGGAAATTCCATTGACTGAGCGGTGTCTTTAGCTGACTCCTCGCTCCTATCTTGGTCGTTCCCGGATCTTTTAGAATGTTTAGGCATTTCTTGTACAGACTTAGATTTAGATCCGTTAGTGCTTGAATTCCCACTGAGACTAACGCTTGGAGTTGGTTCTCTTGCAGACAGTCACAACCTTTCTAGAGGAACACTGGCTAGTCTTCTTTCCCTGTATACCATGAACTTTTGAAAGTCTTATGGAGACAATTGCAACTGGGCTTCACGCAAAATTTCTTGAAGTGAGCTTTTATTTTGGAATATATCATCAAATAAATCCTTTTTCCCAAAGAACACTTTTATCTTGACTGTAGTTGTGAAATTCTGGGCAACCTCATTTGGGTCAAATGGTCTTCCCAGGAATTTAAATAGTTGTAGACACGTCATATTCTGTACTTTAGTGAACGCGTGACCTACATCAAATAGCGAAAAGGCCCCACAAGCCACAGGAAACTGTGGCTATATAGCCTTCTTTTTTTCCTTTAAGTCTTTAGTTAGGCCACCTTCTGAACAGGTTTGATATGCAATTTCTCGAGCTAGGAGCTTATTAGGGATATACAAAGGTAGAACATGAGGGGGTACAGTACTTCCAAAAACTCTAACATAAGTAAAAAATTCTTCTCCGAACCATCTTGCGATGGGGAGGATATCTATCTGTGCTTCAGGTGAGCACCTCGGGGGTTCTTTATCATACAACATTCTATACAAGGGTAGCATGAGTCCGTGACAAATCTAGTAGAAATATGGAGTGAACTGAGAGTCCCACAATATCTTATGATAGACATGGATGGGTAAGGGGTCTTGAGTTGTCCACTTCCAACCCATAACAGGGAATTTAGACACATAACATATTGATCCATAACATATGCGGCTAGGTAAAAAGGAGGATAAATCTTCTGAGACGTAGATCTTTTGGACCGGTAACTAACAATAGCCGTGATTAGGTTATCAGATAAAATCTTGGCCCAATCTACAATAGTGGCGTTGTGGCAGAATCTAGTAATTGTAACCATTCAGATGAAAATTTGTTGATATCTGGCATTCCAAATAATCTACAGAGCATGGCAACAACAAAACAATATGGGGAGGTAAGGGAACCAGTACTGTACATACCGTGTTTATCTTTCTTAAGTGGTTCATCTTTTCTGGACCAATCTTTGGTGGTCTCTGACAGGTTCGGGTTCTCCGCCACAAATTTTTCTATGAATTGCGTGTTATAAGTTACCTGCGGCTCTGACAGATGATACATAAGCTTTAAATCCTGTGCAGTGAATGACCTGATGAGCCCTTAACCATGAATCTTGAACTGTCTATTTTTCATTTCTGCGCTATCAAGTATCCACTTGATCATGTCTGTGTATGGGATAATTTTGGGCCTTGCTGCTATCCGATGTAGGAATGAGCATGCTAGCTCTTCTAGGGATGCTTCAGAAGAGCCCTGTGAGCCCGCGACAGCAGTAACCTTCATTATTCTGGGATTCTCTTCTTCGAGCAGTCTGTACATGCCTTCCCACGTTGATATTCCTGCGTCTCTGTTACAGGCTGTGTCTGTGTATAAAGGTGCCATTTCCTTCTCTTTGGAGCTCTGAGCCTTGTTTTTCTTCCCCATTTCAACCTGCGTATTGCCTTGTATCGTCCTCCGTTCTCCGTTCCTGCAATTCACAAGTGAAATGGAAATGAATGACTCGAGTGATGGGAGAGTTTTTAATGCCGTAGACATACCAAATACACCACCTTACGTGAAGTGATTCTTTGAAAAGCACGCGTCCATATTTTATTAATAACTGGAAACTAACTCCTGTATTAGCATTTAAAGCACGTAATTATGTGTCAGCTTATGGCAAGTAGGTTTTCTTGAATATTGTGCCCAAACGATCTGCGATGGAGCGATTTTGCGATTTGCTTCACAACATCGCAGATCGCATCATCACAATTACGTAAAATCGCACAAATGTAATATCGCAGTGTTGGTCTGGCTTGAGATCGCAACCATCGCTATATCGCGATATCGCAAAAGTTTATGTATTACAAATTTAGTTAACCTGTTTCCTGCGATATGCAATCTTGCGATCGGCATCATCTCAAATCGGTAAATCTTGAAATTTTTCTTATAATTTTTACTTATTGTGACGTGATAGTTTCTTTAATACCATAATCTCGTACATGCCAGGATTGTACTTGTATGGTGGGGTTCTACTACCTGTTATAGACATTTTTGGGCACTGCAATCCCAAGCATAAATGTCCATAAACCAAGGGTTCCTAAGTCCCTAAAAGTGTTGTTCCAACCCCTAAATGAACAAGGTCAACTGATTACAGCTTCTCCTAGAAGTTCTCCATGAAAAACTACTCAGAACTGGTCAAAATTGGATCATTTCACCTGCTCCATAGGCAAAGTGCGTTGCATCTCACCTAAGTACACACAGTGGGTGCGTTGCATTTCAAAAATCCCTTCTATGGGGTGCGATGGGCGAGAAGAGACAAATGGCAGTGTCAATCCATGAGGTGGAGAAGCATGGAATCTTCAAGAAACTTCTCCTGTGACACTTGCCTCTCTGAATTCGACCAAGGATGAGTAAGAGATCATCAATCTCCAAGTGGAAGCAAGAACTATCAGAGGGAAGACATTAATCAAATCACAAGCTGACTCATCTCCCTTACAAACATCTATATATGGATCCCTCATCCCAGAGATCCAAAGGCTGGAATTTTGCATATTGTAAGGAATTGCTGTTGGTTTCTTGAGGCAACATCATAGTGTTGGGTGATCTAAGCTTTGCATGAGGTGAAGAAGGGCTTACTTGCTGAGAGGATGATGCTGGGTTAGAACAACTGGTTATAACTCTCTTGGCTCTTTCTTGATTATCAATAAAGCTATTCAAGTTTTCCTCCATACTCTTGTGTAATTTTTGTTTTGTGCATTTGTATGGTCAATTTACATATGATCCTAGATTGTTTATGATAATAGATCCATGTTCTCGTATAGTGTTATGTTGCTTTGATTGTACAGGTACTTTGTGAAGCTAGGTATACAAGAAAGCAAGTAGTAAAGGACTATCAGAAGAGAGAGGTATCGAGCAAGGAACCAAGCGCAAGACAGAGGTTGGTCTCCTTTATTCTTCTCTCATCTATCTTTCATAAAGGAAAACGAAAGTAGTTTTACTTTGTTTGTTTCTAAGGTAGCTACCCGCCTCAGTGGGATTAGCAGTTCTGCATAGACACTTTTCCCTGTAACAAAATGGCGACTCCACTGGGGAGCGACTAGGTTGTTTGTTTATCTACATTTTTTACTTTATAAACTTACAGACGAAGCCTGAAGTTGAGCCAGGTAGCCTTCGAATTGCATTTTCTATGCAAATGCAAAGTAGATAAATGTCGCTTCAGTCAATCTCCAGGTCTTGTTTATGAATTAAACAACTGATTTGCAAACTCTCTAATTGCCCTTGTGGTGGCTCTAGTAACCTCCTTGGATCTACCCCTGTGATTGATTTACTGATTACTGCTTGCTCGGCCAAAATCCCTGAACTGAACTGCAAACTGTGACCCAGAACCCAAGCAAAGTCTCGTCCTTGGTCCAGCGCACTGTCTGTTCTGTGAACCTCAAATTCAGCGCACTTCCCGAGTGTAGAAGGTGCGCTGCATTTCAAATTCACTGTATTACAGGTGCGCTGATCAGACTAGGCATTGTTCCTAAATTTTGGTTTCTGTGTTCACTCTTTTCAGATCTATTCAAGAATTTTGCTGCCTGTAGTCAGTACACCTCTGTTTGAAACCCCTTTCCTTGTTGTTATTCCACCTCCATTGTGCAAAGAACTGTAAATGTTTTTATGTATTTGTTGAGTCATTTTCAGTTCTCCTTTACAAAGAAGTAACGTAGTTGTACTGTTGTTTCTTGATTTGAAAGTGTCGCAAGTGTCGTTTTCAGTCATAGAAGAGAATTTGATTGTTCTTGATGGTCGATTACCTGTTACTATTGTATTTGATCTAAATTAGTAGTTTTTCTAGTGTCAAAAGATAGTTTTCATTTCCAAATTGCAAAGTGTCGTCATTGTCTTCATTTTGATTTTGAAAAGAAACTTGTTAGTAATTGTCGCTTTGAAAAGTAATTCAGATTTGTGCATTAGCTTTCTTTTTATCATCCACATATTAAGAAGGCTGAAAACAAATACATGCATGTGCATTTGCATTTAGACTGTTTGATTGGTTTGATTTAGGACGGTGCATATAGTGTGTGCTGTTTGCTCTTTGTTGAAAGAATACTGTCTCTCTTTCCTTAGTAGCTAGGATTTTCATTGCACAAAGAAGATAAAAAGACTGTTTATCATCTTAGATTGCATTTTAGGAATTGTACATCTACATCATGCGGTAAACCTGAAAGGAAAATTTCTTAAGCAAGATCAACTATAAAATAAATTTAATGAATCTAACAACGCTTTGGAACCTAACACACAACATCTAGAAGTCTAGGCTAGAGACGTATTCCGGCGTCGTAAAGCCTGGTAACTGTTGTTCTCAATGTTGGTTGGGTGATTCCTCCACTTTGAGACGATAAGTGCCAGTACGGACTTGTGCTCCCACGTACCGTCGAGTATATTTTGGGAGACCACAATAGGCTTAATCCTTTATCCATAGGAAGCCGTGTCTGCCGCCCTATCGATCGCAATGCACTGAACACAACATTCGGGAAGATTGACTGCCGTACCGTAAAAAGTATTCTGCAGTTTTGCGATTGGTTTGGTAATCCCTCTGCCTAGATTTCCAGAGCAGTCCCTTTCGTTCCTTTTCAGACTCCTTAACGGAAAAGGTCCATCTGAGCACTTGTCACTTCAGGCTCATTAAAAATCGAAGGCGACTAGAGTCATCTTTTGTTTTTTCTCGACTCTTAAAAATTGAAAAAAAAGTTGTGTCAAAGCGTCTAAAATTTATTTTAAATGGAATAATCATCACCTTTCCTACGTTGGTCTTAGTTTGAGAGAATGGAGTCCACCAACCAAGGAGTTCCCCTTGGAGGAAATCCTAGTCCCTTCTCCTCTTGGGGAGATGTTGGTGCACCCCATATGGCCACATTGTCGCTTCCAAGATTGACAATTGGCTTGCCCGTATGGCTTTTCTCAACCTCCGTCGTTCAGAACACCACAATTCCTGAACAATCGAGTCAGCAACTAGACAATTCCAGAGTTACCCCCCAACCCTCTACTTCGTCCAATTCTTCCTCTCCTCCTTCCTCTTCGCTTGATGAGGCTGATAAAGCCAAAAATCAAGTACTAGAGAAGAAGAAGGAAAAGAAGAAGAAAGAGAAGAAGAAGAAGGAGCAAAAGGCGAAAAGGGGCAACCAAGTGTTGTCTAGCGAAAATCCACACACTGCACCGACCAGGCCTAAATCGCCATGTGTCATTTGCAAAGGAGACCACTATCATAGAGATTGTCCTTGCATCCCTCAGATCTTAAGGGACTGGTCTCCTCGTTTGCACAATCCGGTGTCGTCAACCTTTGATGATCATGTTGAAAGCACACCGTCGACTAGTGAAAGTGAAGCCCCTGGACAAAAAGGAAAGTGAAAATTTCCTTGTAAACTGTGTGAAGGCGATCACACCATCCACCGTTGTCCCTTCTTAGATGAGGCTAAAAGAGTTTTGAACGATCGTCTGGTTTCACCATTACGACTTCCTCCTGGATATAAAAAACTCTTACTGAGTCCGTCGCTAGTTGAAAATCCGGCTGACCCACCCAGGTGGTCGGCCGAAGCATCTATCATTGAAGATAAACTATCTGAACCCATACCAGACGAAAGTCAAAAGGTCGAGGCGACAGTTGACCCAATCTTGCCTTCAAAGGTTCCATCTTCAGATGATACAGTCACTGAAGAGAACAAGGATGACATCGTCCAAATTCTTTTCGTAAACACAGACTCCAATGAACATGGGGGCATTTTACCCATTCCTTTACCGTAGGAAGGAAGTTCATCAGAGTCGTACCCGGCCGTCTATTCGATCCCACCTCCAAGAAACCTAGTTGTTTCCTTCGACTGGAATCAGCTAGGCAGACCCCGTTTACCGGCTAGTGTACCATTCCGAATCATTGCTCAAGTATATAGAATGGTTATGGTCGGTACCATCATAGATGAAGGGGCTTCTGTGAGTATCCTTTCCTCTACTGCTTGGAAAGCGCTTGGTTCACCATCGCTTTTGCCTAAGATGAGAAATCTAACAGGCTTTGACAAAGGAACCAGTCAACTGTTAGGGATCCTTCCCAATGTGCCCATAACATTGAGAGGGAAAACCATTCACATGAACGTAATGGTAGTCCAAGGACCCCTGGATTATAATCTACTCCTTGGGCGAGACTATATTTATTGCATGGGAGCCATTGTCTCATCACTCTTTAGAGTAATGTGTTTTCCGCACGAAGGAAGAGTGGTCAAGCTCGTAGACCAGCTTTCATTCCCCGGTTCACGCATAGCAAATAGTCATATACCATCCCTGAATGGTCTTTTCATGCAAGGAATGTCTCATCAACCACCAGTCCGTCCACTTGATGAGCGAGAGTGATTCGGGGGACATGACTGAAACCCACGGGGCATGCACCCTGGTCTGCTTCGGCAGGAAAACTTCAGGTATAGGATAGGTTTCCGCGAGAGATATATGACTAGTCTGACACTCCCATCCGTGATTGGAAAAGGGGGTTAGACTGGAATAAGATTCCCTTCTCAAAGTTATGTGGGTGGAGGCGTCTGCACCACTCGCCTTTGTCTATTTCGGTAGGCACCGCCGAAGAAGTGTTTTGTTTGCGGTGCAGATAGAACAATCTTTGGTAACCTAAAAGAGGTAAGCCTTTCTCGATGAAACAAATGTTTTATCGGTAGATTGAGAGGTGACCTTGAAACTCTATTTTATACCTGGGGGCATGCAAACCTTTTGGCGTGCAAGCGAAGAGCGACCATTTATTTTTTTAAATTTATAGGTCCTCTAACCCTTTAAACTCGTAGGATTGGTCGTTTCCTAACTTGCATAAAGAAAGGATGTGGGGCAAAGATTTAAAAAATTTCCGTTTTTGTATATGAGACATCCTTATTATACGACTGGGTATATCGAGCAGTTTTAACGCGGACTTCATGCTCGTTAAAAAATAAACATAAGCAATGAGCAAATGTTTCCCCCAGCATTTAAGCTCATTAAAAAATGAACCAATTTCTGCTAAATAACTGTCGTGAATGTAGTACTTCAGCCTTTAAAGCCTTGGTCGTATTCTCATCAACAACTCCACTCTGTATTGGCCAATCATTCACCTCCATTTGATTGTTTACCCCTTTTGAGGAACAGCTGCGAAGAGTGATCCTGATAGCCATCCTTGTAACACTGTCGTGATTGGAAAATTCCAAACCTTACCTGGAATCAGCTGCTACCCAAATTTATCACTCGTTCCTCAAAGACGAGTCTCCTTTAAGCTCTTTTCAACTGACTCGTAAAATATGAAAAGATTGCCGAGCTATTGGCCTCTCCAGCTCGTTAAAGGACCGGAAGTGCTATCCCTCCTTTAGATTTTAATCTTTTTGGACCTTAGGGATTATTACACAAAAAGATCGAGCGCTTGTTTTGTTCGGCTCATTAAAAGTATCGAAAATTCATCCCTTCTATATTGTTTTATACTTTTTCAGACTTAAGGGATTAGATGACGAAAAAGGATTTTTGGAGTTTCCTTTACGTCCCTTTTCAGACTCTCTAAAATTGAAAAGGACCAAGTTATCTTTGTCATTAAACTCGTTAAAACCTAATAGCGACAAACTTGTCCATAGCAGACAAGAACGAGTTTCACTATCGCTAGGCTCGTTAAAACATAGCGATGGGTTTGCCCGAAGGGAAAATTATAGAAAAATCATATGTTATCCTCCTCAAGCTTGACAAAAATAAAGAGGTACTGGTCAGCAATGACTGGGGAAAAATTGGGAAGAAAACTTGAAGAAACTTTGTTGGTAGCAAGTCGCTCTTGAACATGACACTTTCACTCTGCATCCAAGTCGGGTTGGGTTGTTTCATTCACTAGTCACATCACACCATCCACATTTGGGGTTAATGCTACCAATCCATCATGTCAGTGTCGCCGGTATGTTCAAGAGAAGTCACTCAGATAATTCACCTGTGTCTCACCCGCTGCAATACATTTACACTCCATTCTTTCATGACCGCCACCCTGAACCTTATATCACCAAACCGTTTTCACCTCCATTAAAATCATTTGCTCCGTTCCGTGTCATTGATGTGGGATTCATTAAGGCCCTCCTATGACAGATCACTTCTTGTCGACATCAGCTCATTATCCAAGAAGTCGATCTAGGAACACCCATTTCAGTGCTTTGAAGCTTGCATGCCTCAATGGCAAGTTTCTCACTTCCGGCGACAGGTTTACATCAATGGCCTTCGACCGAAAGAATTTGCGTGGTGTTCGACGCCAAGTCCCTTATTCACACCACGTGAATTGTACTGCAGTACCTTGAGGATCATTATCATTATCGGTGATTCCTCTCGCGCTCGTTAGCAACTTACATCATTGGCTTGTAATCAGACGATGTCTTTCCATGTTCGACTCCAGAACATCTCTCACATGGATCGACTTGTACTTTGGGTGAAGATCAAATGAGATTGAAGACCCCAAATCTAGTTTCATCCATCTGAGCTGCGATATATATTCAGGAAATAAAGACATCAAATGTACATCGTTGTTGCACAAATAATCATCCAATCTAAGGGATGATGACTCTACTAGAATCATCAGTCTACACTCAGATGATTGTCTGTCCTATGTACATGAAAATGAATTTATAAAGCTGAGCATGGGAATGCCCGAATTAGCTAGATCATGAATATATTAAGATAATGTATTGTATTGTATCTTATTACAGGTCTCCTTCCAGCTTGAAAGAACTTCGGATCCTCATGATAAAGCATTTCACCCGACATCAAAAAAGATTAACGACCTCATGCTTTAGGGGGCAACTGTTATAGACATTTTTGGGCACTGCAACCCCAAGCATAAATGTCCATAAACCAAAGGCTCCTAAGTCCCTAAAAGTGTTGTTCCAACCCCTAAATGAACAAGGTCAAATGATTACATCTTCTCCTAGAAGTTCTCCATGAAAAACTACTCAGAACTGGTCAAAACTGGATCATTTCACGTGCTCCATAGGCAAAGTGTGTTGCATCTCACCTAAGTACACACAGTGGGTGCATTGCATTTCAAAAAGCCCTTCTATGGGGTGCGATGGGTGAGAAGAGACAAATGGCAGTGTCAATCCGCGAGGTGGAGAAGCATGGAATCTTCCAGAAACTTCTCCTATGACACTTGCCTCTCTGAATTCGACCAAGGATGAGTAAGAGATCATCAATCTCCAAGTGGAAGCAAGAACTATCATAAGGAAGAAACTAATCAAATCACAAGCTGACTCATCTCCCTTACAGACATCTATATATGGATCCCTCATCCCAGAGATCCAGAGGCTAGAATTTTGCATCTTGTAAGGAATTTCTGTTGGTTTCTTGAGGCAACATCATAGTGTTGGGTGATCTAAGCTTTGCATGAGGTGAAGAAGGGCTTACTTGCTGAGAGGATGATGCTGGGTCAGAACAACTGGTTGTAACTCTCTTGGCTCTTTCTTGATTATCAATAAAGCTATTCAAGTTTTCCTCCATATTCTTGTGTAATTTATGTTTTGTGCATTTGTATGGTCAATTTACATCTGATCCTAGATTGTTTATGATAATAGATCCATGTTCTCGTATAGTGTTATGCTACTTTGATTCTATAGGTACTCTGTGAAGCTGGGTATACAAGAAAGCAAGTAGCAAAGGACTATCAGAAGAGAGAGGAATCGAGCAAGGAACCAAGTGCAAGATAGATGTTGGTCTCCTTTATTCTTCTCTCATCTATCTTTCATAAAGGAAAACGAAAGTAGTTTTACTTTGTTTGTTTCTAAGGTAGCTATCAGCCTTAGTGGGATTAGCAGTTCTGCATAGACACTTTTCCCTGTAACACTACCGTTTATACGATGCGTTTTAAATATTTTTTCCTCATCATAAACTTTAGGTTTTAAGTATTCGAAGGAGTTTCCTAAACTTATGATGGTAACTTTATTTTGAGGAAAAGAAAGCTAAGCCCTACTCTTGCTTTTCCTAAATTTTAACTAAGGGTCCCCACACATTTAGTATTTTGGATAACACTTAAATGAGAAGGGGGGGGGGGTTGTTGCTGGTCACAACATGTCCATGTTCAAGGAATTTGTGAACTCCCATGACAATCTTCATTGGACTATTATTTTATTGATTCCTAAACAATTTTGATAGTTTTGATGGCGAATGCAGTGACGTCTACAATTAACTCTATCTTACAACCAAAGTATTTTAAGTTTATAAAATCGATGCTCTCTTTTATATAGAGGGTCAAATGATTTAGTAGATATAGAAAGATGGTGCATCCTCTACTATTTATATATGCTTCTTTGATAGTATCTACTATTACAATAAGAAAAATTTATAATAGTTTATCTAGGTAAAAAATAGAATAAGAAGTAAAAAAATTAATATCTTATTCATGTTTTTATGCGAGATAGATTCTTCATTTGAACATTTTTAAAACATGAATGTGGTTGAATTCTTACCAAATTAAAACACATATGAACATTTAAAAAACACGGATGTGGTTGAATTCTTACCAAATTAAAACACATATAGCCAAATAATTGTGTTGAATTCTTACCAAATTAAAACACATATAGCCAAATAATTGTGTTCGCTAGATGTCAAATTAACCGGGAATAATTGACAAATTGATCGCTCCATTGCAATGGTTGTTTAAATAGTGATGGAATGGCTTTCATATAAACCCCCAATTCCTATAAACCCATGATTCCACATTCCATGAAGTGCATGATACATTTTACTGGAAAAAACAAATTCCAACAATTTTGGGTTAATATAAAAATATAATAGAGTATAAATAAATTCCATAGGAGAAACAAATCCAAATAATTGGTATTCCCATAAAAATAGGGTGAAATATATCTTGATACTTTCCATTACCATAAAAATAGCGCGAATGGGAGAATGTAGTTTGAATTTTACTAGAAAAGGAACAAATTCCAACGATTTTGGGTTAATAGAAAAATATATTAGAGTGAAAATAAATTCCATGAGGAGAAACACATCCAAATAATTGGTATTCCCATAAAAATAGGGTGAAATATATCTTGATACTTTCCATTACCATAAAAATAGGGTGAATGGGAGAATGTAGTTTGAATTTTGTAGCACCAAATCATTTTTTAAACTTTACACCTATTTTTTTTAAATAAATATCCGGCGATACATATTCAAGCCCCTCTTTGTAAAAAAAACCCCAACCAAAATAAATAACCCCCTAATTTCGCCCATGGGAGAAATTTCACTCCTAAAATTTTCTATGGAACTAAAAAAGCTTGAAATTTTGGCATTGGACATGATGATTGCATGCTTGAAGTCTTTCATTTTTTTATAGTTTTTTCTTGTTGTGCTAATAAATTCGATAGTAGAAATTGACTTATATGAGTCATAAGACCCAATAGGATACTTATTCCTCTAACTTTCTATTTATTCAAGAAAATTCTTAGACTTCCTAAGATAACTAAGTTTTTAAAGTAGTAGAGGTTGAACCTTCCTCACGAACCATAATGGAGGAAAGGATCTTTTCAAGAAATTCTTAAAAGAAACTACCAAGGAGTTGGTTAGTGCTAGCAAAACTAAGATATGTACATTGGACAATCTATATAGGGAATTTTTTTGGTTATTTGAAATGATTCTTGGGAAATAATCCACTGATTTTGTTCCTAGAGATTTTCTTTATCTTCCACATTATAAGGGGGCCATTTTGGACTCGGCCCATACAATTTCTACCAAAATTTTATATGATCTTCGAAATTTCACTCACAAAAAGAAGTTTTATATGTCATCATACCTAGTTTATGTTATTGTCTATTGCAATGTATTCAAGGGATTTCCAAGGTTTTGACATTCAAATTTCAATTTTGACCTAGTATAGTTTTATTACTCCTCATTCTGGAAGCATTAAAATCACTTTCAACTTTATCCTGTACAAAATTCCTTCCTTGCAAAATGTAGAAAAATGTCGGTTGGTCCTATAACTAGCATATGATCCCCTAAAGATCCAATCCTCTTGGAAATAAAGGGAATATTTCAAACATAAGAATAACTTTGATTTATTTTCCTATTCAAATTTGAAGGGAAACTCTTAATGTTTCCAATGTGTGTTTGTGACAAGTTTTTCTTGGAAGAAGTGTGTTGACAATATAAGTACTAGGAACATTTCTTCAATGAAAATAGAAAGAGATATTTTTAACATTTTCCCATTAGACATGGTAGTTTTAGTGTTAGGATTATTTCCAACATTGATGAATATGATACTTGCAGCTGGGAGAGTGTAAATTAAATGAAATAAAAGTAATAGGTTTCTACTCAAAAATATTTTTTATGCTCTTCTTAATTCTATGGGATATGTATCGTATTTTAAGTAAGGTAGGTTGAAGGTGGACAAGAAAATCATGTCTTACTTGATAGCCCTTAAGTTATCCTGAAAGATATCAATACCCCACATAGTACTAATAAGTCGTATAGAGAATATGGACACTCTTTTGCAAGTGATGGTTCTACCCCACAACACTCTTAGAAAAGTAGTTCCATGTCTAGGATGTCAATCTCAAAGAAAGGAACCAAGGAGAAATAATAACAATGGTGTTGGGGAAGGCAGTAATGGAAATCACCATAAGTTTAGTTTGGATAAAAATCACATTGCTAAATTTAGTGCAAAAAGGAAGAGAAGTAACACAGAAGGGAATACCAAGGATACACCTAAGTATGTATACATTCAAGTAAGGTAAATATATGACCTTGAAGAAATCCTAGAAAAATCTATTTGGGATGAAAAGAAAATGTTGGAAAGTAAGTCTATTTCTAAAGAATTGGCTTGACAAGACCTTGTTGTTTTGAAATTGAATAAGTTACATTGCATTAGGTAGTGTATAAAAACAATTCAATGTAGATATAATTTGAACAAGTGAATTTAAAAGAAAGATAGGTTATTGATAAGGTAAACTCAGAGACAAATCATCCAAGTTGTTTGAATTCCATCAAACAACTAAATATGCATTGGCTTAATCAATTTCTAAGAAGGAAATGGATAATGTGGTATTAAGACAAAGAATTAAAGAATTGGAAATGTCATTGTTAACAAAGCCATTGTTTTCTTAGACAATATCCAACATTAATCCAACTCAAGATTTATAGGACGCCATAGAAAGTAACTCAAGGATCAAAGTAGCATCAAGTTTGTTAGTTGAAACTTGGTACAAAATGGTTGATAATATAAATCAAAACATTGATACAATGTTGGAAGTATGGGAAGTAGGCATGGCCTAAGCCAACTTATCCATCATAGTTAATTCTCTTGTTGAACATTTACAAGAGGACTTAGAGAATGATGTGATGTTTTATAAGGAGGCCTTAAATACTTTTATTGTGATGGTGTCAAATATAAATGAAAAACATAGAAAAGAACAAAATTTTCCATCCCAAGGAAGAATTAAGCAATTAAAGGATTTTAGGAGGGGAAGAATTAAAAATATTTTAGAATTAATTTAGAAATGTGATAATATTAAGACAAGATGCAATGATTTATTCTTTAAGTTAATTGAGGTGGATAAGGATATGAAGAGGTCCTAGTTTATTTATAGGTGTCATTTTATTGAACCAAGAACAAATGCATGAATGTGTCAATGTACTAAACATCACATGGGGAAATGTCTTCAGGAAATTGAGAAATGGTTAATTCATTTTGTTAAAAAGAATGAAGACCAATATGAGAGAGTACATTAATATGGTTATGGTTTAAAAGAGATTAAAGATGAGTTATTTGAAGTTCGAGTAAAGAAAGAAGTGAAAATTGCACTTTTTGGGATTACATTGGATAATGGCTCAAAGATGTTGTAAAAAAGGTAATGACTTGAATATGTCTAATCGACAATTCTGATGGTACACACATACAATATTTAAATTGAAGGAGTCTTCAACACATATGAGGTATTCTTTTTATAACATTATAAGTAAATTATCTAAGTTTGGTCCCTTACCTTCTCCCCTCTTAGTAATCATTCAACCTTCTTAAATTTGGAGTTCTCCATGTATCAAGGTCAATTCCTAATTGTAGTTTCTTTTCTATTCCAAGTATTTTTATTATTTATATAGTTCATGGGAGCCCAATCACTCTCATTAAATGGAAAACTGCATTTTAATTTCTTAGATATTAGAAACTTTTGTTTGAAAACATGTATATTTTTTCAAAAAAGGTTCCTCAAAGAACTACTAAGTGTTCATGTCAAGTGTGATCTTCTGACTTTGAGTTTTAAGCTTAAGAATCAAAGGATGTAACTCTTTTCATCCCCATCATCATAAATACAATTATATTTTAAATTTATTTGCAAATCCATTCCATGATTACTTTTGTATATCCAAATGTATGTTTTTTCACTCATAATTGCATTGGAAATTGACAATATTCAATTTTATTCATGTTTGTATGAATGTTATGCCATATATTATGAGTATCTAGGGCTTGGTCTTATTTTAGGCCCTTTATTTCCTATATTTTATTTTATTTTATGTTCTTTGTTAAAGAGGAATGATGGCTCTATAAAAACAACGAGGGTGATCTCTTCCCTCAAAAGTTATCTTTGAGATTTGATCAATCCCAATGATCAACAAGGATTTGCAAATTGCATTGTCTCTATGCTCATCTACAAATTCTCTATATCTCACCAAAGGTCTATGATGACTTCATAAAAGTGTTCATTTAATCATTCTTGGATAATTACTAACTAAGGGAATGCAACATCATAATTATTTTGGAGTGTGACACCCTAGTTTTTAATATCTAGATTAACGATGTTTATTGTAAATATGATGAATAGCCACAAACTAAGTGATATAATATGTAACCGTTGTATAATGAAAATAATTAACAAAAAAATCATTATATGCGTATGAATAAGGATAAAGACATGGGGGATACATTTACATTAGAGAGGAGATTAAAAGGGGGCATTCGAGGGTAAATCATACATGCCTATTAATCCCAAACCATATTTATGAGTTATTTCTATATGAAACTTCTATTTCCTTTTTGAATATACCAAAATCCCAATGATTGAAAGCATGTGGGACATTGCTACGAAAAGTCACTTGACATAGTTGTTGAGAGCATGGGTTCAAGTACAATAAACTATGGGAAATATGAAATTCAACATGCCCAAAGAAAAGGAAATTCAAATGGGAAAATAGGGAAACTCTTATAGCTTGGGGAAGGGAGAGGATAGGAGTTATGGGTGTTAGAAATTTAAGGTAGCCATAGTGGGTATTGAGGGTATATTGTGGAGTTGGTAGGGGCATGGTGAATTGCATTGTAGGCATGTGAGTGATATTTTTATGTAAAAAATTTCCCAAATGAGCAAGTGAGGCACTGTTGTGAGAATTCGTTTTGCAATTCTAAATTATTGGAGTCCCCAATAAAGAGATTTCTTGACCAACCTATGTTAGATCCATGGAGGGACGTGGGATAACCTGAGGGACTACATGGTAGAGAAGGGGCTCCCATTCCTTGGATTGTGCAATTTGAGGGGAAAGAGAGTTGACGGATTGAAAATTATTTACATAATTATCTTGTTGTGGGTTTTAATTGGTTTGTGACTGGAAAACATATAGCCTTAGGATCCACCTTTTCTTGTGGATCCATAGCCCCAATTTTAGGGTGACTTATTGTTGAGAGAAATAAAATGAAAATTTTATGGTTAAGTGGAATATCCTCTATTTGCAGTTGGTTGTGGATTTTCTCTCAAAGATAAGTGCTTTATTCATTATGTTTATTTCATGCTAAGAGATAAATTTACTTGTTGTCAATTTTACTCCATATTTTAAATGTTTTACATGTTTTTGTGGGACTTGAAATGATTTGTAATCGTAGTATTTAATTTTATGATTAGATGCATGGGTTTTTTTCATCCTATAAGCATTTAGCTTAATGGATACAATAGTTTTCTTTTGGGTGTAATAGTGAAGATTCTACATGGAGGGACTACACATCATAATGGTTGTGAATGAGGAATAATGTAATAATTTCCAATGATTAGGGAAATGAGGTACCCTTATATTATGCATATTTATTATACTAATCCCATCATTTAATAACTACATGAGGTAGAATTATTCACCATCTCTCCTTGCATTCATGATTGTATTTTTAAGTTAAATAGGGAAGATAAATTAATATAATGATATCAATTGGATCATTATATTTTTTTTCATCCATATTGATGGTTTTAGAGTGGAAATGTGGAGGAATTAGCTCATAGGACCATTGTTACCGATGGGTCCTAGTTTGGTAAAATTGGTTCTGAAACTTTCTAGAAGTAATTTGAGGCATCAAACAACTTTTTTGAGGGTAAAACTTTGTATATTAAATTAATTCTCCCATAGATCTATTATACACATGTATAACTTTCTAACAATGCAATAATTCCCTCAATTGGAGTCCATATGCAAAAGTTATGCCACCAAGAACTTGACCTTCTTGTTTTGACCACCATGATTCAAGAGGATGCCACATTATCCCCCACTATTCATGGATAAGGGGATAGTAATGCGATCATGATGAATAATGCTGTAGAAGAGTTGATATCGTAACTCTAATAAAGAGTTTAAAGAGTCAAACTTAACCACTATTAGTCTATGAGGCTATGTTATAACCAAGCCAATAGGAGGAAAAGGGGTTTCATTCTATTTGAATGCATTTTTTTTCCATAGATGAGCATAGTAGCTGGCAATGGATAGAGATGGAGAAAGTAGAGATGGTTTATGCACTGTAGTATCCCATGGGCCACATGTCTTAGTTCTTTATACTTGCATCCATTTCCATTAAAAAAGAGAGAGAATAGAGTAGTCTCACCACCCATCTAGGTTTTCTTCCAAAAGGGTTTCATAGGTTATATCTTGTGTTATATGGTTGTGGGTTATTGTATTTTATATGGTTTATATTTTTTGAATTTTCTATATTGCATGCATAAAAAAATAACTTAATTTTTCCATAATTCTAAGGAAAATAACCCTTATAGTATAGATTTCATATTTTTAGTATAAATGTATCATATATATTGTGATGAATTATCTAGTGGAATATCCACCATAGTCTATGGATCATATTGGTATCATAGTAGGTTTTTTTAGGTATATTGTGGGGATTTCTAGGGGACCTAGATTGGCTAAGATGAAAGTCATAAAACCCCAGCCTTTAATAACCCTCAAGACCCCACAAAGAATAATTTTGCATGGATGGAAGTACAATTTATAGATATCAACCATAGTGTGAGCCTCCTCATGATGGGATTGATTAATGATCTTGGGATATTCAAAGAAAATGAGGGTTCTAACATAAAGGTTATATCATAGGTAAAATCAACATATGGAGAAGAACTAGAGAGGGAATCTAAGAAAGAATAAAAAAGGAACAACATGGTTCAAGTGCCATGTACCATTCATAATCTCTTTTTAAAATGGAAGCAAAGGTGAGATTAATGCTCTAAATTTAAATAACTATTTGTAGAAATTAGAAGCTTAATTTAGTGTTCATCATCTATAGGAATGACATGAGATTTTTTTTGCTCGATTGAAATTGGAGGGCCAAGCCCCAACCTAGTGGGAAAACCACATAGAGAACTTGAGGTTGGTGGGAGATCCTATAGTGGCTAAGTGAGAGGGTTTACAAAATCTCGTAAATTCACAACTTTAACCTATTAGGTATGTAGAGGACAAGTGGATTCAGTGGCATTAATTTAAGCAAAGACAGGGGCAAAGTGTACAAGAGCATGCCATAAAATTTAGAAAGATGGCCATAATGCTCAGTATCTCCCCAAAGAACCTAGAAATACTCCTAAAGTATTTTGGAGGTATACTAAAGAAGAAGCGGGAAGGGGGAAAAGAGAAAAAGGAAGTAGCCATAATACACCAATTTAAAGATCCTAACAACCATTGTAACCACTGTAACATTGAAGTGTTGAATTTTTAGGGATCTTCTTATTTGATAGTTACTTGCATGATTTTTTAATTTAATTTTTAATTTATTCAATCTAATCATTAGTAAATTACGAAAAATATATTCAACCATAGACATTTAGGATCATAAAGAGATATCCAAATCAAGGAGACAACCATTTACCCTAGGAAAACCTACACGTGGAAAAATACAACAACCTTTTCCTTAGAGAAATCATCAAGTTCAAAATAGATACATAAATCAAATACAAGGAAAAACAGGCTAAAAAATATATCTAGGTCACACTTGGTGGTATTTTCCTCTAGTAAAGTCCATAATGTGCTCCACAAACTCGTCCTTCATCTGCTAAACCAAAATTTCACCCTACCAAAATTTCGACCTCCTTCTTCTTCAATACTGCTCCTTAGATAACCTCAAAAAATATATCGTAGATTTTTCCTTTGTCTACTTATTCATTTTCCTTAGTCATTCTTACTTGATAGCCTCAAATATGCTTCATTGTTGGCCTCAAACTTTCTCACTTTATTTTCTTCAGATAGATATCTTTCATTGGCCTCAAAACTCTGCTTCGCTAAACTTAGATGGAATAATTTTCTTGACTTGGATAAGGATGACATGGGGACTTTATGTAATCTCTTGGGAGATAAAATGAGTGCCTCTAGAAGCTAAGGCCTACCTGGCAAGAGGGCCATTGACTTGACTAATATTTGGAGCCAAAAATTCAAATTTCAAAATTCAATTTTTCTCTTTTAATGAGGACATGAAGAAATTCTTTAATATTTTTCCCTTGACACTAGCATGAACAACATGATTTACATTTATCATTATAAATACGTCAATACTAAGAATATTAATTATGAATACCAACCATAGCTACAAAATCAACACTCCCTCTTATTTAGGGAGGTATTCATAATGATTATCCAAATGTTCTCATGTTGACAAAATTCTCTAAGAAAAGTTTATAAGCAAATCCAAGTACGATAATCAGGTCAATAATTGTGAAATATGGTAAAATAAGTTACCATAATATGGTCAACAACTATGACAGATGGTACATCAATAACATTAACAATTTACCATAATTCAGGTCAAAACTTCAGATTAATTGTATATCCTCACCATAATTAAAGTCAATGCTCCAGACACATGGTAAATCAACTGCAACAACTAATCACCAACATTTGGGTTAGTACTTTAGACATATGGTGTGTTCTCACCATAATTCAGCTCAGTACTTTAGACACATTGGATATCATTTAACATATAACTAGTCACCATAATTCAGGTAGGTACTTGACACATGGCATCTCTACTAGTCTTGGTTCACCATCATTACGATCAATGAAAATGGTGAATCACCAAAGGAAAACCTATAGCTACACAATCCACAACCTAACACTGAATGATTACGATGCTCTAGGACCATTCTTCCTCATTCAGGTCATACACGATAAAGGAAGAAAGTCAGTCTTATGTCAGATCATTCTCCCTAATTAGGATCAATGTACATGACATAAGGATAATCTCCCTAATTCATTTCAAAGTACTTGACACATGGAGAATGTCAGTCCATGATGCTATCTCATCTTCACTCCCTCTCAATGACAAGGCATTCTCAACAAGTCCAAGCTTTTCCATGAAGTGTATAAACTTCACCCAGGGATAGAAGCTTTGTCAACAAAATATTATACTATGGAATAATATTGAAGCCACTCTACTTCTTTTTGTACCATATCTTAGTACTGAATCTCACATTGCTTTGACCTTCCATCGTGGTCATGACCTGCGCTTGATCAAGATAGTCCTACATGTAGTCTCTAAAGCCATAATGTTTCTTGCCAATCTAGCTGCAATATACTTAAGCTCTACAATAATAAGTTTGATAGATGCCTGAACTCTTTCTACCATCAACACTTCTGCCCAATTTGAAGTTACATCTATATTTCACTATTTGAGACAAATCTCAATTCATAAATGAATTTTCCATGACCAATTGCACCATGTTGTTACTCCAACCCATTTTGAGCAACATGCCTTGGCTCATAAAACAAATTGGCTTCCTTTAAATGGGTCCATGATCACAATTGCTTCCCTGTCATTCGAAATCGGTGCTCTCTCTCACATTGAAATATATTTGTCTTCTCCATCTACCATTATTGTATTCGAACATATCGAATATTTAGTATAATAATGTCAATGACAATCCATCATGTTGAACTCAGAGGTCAACTCCCTCTACAACTAAAATGGGGCTATCTAACTACGTCCTTAGTTATGGAAGAAATTATTTCTACCACAATTGCTCCCTTTGACACATGAGTCCTTTTTCTTTTGTCAAAGATAAGTCATATAGAATCAAGCTTGATCCATCAATCCAAGTGTATCAAGTGTAAGGATTTTATACAAATCCTTCTTCTATTTTGCAAGTCTAAGAATTCTCCATGTCTATTACAAGCCTGAGGTAGCCCTTATGTACACTTATTTCATTGAGGATGATTTCTATTATGATTTCAACATAAATCATAAAGATAATAAAGTTTTAATATAACTGTACTTGACCTCATAGTATTCTCCCTCTTATTGGGATAATCCTTTGCTTTGTACTTTTTCTTAAGTTGTCATCTATTGCATACTTCATCTTAGAAATAAACATTGATTTCATAGATCAAGGAATACTTTAATATTTCTAATTTGTTTGCTCCCTCTGAGCTCCAATCTCATCTAGTACAAAATCTCTCAACACAAACCATGATTCTGGGAAAGTCCTCTTGTCACATGCTTTTCTTTGTTCTTCCACTTCTTCCATATGCTACCAAATTATTCATAGTTGTCAACATGTACCTGCAATCCTCAGTAGGAGGCCATGGAAGAATAATTATGACCAAGAAAAGAATACAAAGACAAGAGATTAACTAATAGTAAAAATAATAAAAATTGTAATAATCAAAGAAGATAGATATATGATATATATCTTTTGAGGATTATAGAGGAATTCCATCTCCCTCTTGATCATAGCTTTTATCCGTTTTGCAACTTTATCATCTTTGTCCTCATCAACATGATGCCATTTCCTTCTTGCTAGGGTTAGGGTTTCTTATTTAAGCGAAAATGTCCAATCTTAGTGTTTTTTCCATAAATGATAGGGATTTCTTATCTAAGCCTTATTTCTTACTACAGTTTACAAACCCTAGATATTCAATTTTTCAAAACCTTAGAATATTTCATAGCCAAGAATTTCGGTGTTCCAAACCTTCGAGCTTTCATTACATTTTCTTGTAATTCCAACATCCTCTGGCATCTGCAAAATTTATTTTCATATATAAATGTTCAAATACCATAGAGTATTAATCCCATAGAAAAAAATCAAGGATTTCAAGATCAAGGTTCTTCTAATGAAATGACAGATCCATATCATAGTCTGTTACTACTTTAGTATTTATTAGTAAAAAATTAATATCAAGTTTTTCATCCCAAGAGCCTATCAAGTTCTACAAATCACTCATATTTCTCGAGATGACTTTGGTCTTTAGTCTTATAGAGGAAATCAACTCCTTTTCCACTATAATTAAAATCCATTTATCAAATTGAGTTATCTTCAAAGACATATAGTGGCAATGATCCCTTTTATATTTCAATACTAAGCATCATATATATCATTCTACTAAAATGTAATGCAAAGACATATCTTTGCGTACTTTGAGACACAATCCAACATTTCCACAGAGGAGCACATGTTCAACACTTCAAATTTTCAGAACCTAAGAAAAAATAACATATTAATATTATGTGGCTATGTCTTTCTTTGAGATACAACTCGAATTGTAGTGTTTTCATTTTCTTTTTTCACTTCAGGATAACTTTCATGCCACATATTTCCTTGGATATTATTCATCATTGATTTAGTAGAACTTCATCATACCTGATATTTAAAGGTTTCTTTAGGACTAGTTCACACTTATATAATATTGAAGAATATTTCAATCTTCAAGACATAGAGATCCAAAATTTCATCAAAGCTTTGAATCAAGTATTACTACAGACTAGACTTATACTTGGTCTTTACTCGAAGAGCTCCCTTTTGATATTTTGTCTTTATTAGTTCACTTACACCAACTCGACTTCTCAAGCGCACAAGGTGTGGTTTAAGATTACTGTAAACATGAATTTGAAAACCTTTAAAACAATAGTGTAACAAACTTATTCCTTAGCCTATAAGACCTTGTTAGCTGAGGCTATGTGACCTTGTCATAATTATTATCATTAGATTATGCTCAAGAATTTTATTTGAAAATAAAGTATGCTTCAATTTTTTATGAAAGCTTTTATCTAATAAAAAAATAGTTACATATCATAATTAAATATGATATTTTCAAGGTTGTTTGTGAAGTTACATGATCTTTTGTCATTGGACCTGAGATCTTCTCAGTCTTGACTAGGGTATACTTGATTTTTGACTTGTCACTGAAACTCGGGTTGAGTCTACTTGTTTATTTTCTAAGGTTCTCGGTCTTTAGAAATGGAATCTAAATATTATTTGGCCTATTGAGACAAAATATTAGTCCTTCTCATCTTCCAACAAAGGATATTTAGTTTACTTCAATAAACTTTGTGACAAACTCTGAGGCTTAATAGCTTAACACTCTTCTATATTTTGCAACATGAATGAGGCAATGTTTGCTTATTGAGGCTCTTAGACCTCTGTAAATATCTAAGGTGACTTTGATATGAGGATCTGAGCTTCGGCCTTACGTAAGATTATTTGCAGTTCTAAGCTTTGTCCTTATGTAATATGTTCTAAGGTATTCGATATTCTTTCAAGAATGTCTCTGCCTTCTCTCAAGCTTAGGATGGATCACAATCCTTTCTTATATGGATTTGAAACTTTAGGCCTTCCTTTGAAATAGTCCCAGGGTCTATTTCAAACCTCTTATTATAAAATTTGAGGTTGAGTATTAATTCAACCCAACCTTATGAAGATTTCAATCTTCCTTTAATTATGCTTAGGTTTATGTTGTAGTGGCTACAACCACCCTCCAAAATTTTGGCCTGCATCAATTTCAGAGCCTCCCTTGGAGAGTTTGACTTGATGGCTACACACATTCAGGTTCACTCTGTGAGCTTGTGTGAGTCTTTACTTTCGCCTTGCTTGTTTATTGCACTCAAGTCTCTGCATGTTTATGTCTAAGTCATGCTTGCGACCATGTTCTGGTTATGCTCAAAGTCTTTGCTTTTTATGTGTTTGTTGTGTTCTCCATGAAGGCATCTGTAACATCACAAACAGAGTCATATTCACTGTCGCAAAAGTGTCGTATTGATCATGAACGATCAATCATGAGTATCTCGCTTGTCGCTTGCACCGTCGGTCACTCATGTTGAACATGTGTTTTCGGATGGTTTGGTCATTTCATCATCAAGTAATGCGAGTGTGTGTTAGTATGATCACCTATGCATCTTTCGACTTGTCACACACTCACTCATTTTTTGTTGAAGTTCTGACAACCAGACTCCTCACTGACATCTGGACAATCATCTTGCTTTCGACTCGATCGACTATCAACCAAAACAGCACAGAAGCACCAAGCTAGTTCTTTCAAGATGTGCTACCCACAAGCAATTCAATCAACACTCAGCTGGCCACCTGGATAGTTGACCGACTGTTCATCTCAGAAATTGTGGAGTGCTCATGAGAAGGCCTCCCGCTGCACATCAACTAGATCATCTTGGAAATTGCGCAGAGATGATCAGCAGGCCGGCCTCTCGGCCTTAATGCAATTTTCCCAGCCAACAGCTCTCAGTAGCAGACTGTATGTTCCCTTCAGGAATTGCACAGTTTCTGCTACTAGTGACTAAGCAACCAATTGGAAGTTCCCTTTGGGAATTATGCAAGTTTGGTTGCCAGTGACCCCAACAGCCAACTAGCAGTTCCCTCTGGGAATTTCGCAAGTGTGACTTCCAGTGACCCTAGCAGCCAACTAGCAGTTCCCTCTGGGAATTGTGCAAGTCTAGCTGGCAGTGACCCCAGCAACCAACTGGCAGTTCCCTCTGGGAATTGCACAAGTCTCGCTACCAGTGACCCCAGCAATCAACTGGAAGTTTCCTCTGGGAATTGCGCAAGCTTGGCTGCTAGTGACCCCAGCAGCCAATTGGCAGTTCCCTCTGGGAATTATGCAATTTTGGCTGCCAGTGACCCTAGCAGATAACTGGTAGTTCCCTCTGGGAATTGTGCATATTAGGCTACCAGTATCTCGGGCAGTTCCCCAGAAAAATTGCGCAATCCCTCCCTGCTGAACCTTCATGCAGCCCGACCCGTTCCTTTGGAAAATTGTGCAAATTTGGTTGTCCAGCCCCTACCAAATGTTCATTCTAGAAAATGTGTAGAGCATGCCTGCCATATCCTCAAGCAGCCTAGACTATCCCTCCAAAAATTTGCACAATTTTTTCTCCTAGCGAGCTAGACCTTATAGAGAGTCACCATTGACTCAGAATTTCAGTCTCCATCCCTTAGTGACTCTTGCGCAGTTTTCATCAGCAGTTTCCAGGAGCCATCATCCTGCATCAAAGCCCTACTGCCTCTCCCGGTCACCTGCATCTGAATGATCATGTGTCATGGTATACTGGGAGGTTTTAGATTTTGTGTCGTCTCTTCATGAGTGACTCCAGGTACAAGTACACCAACAAAAATGTCAAGACAACGAACAAGATGAATGAAGGGAGCACATGTAGATGGACAGGTTCACAAATGGATGAACGAATGAAGCATGTGAAGTGGACGAACGAACGAAGCATGTGAAGCGGACGAATGCGATGAACATGCACCTTCACGAATAAGTGAGCATGTCAAGCCTTCCAACATGAAAGCATGGAACAACATGCTAGAGCTTCATCAAGAGAACCAAGGACCATCAAAGACTTTGTGCACATTACCATGCGGAGGTGAAGCTATGATATAACATGAAGAAATCCATCACTCAGCAGCACTGTCACTCGACATGTACTCCAGCAGCAGTACAAATGTACCAGCATTGTCATGTCAAGTCATGAGTCATGTTTCCCACATCTCTACTATGGGCTTGTTGTCAATCAATGTGATGTAACATGGAAGTACAAGAGACCCACTTGTTGAACATAGAGTCATTAAGTTAGAAAGTAATGGAAGTCGAATGGTCATGAGGGTAGTTGAATAGCCACAAGGGTCAGTTTCACCCTTGGCTATAAATACCCCCCTCATTTGTACATGAAAGGAATTTTCACCTCATCTTCTCTAACTTAGCCAAGAGAGTCTGTAATCCTTTTCTTTGAGGAGTAATTAGTGGCTCCAACGCCCCGCTGACGGGGTTAGTGATGTATGGTGTAACGATGTGTCTTGGAACTTTCGCTTAATTCAAAAGCCTGTCAACAGACCAACACGTTTTCACACATGTATTGTATTTGTTGTAAGATTGGTCTTTAACACTTGTAATGCATGTTTCTTTAACCATGTGTTCTACATCTGAACTAATTAATTTGTTGTAATGCATAATCTATTAATGGAAATGTGTTGTATATGCTGTTAATGATGTCTCGTCCGTGTCGAATGCTCTACCGGACATCAGATAGACCTTTCACATGAACCCTGCTGTAACAACCGTTGCACTCATATCAGACTGATCCATGAGTGTTGTACGTGTTATCTTACCTTACATGTTGTGACTGCGGCATCCAAGTGGACTGCTCTGCCAAAAGCTGTGTATGTCCTTTGTGTTGTGTGTTCCTAGTCGAGTTGGGATTGATCCCTTTCAACCTGGAACTCACCTTCACCTTTTCTCCCTCACAGTGAAAGAACCATTGACACAAGTACACTTACACTCACCAGGCACACAAACCTCACTTCTCGAAGAAAAAGTGAACCACTCTCTTGTGCTGACAAGTAAGAGTTGAGGCAAATCCTTAAGACAATGGCAACCAGGCCATCATACTAGATGGGACTCCCACACCAAACAGTGTGAGGTCTAGTTGGGACTTCATACTGGGGTGATCCCCTAAATGTTGGCAGGTCCAGCACTGTCAACATTTATGGTGCTATAAGGAGGGAAACGAGTTGTACATGGCTGAAATTCCCCTCACACTCACTCATCAACCATCTGGTTAAGATAGTAACTCGGACTCCCTCTCTCACGACTCAACAGTTGGTTACTCCTAACCTCCTAGAATTGAACATGAGATTTCATATCAACACCTTTTCTCCTTTCGTCCCATCACTCACCAGTTCGTGAAAGCAATCGGATTGATCCCAAGCATACAATAACTTCCACACGAATTGAAGAAGTCAAGAGACACTCCCACATGGGTTTTTGTATCATCGGTGGAAGAAGCAGTCCTTGCTACTCTTGAAGGTTTGGAAGAAGCTATTGAAGATGGAGAGGAACCTCCAATCTTCTTTGAATACGAACAAGGAACTCTTGTGGTCTTGGGATCAAACTCCGGTATAGGAGGTGGAGGGGAAGGTAGCAGAGGAAGTGGAGGCAGAGAAAACCAATAGAATCAAATCTAGAACCATTAGATTCCCAAGGAGAGGAAGGAGACGAAGAGGACGAAGAGGATGAAGAGATGGATGACCCAAATATTGAATGGATGAATTAGGGACCATTGGATCTCTTGTATTTTTTTCACAAGATGTCGAAGCGAATGGAGTGAATGAACATCAAGTTTAACCCTGACAACACGGTGAAGGGAGAAGACCACTTAGACAACTTTTACCTATAGCTGTAGACCCTTGAGGTACGTTATGATGACGTAGCATGTAGATTGTTCCCATGTACCTTGGATGGCCGAGCAACTGTTTGGTATCACAACCTTCAACCCAACTCTATATAGAACTGGCATTCTTTCAAATGTTTGTTGTTTGAAACGTTTATTGATGACAAGACTCCAACCATGTTACTTAAAGAATTGGGAAGCCCCAATATGGAGGGAAAAGAGAAAGTGAAAGATTTCAATCAGAGGTTTACAAGTATCTTGAAAAATTTTGCAGCAGACACCAAACCTCATGACTCCATCACTGTTGACTATTACACATCTGCACTGCCAACGAACATTGCACAATTTTTCAAGAAAGCTACGAAGCCAACACTGTTAGAAAACTATGAAGAGGTTGTTGCTATTGATAAAGGCTTGCACGCCATTGGAGTCATAAAGGATGACAAATCAACGAAAGACTCCAAGGATGCAAGCAGAAAGCCCCAAGCAATGATGAGTAAGGGCAAAGATAAGGTAGAAACTGATATTTAAACTCTCACTCACCTGGTCAAGAAAATGACAACCGAAATGTCCGAACTCAAGCAATGAAAGACATACACATTGACGAACAGTCATCCGCCCACATAGAGACAGGAAAGCAATTCATCAACCGTCTCATCAAGCAACATCTGGTTTGATTCCAAATTTGCGCAGAAACCTATGTTCCAACTCGATCAGTGCACTGATGCTAAGTACTATTCCTTCCATGAAGAATTTCATCTCGAGAAATCTTGTTCAGATTGGAAGCGAGTTGTTACTTCTGTCTGTACCCATACACAAGATGCGGATGGTGACATATAGGAGCAACCAGAGGACACTGATGATAATGAAGAGGTTGCACCGGATGAAGCACCAAGTTCTAGGCATGTGCTGAACGCATATTAGTGCTCTCAAGTAGTCTCGAATACGAAAAATGAGAAGCAATCCCAAAAGCAAAATGATCACTACAATCTTAGGAGTAAAGGGGCTCCCCTGAAACTTGAGGATATGCAAGAGAAAGTGAGACAACTAATAAAGAAGGTTGATTGACCAATTGCCTCAAAGCAACAAACACAAAGCAAGTGCATGAAGAGAGCGGCAGATAAGAACACATCGATGAGCAGCAAGTTGTAGAACAATACTCCAAACAACATGAGCATCCGTTCAACCCCGGACACCTTAGTGAGTCTATCACCATTGGATTACAACATAGTCGATGAAATGAAGAAAACTCGAGCAAACATCAGTTTGTTCGAGTTAGCCAAAGTCCAGAGCCAATGTGACCTCTACTAGTAAGGGAGCATGCACACCTCTCGATCGCTATCCACTCTGCTCAATACACTCCGAATGGAAGAAGAAAACTCAGGTTTCCTCCCATTCATGATTTTCTTCCAATATTTCAACAAAATGTCCACAACTATTTGGTTGATTCTCGTGATACAACCAATGTCATGTCGCTCTCCATTGCTTTGAAGATCAATGCACGATGGAGTGAAACATTTGCGAGAATCATCCAACTTGACAGAACATCAATACTAGCATTGGTGAACTACGAGATGCGATCATCCGACTTTCCCATGAAAGTTGAGTCCACCAGTGCATCAACACAATTATTGTAGACATACCGGAAGCATATGGTTTGTTGCTCACCAGAGACTATTCCGCCAAGCTGGATGGATACTTAACTACAGATTGGTCTCACCTGTGGCTTCCGTACAAGGGAAAATGTAACCAAATCTAGGTGTTATCCAAGAGGTATATGAAACAAAATGTCACTCCCCTTGACAGCGAGAACGAACCATTGGCCTTCGGAAAACTCATGTTTGGCAACTGCTTCTTGGAAAATACATTGGAGTGCTATCTCACATAGCCAACCCCAACCTCATCAGACAAGCAGTTGGGACTCCTTCCTCGCCTAACTGATGATAATGAAACTTGTACAGTTTGTTTTTCTGTTAGTAGCAGTAGTACAACAATGGTAGTAGCAGCAGTACCAGCATGCCAAACGGTCCATGTACAAACAAGTTGTGGACCATGAGTCTTGGTAAATCAGGAACACATGATGACTCAAGGACTGAGTGCATCTCAGTCATCCAAAACAATGAACTGTGCACAATTTTGAGTTGTTTGAAGTTCGAAGTCACAAACAATGATGCTGAAGCACTCATAGTGAACAAGTAGAGCAACTTCGAGATCCACCATGATCTGAAGATGGCTAATATCAGTACAAGTTACACACTACAACAACGACCAATTATTGACTGCTTGATAAAACAGTACCAAGATGCGCTTGTACAAGTAGATGATGACCTGAGTACCCACTACATGTGAACAATCCAACATGAGATTCCAGGTAAAGGAAAAGACAAGCCATTACAACAAAGAACATGTAACATATATTTGTTGTTTGTACTCCTTTCACCAAATAGATTGATTAACATTTTAAGTGTTTGGATTACTTGCAAAGTTTGTCATCACACTTGGTTTTCTGATTTAAATCCTCCACATAAGAAATCTGGGAAGATTCGCTTACGCATTGACTTCATAAACTTGAACCCTTCCTGGAGTAAAAACAATTACCCTGTGCCATCATCTGAGCCCATGTTACACACAATATATGAGACAATAGCATTATCTTGATTAGAAGGTTTTCTGGACTGCCACCAGGTTTCGGTAGTGGAGCCCGGTGGACCGGCATTGGTCCACGAGAAACTTGGCTCACACGCCTATCATTTGCAATCACTCGATGGGAGGATTGATAACCTTCTTGTCAAACGGCCAAATCCTCAAACATTAGTTCAATAGGTCAGGCCGTGCGCATGCCTTGTACATAGTCTGCTTGCTTCTTGTTGTTTCATTTGGTTTGTTTTGCTTAGTATCTTTTCTTTTGCTTTGTTTTATTCTGATTACTATTTTTTGTTCACGTGCATTTTTTTGTTTCATATATTACTAATTTTTTTTTTTCTCCGAAAATAAGTGCTGCCAACTACTACATTTTGGCTTTTGAATAGAGTATGTGGCTGAAATTTGAAGAGACTTGTGACACTGCAACACTTTGCTAGTCTTGTGTCCATTTTCTCCATGCTTGGTTACAACGTTCGCCTGATGAAGTCCTGACGGAAAATACGAACCATATTTCAGGGAAGATTTGGTCCAACCATGAACTTGTGTCCACACTGGGAAGCCCCATGCCTATACTCAACCTTCTACTCTGTGTGTTGAAGCTAATCCAATTAGTAGAGACAGAGAAGAGGAAAAATATAAACGAGCAAATCTATGTTAGAGGTATTACATGCTTCTCTGAAGGAACAACCTCTTTTGATCTCAATAAGTAGGGATCCCTCTTCGGCCCCAAAAATAAATAAGTGCCTATTCATAGTTCTCTTAAAAAATACAAAGGCGAAAGAAGAGAAAATCTTCCTGCACAGAGAGGTGAAGCATGCAACTCCATCGGGGATACTGACCAGGCTTGCTGGTAGTGGACCAATGCGTGTATTTCTCCGTGACTCTGTGGGGTACTATCCAGGCCCACTGGAAGCAGAGCAATGCCAGAGATGAAAACGTATACTCTGAAAATATTCAACTTGTGAAGTAAACTACCCTTCCTGGATTCGAAACATTGAGATCTAAGTTTAACTTTTGATTGTGTTTGACTAAGTTGGAAAAGGGTGAACCATGTATGTCCATGGGGTAAGCGGGGAAACCGAAGTAACTTGCACAACAATTCAATACCTCCTGAAATACCAAGGCCCTATGCTAGCAATGAACCGAAATAGAGAAGTTGGAGTTCTAACAGTGTGTCTCCAAGTGTTGTAGCGGCTACAACCACCCTCCAAAATTTTGGCCTGCACCAATTTCAGAGCATCCCTTGGAGAGTTTCACTTGATGACTACACACATTTAGGTTCACTCCGTGACCTCGTGTGAGTCTTTACATTCACCTTGCTTGTTTATTTCACTCAAGTCTCTACATGTTGATGTTTAAGTCATGCTTGCGACCGTGTTCTGGTTATGCTCAAAGTCTTTGCTTCGTGTGTGTTTGTTGTGTTCACCATGAAGGCATTTGTTGCAATCACACACAGAGTCATATTCACTATCATGCAAGCGTCATCTCGATCATGAAATATCAATCATGAATGTCACACTTGTTGCTTGCACCATCAGTTAGTTATGTTGAACATGTGTGTTTGGATGGTTTACTCGTTTCGTCTTCAAGTCATGCGAGTGTGTGTCCGTATGATCACCTATGCATCTTTCAACTGGTCACACACTTAATCATTTTTTTCCGAAGTTCTGACAATTAGACGCATCACTGACAGCTGGACCATCACCCTACTTTCGACTCTATTGACTGTCAACCAGAACAACGCAAAAGCACCAAACTAGTTCTTTCAAGATGTGTTGCCCGGAAGAAATTCAATCAACACTCATGCTGGCCACTCGGACAGTTGACCGAGTGTTCATCTAAAAATTGCACAATTCTCATGAGCAGGCTTCCCACTGCCCATCAGTCATATCAGCTCAGAAATTGCACAGAGATGATCAACAGGCTAACCTCCTAACCTTAATGCAATTTTTCCAGCCAGTAGCTCCCAACTGCAAACTGCCTGTTCCCTTCAGGAATTGCGCAGTTTCTACTGTCAGTGACTGAGCAGCCAACTGGAATTTCCCTCTGAGAATTGCGCAAGTCTGGTTGCTAGTGACCCCAATAGACAATTGGCAGTTCCCTCTGGGAATTGCACAAGTCTAGCTGCTAGTGAACCCAACATCCAACTGGTACTTTCCTTTTGGAATTGTGTAGATCTGGCTGCTAGTCTCCCGAGCAGTTCACTAGAAAAATTACGCAGTCCCTGCCTGCTGACCCTTCATGCAACCTGATCTGTTCCTCTAGAAAATTGTGAAATTTGGTTGTCCAGACCCTACCAACCATTCGTTCGAGAAAATGCATAGAACATGCCTTCCTTGCCCTCAAGCGGCGCAAAATGTCCCTACCAAAATTTGCGCAATTTTTCCTTCCAGCCGAGCCAGACCTTGTAGACAGTCACTATCGATTCAGATGTCTCTCTCCATCCCTCAGTGACTCTTGGAAAATTTTCATTAGCAATTTCCTGGAGCCATCATCCCGCATTAAAGCCGTGGTGCCTCTCTCGGTCACCCGCACTCGAATGATCATGTTTCATGGTAGACTAGGAGGTTTTGGATTTGATGTCATCTCGTCATGAGTGACTCCAGGTATAGGTACACCAAAAAACATGTCAAGACAACAAACAGGATGAACGAAGGGAGCAAATGCAGATGGACAGGTTCACCAATGAACGAATGAACGAAGCATGCGAAGCGGACGAACGCGATAAACATGCACCTTCGCGAACAAGTAAGCATGTCAAGCCTTCCAACATGAAAGCAAGGAACAACATGCTAGAGCTTCATCAAGCGAACTAAGGACCATTGAAGACTATGCGCACTTTGCCATGCGGAGGTGAAGCTATGATATACCATGAAGACATCCATCACTCAGCGGCACTGTCGCTTGACATGCACTCCAGCAGCGACACGAATTTGCCAGCATTGTCATGTGAAGTCATGTCGAGTTAAGTCATGAATCATGCTGCCCACATGATCCATATTTAAATAGGAACGCAAAAAATTACAGATATAACCATAAATACAAAGATGCAGTAGAAATAACACTTCATTTCATTACTATCAAATACTGAAATATGCTTACAAACAAAATGAAAATAAGACTAGCTCAGACGATGGTAGCTTATCTCTAAGAAGAGATGTGGCAGCTACATGCCTCTGAACTATGTTACAATGAGGCTCTAATGCCTATTTATTATTGAGAAACATTGGAAAACCCTAAACATCCAAAAACCTAACCCTAGGAGATGAAGCGCCAAACTATGGGCCCCATTTGGGTAAATCGGTATATCAACTTCCCGGGGTTGTAACTTTGGCATACTATCTTTGTTTGACGCGCAAAATACCTCTTTAGAAATATCTATTCAAGGACTACAACTTTTGAGTGAGAAACATTATTCGATGACCCATGCTTCTCCTGAGTTTCCAAAAAAAATGTCGTTTAGGGCCTCAAAACAGATCTGGAAGTTTAGGACCCGAAAAACTGCCAAAAATAGTAAATTGTGCTACAAATAAGGAAACTGAAAAATTGAAAGAAACAATGGTGGGGGTCCAAGTGGAATAGGCATGTGGCCACCACTATC
Organism: Pinus tabuliformis; assembly: GCA_031772625.1. Taxonomy (NCBI): domain Eukaryota; kingdom Viridiplantae; phylum Streptophyta; class Pinopsida; order Pinales; family Pinaceae; genus Pinus; species Pinus tabuliformis. The sequence goes on along the minus strand of CM062820.1, from coordinate 1,027,902,713 downwards.
CACATGGATCACCGCATCTCTATTATGGGCTTGTTTTCAATTAATGTGATGTAACGTGGAAGTCCAAGAGACCCACTTGTTGAACATAGAGTCATGTAAGTCGGAAAGTCATGGAAGTCAAATGGTCATGAGGGTAGTAGAACAACCACAAGGGTTAGTTTCACCCTTGGCTATAAATACCCCCCTCATTTGTACATGAAAGGACTTTTCACCTCAGCTCCTCCAACATAGCCAAGAGAGTATGTAATCCTTTTCTTTGAGGAGTAAGTAGTGGCTCCAATGCCCCGCTGACGGGGTTAGTGATGTATGGTGTAACGACATGTCTTGGAACTTTTGCTTAATTTAGAAGCTTGTCAATAGGCCAACACGTTTTCACACATGTATTGTATTTGTTGTAAGACTAATCTTTAACACTTGTAATGCATGTTTATTTAACCATGTGTTCTACATATGAACTGATTCATTTTTTGTAATGCATAATCTATTAATGGAAATTTGTTGTATATGCTGTTAATGTTGTCCTGTTCGTGTCGATTGCTTTGCCGGACATCAGATAGACCTTTCACATGAACCTTGTTGTAACAACTGTTTCACTCATCTTGGATTGATTCGTGAGTGTTGTACGTGTTATCTTACCTTCTATGTCGTGACTGCCACATTCGAGTTGATTGCTCCACTGGAAGCTGTGTATGTCCTTTGTGTTGTGTGTTCCTAGCCGAGTTGGGACTAATCCCTTTCAACCTAGAACTCACCTTCACCTTTTCCCCCTCACAGTGAAAGAAACATTGACACAAGTACACTTACACTCACCAAGCACGTGAACCTCAGTTCTCGAAGACAAAGCGAATCACTCTCCTGTGCTGAAAAACAAGATTTGAGGCAAATCCTTAATACAATGGAAACCGGGCCATCATACCAGATGGGACTCCCACATAAAATGGTGTGAGTTCTAGTTGGGTCTTCATACCAGGGTGACCCCTGAATGTTGGCGGGTCCAACACCATCAACATTTCTGGCGTTAGAAGGAGGGAAACCAATTGTACATGGCTGAAATTCCCCTCACACTCACTCATCAACCATCTAGTCAAGGCGGTAACTCACACTCCCTCTCTCACAACTCAGTAGTTGGTTACTCCTCACCTCCTAGAATTGAACATGAGATTTCATATCAACACCTTCGCTCCATCCATCCAATAAATCCCCAGTTCACGAAAGTAGTCGGACTGATCCCAGGCATACAATATCTTCAACATGCATCAAAGAAGCCAAGAGACACTCCCATTGGGGTTTTTGTATCACCAGTGGAAGAAGAATTCCTTGCTACTCTTGAAGGTTTGGAAGAAGCTATTGAAGAAGGAGAGGAACCTCCAATCTTCTTTGAAGACGAACAAGGCACTGTTGTGGTCTTGGGATCAAACTCCGGTATAGGAGGCGGAGGGGAAGGTAGGGGAGGAAGTGGAGGTGGAGATGAACTGACAGACTCAGATCTAGAACCATCATATTTCGAAGAAGAGGAAGGATACCAAGAGGACGAAGAGATAGCTGACACAAATCTTGAATGGATGACTCAGGGACCACTGGCTCTCCCGAATGTTTTGCATAGGATGCCAAAGAAAGCGGAGAGAATGAACATCAAGTTTAACCCTGACTGTGCGGTGAAGGCAGAAGACCACTTAGAAAACTTCTACCTACAGCTGTAGACCCTTGAGGTATGTTATGATGACGTAGCATGTATATTGTTCCCATGTACCTTGGACGACCGAGCAATTGCTTGGTATCACAACCTTCCACCCAACTCTATACAGAACTTGGGTTCTTTCAAATGTATGTTCCTTGAAAATTTTTCTAATGACAAGACTCCAACCATGCTACTCAAAGAATTAGGAAGCCTCAAGATGGAGGGAAAAGAGAAAGTGAAAGATTTCAATTAGAGGTTTACATGTATCTTGAACAAGTTTGCAACAGACACCAAACCTCATGACTCCATCACTATCGACTATTACACATCTGCACTGCCAACCACCATTGTATATTTCGTCAAGCAAGTTATGAAGCCAACACTATTAGAAAGCTATGAGGAGGCTATTGCTGTTGAGAAAGACTTGCATGCCATTGGAGTCATCAAGGATTATGAATCAATGAAAGACTCGAAGGATCTGAGCAGAAAGTCCCAAGCAACGACGAGTAAGGGTAGAGACAAGGAAGCAACTGATATTGAAACCCTCACTCGCCTGGTCAATAACTTGACCACCGAAATGCTCGAACTCAAGTAACGAAAGATGGACACATTCGCGAATAGTCATCCGCCCAGAGAGAGACATGCAAGTATTTCATCAACTAGCTCATCAAGCAACAGATGGTTCGGTTCCAAATTTGCGTAGAAGCATATGTTCCAACTTGATCAATGCATTGATCCTAAGTACTGTTCCTCCCATGAAGAATTTCCTCCTGAGAACTCTTGTTCATATTGGAAGCAAGTTGTTACCTCTGTCTATACCCATAAACTTGATGTTGATGGTGACATACAGGAGCAACCAGAGGACACTGATGATAATGAAGAGGTTGCATTGGATGAAGCACCAAGTTTTGGGCATGTGGTGAACGCATATTAGTGCTCGCAAGTAGTCTCAAAGATGAATACCAAGAAGTAGCCCCAAAAGAAAAATGATCACTACAATCTTAGGAGTAAAATGGCTCCCATGACACTTGAGGAGATGCAAGAGAAAGTGAGATGATAATAAAGAAGGCTGATCCACCAGCTGCCTCAAAGAAACAAACACAAAGCAAGTCCGGGAAGACAATGGTGGATATGAACACATCCATGAGTAGCAAGTTGCAGAACAGTCCGCCAGACAGCATGAGCATCTGTTCCACCCTGGACACCTCGATGAGTCTCTACCACCTCTAGATTACAACATAGTCAATGACATGAAGAAAACTCGAGCGAAAATCAGTTTGTTCGAGTTAGCCAATGTCCATAGCCAATGAGATATCCTGTTACGTGCATTGGGACAAATAGGAATAAAGAGCACAACCTCTACTAGCAAGGGAGCATGCACACTTCTCGGATAACTATCCACTGTGCTCAATACACTTTGAATGGAAGAAGTAAACTCAGGTTGCCCCCCATTCCTGCTTTCATTCAAAGTTTTAAACTACAATGTCCACAACTATTTGATTGATTATGGCGTGGCAACCAATTTCATGCCACTCTCCATTGTTAAGAATATCAATGCACGATGGAGCGAAACATCCGCGAGAATCATCCAACTTGATAGAACATCAGTACTAGCCATTGGTGAACTATGAGACGTGATCATCCAACTATCCCATGACAGTCGAGTCCACCAGTGCATCAACATAATTGTTGTAGACATACCGGAAGTATATGGTCTGTCGCTCAGCAGAGACTGGTCCACCAAGCTAAATGGATACTTTGCTACAGAATGGTCTCACCTGTGGCTTCCGTATAAGGGAAAATGCAACCAAATCTGGGTGTTATCCGAGAGGTATATGAAACACAATATCACTCCCCTTGAAAGTGAGAACAAACCATTTGACTTCGCAGAACTAATGTTTGGCAACTACTTCCTGGAAAGGACATTGGAGTGTTATCTCACATGGCCAACCCCAAACTCATCAGACAAGCAGTTGGGACTCCTTCCTCGCCCAACTGATGATAATGAAACTTGTACAATTTGTTTTTCTGTTAGTAGTAGTAGTAGCAACAATGGTAGTAGCAACAGTACCAGCACGCCAAACAGTCCATGTACAAACAAGTTGTGGACCATGAGTCTTGGTAAATTAGGATCACATGGTGACTCAAGGACCAGGTGCGTCTCAGTCATCCAAAACAATGAATTATGCACAATTTCGAGCTGTTTGAAGTTTGGAGTCATAAACAATGATGTTGAAGCACTCATGATGAACACACGAAAGAACAACACTATGAACAAACAAAGCAACTTCGGGATCCACCATGACCTGAAGATGGCTAATCTCAGTACAAGTTACACACTACAACAATGACCAATCGTTGACTACTTGATTGAACAGTACCAAGATGGGCCTGCACGAGTAGATGATGACCTGAGTACCCACTACATGCGAACATTCCAACATGAGATTCTAGGTAAAGGAGAAGACAAGCCATTACAACAAAGAACAGGTAACACATACATGTTGTTGTACTTCTTTCACCAAATAGATTGATTAACACTTTAAGTGTTTGGATTACTTGCAAAGTTCATCATCACACTTGGTTTTCTAATTTAAATCCTCCACATAAGAAATATGGGAAGATCCACTTACGCATTGACTTCATAAACTTGAACTCTTCCTGGAGTAAAAAAAATTACCCCGTGCCATCATCTGAGCCCATGTTGCACACAATATCTGAGACAATAGCATTGTCTTCACTTGAAGGTTTTCTGGAATGCCACCAGGTTTCGGTAACGGAGCCCAGTGGACTAGCACTTGTCCACGAGAAACTTGGCTCAAACACCTATCATTTGAAATCACTCGATGGGAGGATTGATAATCTTACTATCAAATGGCCAAGTCCTCAAACATTAGTTATGTAGGTCAGGCTGCGCCTGTGCCTTGTACATAGTTTGCTTGTTGCTTGTTGTTTCATTTAGATTGTTTTGCTTATTATCTTTTCTTTTTCTCTGTTTTATTCTGATTACTATTTTTTGTTCACGTGCATTTTGTTTTGTTTTATATATTACTATTTTTGTTTTCGGAAATAAGTGCTGCCAACTACTACGTTTTGGCTTTTTAATAGAGTATGTGGCTGAAATTTGAAGAGACTTGTGAAACTGCAGTACTTTGTTAGTCTTGTGCCCATTTTCTCTGTTCTTGGTTACAACCTTCGCCCGATGAAGTCCTGATGGAAAATACGAACTGTTTGTAAGGGAAGCTTTGGTCCAACTATGAACCTGTGTCCACACTGGGAAGCCCCATGCATGTACACAACCTTCTGCTCTGTGTGTTGAAGCTAATCCAATTAGTAGAAACAGAGAAGGAGAAAAATCTAAATGAGGAAACCTATGTCAGAGGTCTTACATGCTTCTCTAAAGGAACAACCTCTTTTGCTCTCAATAAGTCAGGATCCCTCTTCCACCCCAAAAATAAATAAGTGCCTATGCACAGTTCTCTTAAAAGATACAAAGGTGAAAGAAGAGAAAGGCTTCCTACCCAAAGAGGTGAAGCATGCAACTCCATCAGGGTACTGACCAGGCTCGCTAGTAGTGGATCAATGCATGTGTTCTTGCATGACTCCGCGGGGTATTGTCTAGGCCCGTTGGTAGTGGAGAACACCAAAGACGTAAACTTATACTCTGAAAATCTTTAACTCGCAAACTAAACTACCCTTCCTGGATTCGAAACACTGAGATCTAAGGTGAACTTTTGATTGTGTTTGACTGAGTTGACAAAGGGTGAACCATGTATGTCCATGGGGTAAGTGGGGAAACCGAGGTAACCTGCATAATGATTCAATACTTTCTGAAAGACCAAGGCCTTGTGCTAGCAATGAACCAAAATAGAGAAGCTGGAGTGCTACCAGTGTGTCGCCAAGTGTTGTAGTGGCTATAACCACCCTTCAAAATTTTGGCCTACACCAATTTCAAAGCCTCCCTTGGAGAGTTTCACTTGATGACTGCACACACTCAAGTTCACTCCGTGACCTCATGTGAGTCTTTACATTCGCCTTGCTTGTTTATTACACTCAAGTCTCTACATGTTGATTTCTAAGTCATGCTTGCGACCGTGTTCTGGTATGCTCAAAGTCTTTGCTTCATATGTGTTTGTTGTGTTCGCCATGAAGGAATCTGTCGCACTCACACACAGAGTCATATTCACTGTCGCACAAGTGTCGTCTCGATCATGAATGATCAATCACAAGTGTCGCGCTTATCACTTGCACCGTCAGTCAGTCATTTTGAACATGTGTCCAGATGGTTTGGTCATTTCCTCGTCAAGTCATGCGAGTGTGTGTCTGTATGATCACTTATGCATCTTTCGATTGGTCACACACTTAGTCATTTTTTGTTGAAGTCCTGACGATCAGACTCCTCACTAACAGCCAAACCATCACCTTGCTTTCGAACCGATCGATTTTCAACCAGAATAGTGCAAAAGCACCAAGCTAGGTCTTTCAAGCTATGCTGCCCGCAAGAAATTCAATCAACACTCATGCTAGCCACCCAAACAGTCAACCGACTATTCATATTAGAATTTTCACAGTGCTCATGAGAAGGCCTCCCGCTGCCCATCAGTCAGATCAACTTGGAAATTTCACAGAGATGATCAACAGGCCAGCCTCCTGACCTTAATGCAATTTTCCTAGCGAGCAGCTCCCAGCAGTAGACTGCCTGTTCCCTTCAGGAATTGCACAGTTTCTGCTGCCAATGACTGAGCATCAAACTGGCAGTTCCCTCTACGAATTGCGCAAGTCTGGCTGCTAGTGACCCCAACAGCCAAATGGCGGTTCCCTCTGGGAATTGTGCAAGTCTGACTGTCAGTGACCCCAACAGTCAACTAGCAGTTCCCTCTAGGAATTGCACAAGTCTAGCTGCAAGTGACCCCAACAACCAACTGGCAGTTCCCTCTGGGAATTGCATAAGTCTGGCAGCTAGTGACCCCAGTAGCCAATTGGAAGTTCCCTCTGGGAATTGTGCAAGTCTGGCTGCTAGTGACCCCAGCAGCCAACTGGCAGTTCCCTCTGGAAATTGCGCAAGTTAGGCTGCTAGTGACCCCAGCAACCAACTCGCAGTTCCCTCTAGGAATTGTGCAGATCTGGCTGTCAGTCTCCCAAGCATTTCCCCAGAAAAATTACGCAATCCCTTCCTGTTGACCCTTCATGCAACTCGACCCGTTCCTCTGGAAAATTGTGCAAATTTTGTTGTCTAACCCTTGCCAACTATTCACTCCAGAAAATGCACAGAGCATGCCTGCCTTGCCATCAAGCAACCTGGACTGTCCCTCCAAAAATTTGCACAATTTTTCCTCCCAACCGAGCCAGACCTTGCAGACAGTCATCGTCGACTTAAAATATCTGTCTCCATCCCTTAGTGACTCTTCCACAGTTTTCATCAGCAGTTGCCCGGAGTCATCATCCTGCGTCAAAGCCCTGCTGCTTCTCCTGGTCACCCGCATATGAATGATCATGTGTCATGGTAGACTAGGAGGTTTTGGATTTGATGTCGTCTCGTCATGAGTGACTCCAGGTACAGGTACACCAACAAATATGTTAAGACGATGAACGAGATGAGAAAAGGGAGCAATGCAGATGGATAGATTCACCAATGAACGAACGAACGAAGCATGTGAAGTAGACAAACGAACGAATCATGCGAAGTGGATGAATGCTATGAACATGCACCTTCACGAACAAGTGAGCCTGTTAGTCCTTCCAACATGAAAGCAAGGAACAACATGCTAGAGCTTCATCAAGCGAACCAAGGAGTATCACTCTTTGCACTTCGCTATGTGGAGGTGAAGCTATGATATACCATGAAGAAATCCATCACTCAACAACACTATCGCTCGACATGCACTCCATCAGTAGCACGAATGTACCAGCGTTGTCATGTCAAGTCATGTCGAGTCAAGTCATCTGTCATGTGCCCACATCTATACTATGGGCTTGTTGTCAATCAATGTGATGTAACGTGGAAGTCCAAGAGACCCACTTGTTGAATATAATGTCATGTAAGTCAGAAATTCATGGAAGTCCAACGTCATGAGGGTAGTCAAACAGCCACAAGGGTCAGTTTCACCCTTGGCTATAAATACCCCTCTCATTTGTACATGAAAGGACTTTTCACCTCAGCTCCCTAAACATAGCCAAGAGAGTCTGTAATCCTTTTCTTTGAGGAGTAAGTAGTGGCTCCAATGCCCTGCTGACATGGTTGGTGATGTATGGTGTAACGATGTGTCTTGGAACTTTCGCTTAATTCAGAAGCCTGTCAACAGACCAACATGTTTTCACACATGTATTGTATTTGTTGTAAGACTGATCTTTAACACTTGTAATGCATGTTTCTTTAACCATGTGTTCTACATTTGAACTGATTCATTTGTTGTAATGCATAATTTATTAATGGAAATGTGTTGTATATGTTGTTAATGCTATCCCGTCCGTGTTGACTGCTCTGCTAGAATCAGACAAACCTTTCACATGAACCTTGCTGTAACAATCGTTGCAATCATATCAGACTGATCCGTGAGTGTTGTACGTGTTATCTTAACTTGTATGTTGTGACTGCCGCATCCGAGTGGACTGCCTCGTCAGAAACTATGTATGTCCTTTGTGTTGTGTTTTCATAACCGAGTTGGGACTAATCACTTTCAACCTGGAACTCACCTTCACCTTTTATCCCTCACAGTGAAATAACCATTGACACTAGTACACTTACACTCACCAAGCACACAAACCTCACTTCTCTAAGACAAAGCAAACCACTCTCTTATGCTGACAAGAAAGAGTTGAGGGAAATCCTTAAGACAATGGCAACTGGGCCATCATACCAGACGGGACTCCCACACCAAATAGTGTGAGATCTATTTGGGACTTCATACCGGGGTGATCCCCTAAATGTTGGCGGGTCTAGGACCATCAAAATTTTACTTGCATGCTTATTTGATTGGTATTTTTCGAGGCAAATTTGGCCTTCTAGAATTTTCAAGATAAGCTACAAATTTTAGCACTTCTATTTAACCATCACATAAATAATTCAATTTTACTATGGGATCTTCTAGGGCACAAATAGGTATTGACTTGTCTTGTAAGAATATTTTCAACTAGAGATTGACTAGGGAAAGAACAGACTCTAAAGAGTAAGTTGGATGCTCTTCTACCCAAGCTTTGATACCATGTTGAATTTTTAGGGATCTTCTTATCTAATAATTACTTTGTATGATTTGTTAATTTAATCTTTCATTCATTCAATTTCATCATAAATAAATTACACACAAGATATTCAAACATAGACATTTAGGATCAGAAATAGATAGCCAAATTAAGAACACAACCATTTACATTGGGAAACCCCACATGGGGAAAAACCCAACAACCTTTTCCTTAGAGAAATAGTCAAGTTAAATAGAGATACATAAGTCAAATACAACATCAAACAGACCAACAAATATAGCTAGGTAACACCTGGTCATGTTTCCCTCTAGTGAGGTCAATAATTTTCTCCACAAACTCTTCTTTCATCTACCTAAATCATAATTTCATGCTGCCAGATATTTTTCCTCCTTCTTCTTCAAGACTACTCCTTAGATAACCTTGGAAAATATGTCATAGGTTTTTCCTTTATATACTTATTCACTGGCCTTAGTCATGCTTCTATGCCAGTCTTATATATGGTTCATTGTTGGCCTCAAAATTTCTCACTTTATTTGCCTCAGATAGATATATTTTGCTGGCCTCAGACCTCATATGCTCTAAGTTTCTTGGCTTGGAGGACGAAAAAATTGTGTCTTTATGTAGTCTCCTGGGAGGACAAATGGGTGCCTCCAGAAGTTTAGTCCAACCTGACTAGAGGGGAGATGACTTGACTACATTTTAGAGCCAAAAATTCAAAATTTAAAATTCAAACGTTCTCTTTAATGAGGACATGAAGAACATGCCTTAATATTTTCTTTTGACACTAGCATGAAGAACATGCTTTACATTTATCATTATAAATACATCAAGAGAAACAATATTAATTATGAATAAAAAAATAGATACAAAATTCAACATGAAGTTAATACAAAGGAGAAGTGGTGGAAGTTGCATTAAGAGCTAAAATGGAAGAGTAAATATAAAGATGCTATGAAGAAAATATCATGGCCACTGATTCGAGAAACTAGGTGGAAATAAACTCGAATGTAGATGATAATATTTTTTGTACATTAGTGTAGAAGGGGGTGAATCTAAGTAAGCCTTCAACAACAATAAGATAAGGGAATGACTAGAATCTTCCATATAAATATATAGGTCAAGAAGATGAAAATTAATGCTCTCTTCAACTCAGGATCATAGGAAAATATTATAGCAATAGATTTAGTCAAGAAACTCGGACCGGAGAATCATGAGAATCCTAGCCCATTTACATTAGGATGGGTTAGAAAAGAGGCATATATAAAGGTAAACAAATAGTGAAGAATAAAATTTTTATATTAGCACTGACTTTATTGATAAAGTAGAATTGGATATAGTTCCATTAGATGTATGTGACATTGTGTTTGGGAGTGCCTATATGTACATGAAGAATGTGATATTCATGCAGATATCCAACCAATACCACTTGATCAAGGATGGGAAATACTTCATCATCAATGTGCACAAGGGAAAGCCAAAGATCTCATAGGTGAGTGACAATTAGGAAAAAAGTTAATCAATTCTAGTAAGAAATAGGTTTCATTGTTTTTACAAGAAATAAATCTATAGAACAATCCATGAGAGATAAGTAATTCTTGGAGGGGTGTACTAAGGAATAAAAACAACAGTTGAAAGGGTTTATATAGGATTAAAGGGGTGTGTTCTAGGATCCTAAGGGGATACCACCTAAGAGGGAAGTGGAACACAATATCTAGTTGTTGACAAAATCCACATTGCTGAAAAATGGGTTGTATAGGTAGCCTATTATAGAGGAAAATGAGGTGAAGGAGTATTTGTAGCAACTACTAGAACATGGTGTCATTTTTCCAAGTACCTCACCATGTGGGTTACCCATAATATTTATTATGAACAAGGATGGGAATTAGTGGATTTGCATTGATTACATGGTGTTAAATTTGTCACAAATTTTCCCTTTGTCTACTTCTTTTTTGGCCTCAATCATGCTTCAATGATAGCCTCAAATATGCTTCATTTATGGCCTCAAACTCGCTAATTTTATTTGCCTTAGATAGATATCTTTCGCTAGCTTTGGAACTCAGATGGACCAAGTTTCTTGGCTTGGAGGAGGATGAAATGGTGTCTTTACATAATCTCTTGGGAGGGTGAATGGGTGCCTGCAGAAGTTGAGGCAAACCTAAATAGAGGGGAGTTGGCTTGACTGCTTCTTAGATCTAAAACATCATATTTCAAAATTCAAATTCTCTCTTTAATAGGACATGGAGAACATGCGTTAATATTTTTCTTTTGAAATGACCATGAAGAACATGCTTTACATTTATCATTATAAATACATCAAGAGAAAGAATATTAATTATGAATAATGACAATAGCTAAAAAATTCAAAATGAAGGTCATTTAAAGGAGAAGTGTTAGAAGTTGCATTAAGAGCTCAACTAGAAGAATAAAAAGAAAGATTCTAAGAAGAAAATATCATGGCCACTGATTCGAGAAACCAGGTGGAAAGAAACTCGAATGTAGATGAGAATATTTTTTGTACATTAATGTAGAAGGGGGTGAATCTAAGTATCCTTCATCAACAATAAGAGAAGGAAATGACTAGAATATTCCATAGAAAGATATATGTTAGGAAGATAAAAATCAATGCTCTATTTGACTCAAGATCATAGGAAAACATTATAGCAACTGATCTGGTCAAGAAACTAGCACTGGGGTATCATGCCCATCCTATCCCATATCCATTAGGATGGCCCAATAAGGAGGAATATATAAAGGTAACCAAATAGTGAAGAACCAAATTTTCTATTAACGTTGACTTTATTGATAAAGAAAAATTGGATATAGTTCCATTGTATGTATGTGGTATTGTGTTTGGGAGTGCCTATATGTGCTTGTAGAATGTGATCTTCATGCAAAGATCCAACCAATGGCACTTCATCAAGGATGAGAAATACTTCATCATCAATGTGCACAAGGGAAATTCAAAGATCTCATAGGTAAGTGCCAATTAGGAAAAAAAAGTTGATCAATTCTTGTAAGAAATATGTTTCATTGATTTTACAGGAAATAATCTATAGAAGAGTCCATGAGAGTTAAGTAATCCTTGGAGGGGTGTACTAAGGAATAAAAACAAAAATTGAAAGAGTTTCTATAGGATTACAGGGGTTTGTTCTAGGAGCCTAAAGGGATACCACCTAAGAGGGATGTGGAGCATAAGATGCAATTGTTTCCAATATCCACATTGCCAAATAATGGGTTGTATAGGCAAGAAAATGAGGTGAAAAAGTAGTTGTAGAAAATACTAGAACAAAGTATCATTTGGCTAAGTACCTCACCATGTGGGTTACCCATAATATTTGTGCCAAACAAGGATGGGATTTAGTGGATTTGTATTGATTACATGGCGTTACTCAAAACTATGCTTAAGAAAAAATACCCTCTACCTAGGATATATGGTCTGCTGGATCAATTATAGCAAGCCAAATACTTCACCAAGATTGACTTAAAGTTAGGATATCACCAAGTTTGGTTTAGAGAATAAGATACCTAGAAGACTACCTTCAAAACCAAGTAAGCATTGTATGATTGGTCATTCATGATGTTTGGCTTATGCAGTGCACCAACTAGGCTTATGAGGTTAATAAACAATATATTTCACCCTTTTATATATTCATTTGTAATTGTTTTTTTGGATGATATAATGGTATACAGTTCTACTTTGGAGGAGCACATCTCACATTTGATGTCGGTGCTAGAGACACTAACAAAGCACTAATTGCTGGAAAATATCAAGAATCGTGAGTTTGCGTGCCAATCCTTGGTTTATCTAGGGTATGTGATAGGTGGAGGATAGTTGAAGATAAGTCTAGTATGTAGATGGAGTTCATCATGAAGTATTTAGTTCATACCAATATTTCTAAGGTTAGGAGTATCGTTGGGGAAACACATTACCTAAGGAAATTCATTTCCTTGTTTTCAGTAAGAACATCACCACTCCATGTCATAGCAATGAGTGTTAAGACTTCCAAGTGGGGAAAGGGTCATTATAAAGCCTTTTAGGAGTTAAAGAAAAAGATAAGTCAAGAACTTGTTATAACATTATCAAAGTTACAATAGCCCTTTAAAGTGGAGACACATCTGAGTGGGTATGTTATGGGAATCTTGATGTAGGGAGGAAGGAAAACATGCTACCATTTTGAAGTATTTCATGAGGAATTTATCAAGTATGCTACCTATGACAAGGAGATCCATGCCCTTGTGAAAGTTGTGAAGAAGTGGAAACATTATTTAATGGGAAAGGAGAAAATAATCAACACATATCACTAGCCACTATAGTACTTGCGGTCCCAAAGTAAGTTATAATAGACTAGACATTACAAGTGGATGTGGTTTCTAAAACAATTTCATTTAGTGATCAAGTACAATAAGGAGAACTCAAAAGAGTTGGCTGGAATGATTTCAAGGGCACCCACATCAATGATCACAACTCTGGGGACTCATATGCTATTACGAATATAAATGATATAAAAATAAATAAATATAAATAAATGTAAATAATAAATAATCAAGTAATGATTATGTTAAGTAGTCATTAGTTAAGTGAAAAGGCATGTCTAAAAGAAATTCCCAATCATGAAAGGACACCTACCTAAGTATATAAGTAGGGCCTCATTGTAACATTCATCATCCTTGTACATTTTATATATAATAAATTATTATTACAATTATCTTTGTGTATTTTACATTTAAAGTCAATAAGCTACAATTTTGTTGCTTCAGTGGTATCAGAGCCATGCGACACTTTGAATGTTATCTGAGGCAAAATATAATCATGTGATTCCTTGAACTTTATCCACCACACAATATTCCATTATGATTCTGTCCTGAACTTATTGAGCAGTTAAGTAAAATTCAAGGAAAGCTTTAGCAATGGGAAAAATCATATGTTGAAATTACATCACGTTCAAAGGAAACTGATAATAAGGAAGACTATAGAGATGGTGAAACGAAACAAGGTGAAGCAGTAGATGATTCTAATGTTGAAGATGAATATGTTGCTGAAAATGATCAAGATGATGATTCCAATGAAGATGATATAGATCAAGATGAGGATCCAGATGAAGTTGGTCTTAATATGGATGAGAATGATATATATCAAGATAATGATCCAAATGAAATTGATGTGGATGAGGATTATTTTGAGAAACAAGAAGATGAACAATGTCATAACGATGAGGAAGATGTTGAAGAATATATTGATGACATATTTGAGAAAGAAATAGTGGATTATGGGAAAGAGGAGGAAGAAAACCATGATCAAGATGATGAGAATGTTGTAAGGTCTCAAATGGAACAAAGTATAGAACTGAAGGCTTTAGACAATAAGTAATTGAACTACTTAAATGGTTGGCACCCTCTCAAGCTGTTGATGACTTGAATGTTGAAACTGGAGAAGGTGAAGAAATATTTTTTTCCAGATATTGTGTTCTGACATCATAGAGAGGGTATTGGAGACATATCATTCTGATTATGTGGATGTATCGTAGAAGGAATGTGAGGATACCCTTAACTCAATGGAGGATGTTGGGAAATTACAATGTACACAGCAAGGAAAGCATGTTGATCATTCAAGTGGACAAGTTGTCTCTGAGTTTTTTGATAATGTTTTTCACATGAAGATATGATTCCCCAATTGCAAGGTACCGGGGATGACCTAACAGGAAATCCTGAATCTACATCCATGGCCAAGGAAAAGAAAGGAAGGAAGGATATAAAGGCCTTTTTAGATGATTCTGATAATATTTCAAAAGGATTCTCCTCATCATCTTATGGGGTTGACTTGGATAGAACATAAGCATTATAGAGTCCATTGTTCATAGCTACTAGTAGCAGAATTATGAATAGCTGCAAAATTATGAATTAATATTTACAGACATATACGCTGGTTGGCTTTGATAAAAGTGCATATACACGATAGTTCAACACATCTAAGTAGCGTATACATTATGTAATATGATAATTGAAGTTACAGTGGATCTAACTAGAATTCTGGGTTCTACTCTGTGTTTTGGTGACTACAGTTTGATGACAGTATATTGAATGTTCAAATTTATTGATTTTGATTTGATTCAGTGATGATGGGCTTTCAATGATTGAGTCATGGGTGATTCAGAGATGTATGATATAGTTTCAATGATTGGTTAATGTAGATGTATTTGATGGTTGTAGTGCAGTGGTGTTTGACTTTGAGCTTCAATGTTGATAATGAGTCCAGTATGAAAATTAAATGAAACAAGGCCTTCATGTGTATTTTTGTGTATCAGGAGCATCCAGTCTGAAAATTTATGAAATGTGGTCCTTGGAGGAAGAGAGAAGGTTGCAGCCTTTTGTAGGTCGGCGCCTATGTACTATTAAACATATTGGCTAGTACAAGAGCTAGGGGGTTGTAGCTCCCTTCCAGTAGAAGTTGGAGAACGAGAGAAGGTAGTAACCTTCTTAGGTAGAAGCTTGCATACTGGTATGAGTCTGCACCAGTATAATGTTGTAAATAGATATTTCAATTATTAAAAGAAGACAAAGACGACAACAACAGGTGGTTTTCACCCACATTGGGTTTCCACCTTAAATCGTGGTGTTCATGTGTGTTTCTTATGTGTGATGGTTCACTCTGTTATTAGCTGCATATGGCTACTGTTTAATGTTTAATAAAGTAATGATGCATAGATTAAATGTCAACATATGATGAATTAACTGAATCATTAGTTTGTTGGATATACGCTTGTTTCCTTAAACACAGTTGTGTGTACACGCAGGTTACCAACATGGAAGTAGCATATATAAATTTGAGTATGAAAAGTAAAAGATTATTGACTTGACTAATATTGATTCACCCCCCCTCTTAGTATTATTTCCAACAATTGGTTTCAGAGCAAGTACTTTGGTAGAAGCTTGATCTCTTGAAGGAGATCTGTAGAAGAATGGGAAAGAAGCTAAAGAAGAAAGTGTCGAAGAAGAAGAAGGCATCTCAAAGGAACTATGATAGTGGGAGAGTCGATTGGGCATTATGTGGAAGCAACTCTTCAGATTCAGAATCACCTCAGAATGAAGATGAACAAACAAAAGAACTATCAGGTATGAACTTGTTATCCTCTGGTAATATATTTCTTTGTCCATTTGAAGATGATGAAAATGATAGCGAAACAACTGTTGGAAATAATACTGAGAGGGGGGGTGAATCAGTATTATCAGATCAATAAATTAATTTTCAAAACTGATTTGTATGTACTACTTTAGCTCAGTGAACTAACGTGTATATGCGACTGTACTTAATGCAACCAACGTATATGCAGTGATCTTTTGATTAACCCAAATTATCATGTATTGAACTTTAATCAGTATATTAGGAGTTCATTAGATAGTGCAGTAAAAAGAGATTAAAGCATCTAGAAGGGAGTTACAACCCCCTAGCTCTTGTACTAGCCGATGTGTTTACTAGTACGTAAGTGTTGACCTAAGAAGGCTACGACCTTCTCCTTTTTCTTCTAGGGACCAAATTTCATAAATTTTCAGACTGGATCCATCAATAACATCATATTAAATATATCTACATCAACAATCACCTTTTGAACTAACCACAACCGAATTAATCAATCACTTTGAGAACCCATCAATTTGATCATTCAAAATACCGTCACCAGAATACAGTAACCAGAACCCAAGCCAGAACCTAGAACACTACAATAGCAAACATAAGCAACTAAAACATATTTTATAAGGTATACGCTACTTCCATATGTCAAACCTACGTGTATATGTGCTTTCCTTAAGGCGAACCAGCGTACAGATCTGCAAATCAAATTTATGATGTATACGGTGCTTTGATATGCAGAACCAACGTGTATACACTTCTTTTCTAAAGTGAACCTGCGTACATATCTATAAATGATGATTTAAACATTACAACTATTCCAGGCTTCAGTCATACCTAGATCATCATATTTACATACTACAACATGCGCCAATTATTCAGATACATGATCAAATCACATAAAGATAATTCACTTCAAGCCTTGAGATCTTGATACATCATTAGATCTTATCTTTCATCAAACGCTAAGGTTCCTCCTTGGTTCAAATCCAGCAATGCACCATAACCCAATAACCTACATACTAGATCTCACACTTCATTAGATATTTAATGCTTGTGTGTCTTGGCCTAATGATCTTCTCCTCCTTGTAACTTAGAAATCGGAGAACCCATAGTAAAAACCATTTTTCCGTCAACGTTTCAAATCCCAACAGGGATCCATCATCAGGACTATTTTGAATGTTGATAGTAGAAGAGCTCAGTTGCGAGATTTAAATAGTTATGAGGTGAGATTGTTTTGTTTTAAGGAAAAAATGAAGTTCGACTGTTTAATAATTAATAATTAATTTTATCCAAATATTTAGGTTTTTATCACTTTCATTTTTTTGGTAAGTTAATATTAATAATAAATATTAAAGGTGAAATTTCATTTATAATAATTAATAATTTTATAAAATAAATAATTTAAAATAATTTATAATCAAAGTAATTAATAATTTTTATAATTTTAAAATAATTTATACTAATAATAATTTATGATAGTTTATAATTAATGATAATTTATAAAAATAATATTAATAACTAATAAGTATTATAATAAATATTCACTACTATATTATTAACATTTTTTTGTTATGAATAATAAAAATATTAGTAATAATTAATGTTATAATACATATTGTTATTATAATAGTAAACAATTTTTTTATTAAATTGAATATTAATGGGACTAATTTAGGGATTAATTAGATTGATTTTTATGAACTAATACTAGTGCTAATAGTTTTATAATAATTTAAATAAATAATAATTCGTGATAGTTTATAGTAATTTTTATAATAATAATAAAAGATAGTAATAATAATTAATCATTAGTAATAGGTAATAAATAAATATTATAAATAATATAATAGTTATTAATAGTTAGTTATAAATAATCATAAAAGTTAATAATTTATTTATTATTATTTTTTTGTATGAATTAATAATAATTCCAATATTTACTAGTCATAATTAATAATAATAGTACACCATATAAATTTTGACTATTTAATTATTAATAAATTTTAATAGATTATTAATTATTATATTTTCAAATATTAATTATTAATTTTTTGAGGTTGATTATTAGGAGAAACAATAGAAATAAAAGAAACTAGGACTCGCTAAATAAGCCTAAGAGGAAAGGGAGGGGGAGAAAGTTACCTATAAAGAGCTAAACCTAGGAAGCATTGGAGGTCTTAATTTCTTTGATTAAGGGAAACCAGCTACTACTGATCTCAATGCCATTGTCCCTATTGAGATTATGTGGGTGTTTCATAATCTCAAGAGCCTCTCTAATATTTCGCCTATGATGATGTTCTTCTCTTGCGACAATTGAGGCGTTTTCCACACATAGATGGTGCTTAGTTTTAGAGGAATGCTCTGCCAGAGTGTTTAGAACACCAAACTTTTGGGTTGGGTGATGGTGGGACTCTGCGTGAAGGTAGCTTTCTGTGTGGGTTGACTTCCTAAAAACCTTGTGCCCTAAGGAGCCATCTTCCTTCCTAATGATAAGGACATCTAAAAAAGGGATACTCATGTTTTCTTCCACCTCCATGGTAAATTTTATTTCAGGGGAGATAGAGTTAAGGTGAATAATTTTTTTTTCAAGTTCTGTTTTCCATGAGTCCATTTTATGTTTGTGTCATCTACGAATCGCTTCCACCAAGTTGGTTTCAAAGGGTAAGATTCAAGGGCCTTCTTTTCGAAGTATTCCATGTATAGGTTGGCCACGATTGGCGAGAGGGGTGACCCCATAGCCACTCCAGAGGTTTGCTCATAGTATTCTCCTTGGAAGGTGAAAACAGTCGAGCATGTCGTTGTCCAAACGAATGAAGAAGAAGTAACATTGAAGGTTGAAGCTGATGCGTTAGAATCTTCTCACAATGAAAGCAGCAACAGGTCTCCTGTTAGCGTAAATAAATCAGATTCCTTGACTACACATAATGAAGTCAGTTCTAGTGACAGGTCCCGTACTTCAGCCCTGGCAGAGCATTTCTCTAAAACTAAGCACCATCTATGTGTGGAAAACGCCTCAATTGTCGCAAGAGAAGAACATCATCATAGGCGAAAGATTAGAGAGGCTCTTGAGACTATGAAACACCCACATAATCTCAACAGGGACAATGGCATTGAGATCAGTAGTAGCTGGCTTCCCTTAATCAGAGAAATTAAGACCTCCAATGCTTCCTAGGTTTAGCTCTTTATAGGTAACTTTCTCCCCCTCCCTTTCCTCTTAGGCTTATTTAGTGAGTCCTAGTTTCTTTTATTTCTACTGTTTCTCCTAATAATCAACCTCAAAATATTAATAATTAATATTTGAATATATAATAATTAATAATCTATTAAAATTTATTAATAATTAAATAGTCAAAATTTATATTGTGTACTATTATTATTAATTATGACTAGTAAATATTGGAAACATTATTAATTCATACCAAAAATAAATAAAAATAAATAAATGACTTTTATTATTATTTATAACTAACTATTAATAGATATTATATTATTTATAATAATTTTATATTATTTATAATATTTATTTATTTACCTATTACTAATGATTAATTATTATTTTTTTCTATGTAAAGGCTATTCTATTAGATTAAAAAGAGAAAAAATATGTACAAAGAGGTTTGAACCTCTGAGGGGACCGTAGCCAGCCCTCTGTCAAAAAACCTGTGCAGATATTGTTGTTCCTTCTGCTTACAAAAAAGGTAGTCATAACTTTAAACCCTGAATAGACCTATATAGAGATGAAGCTAAACAGTGCATAACTCTTCATAGAGAGCTACCATACTACTGAATACTATCCTATTACAAAAAGGAAGTCCAAAATAGAGTCCATGAGGTATCATGCGTACTGAGAATAACCACAAGATCCTGAAACCCAAAACTGATAATCCGTACTAAAGCTGAAAGCAATGGAATTAGACCTGCTTATGCTCACCTGCATCATTATCCTTGACCTAGTCCGGTAAGCGCTCCCAGGTAACCATCACCTCGTCTTCGACTTCCATCAACTTGCCATCCGGCGGAGGCACCGGGTACAGGACACTTTCGTAAAGGTGCCCTGACTCACAAGCAATGATTTGCTCCTGAGGAGAGTTCCTTTGAGTGTCAGCCTCTTCCTGATTATCCTCTTCGTGCACCTCAGCAGAAACCTGGAGGAAAGCATCCGCCAAACTGCTCTGAGAGGCACTGACATTCTGAGAGGATGAATGTTCCTTGGGGTCTTTGTCTAAGTTGGCAACCTCGTCTTCTTCCTCTGAGAAGATGACCGTGATTATGGCAGAGATGAGCGGTCTGTTGAGCCTGCTTTTGAATTTGAACCTGGATGTATGAAGAGAGCTATTAAGGGAGGGACCAGAATCATCTGAGGGCAGAGAGGAAGGCGAGGCAGTGGCTAATGGTGTAATACGACGAGGTGCAGAGCTCCCACGCCCCCGTGGCCCTCCCCTGGACCCCGAATTTCTCCCGCACCTGGGAATGCCCCGACGACGGGCCATAATCAAGTATAACAACAGAGTGATGAGACTGAGGGACGAAGGGTAAGGGAAAACCAACTGACAGACTGATAGGCCCCAAAGTGAGAACCAGATTGAAATATGAAAGACACAGACTCTAAGCTCACGTGAGATAGACCCAGCTACCAGGCCATTCCCATCCCCGACTGAGTGAACCCAATTCCCTAACCAGACACCTACAACAGGGACAGAGACCAAAGGCCTTATAGAGATAAAGCCAAAGACAGACCTGAAACACCAGACACAAAAGGCAGAGATTGACGAAGAGCGCCCAACACTTTCGAAGAGATTCAGGGTTGTATTCCTGAGACTAACCAACTGAGAATTGTTAAGAGACCAAGAAGATTTCCTAATTCTCTGGATTACACTGAGACTTTGAAACCAAGACCACCAGAGAAGACCTCTACTTGCAAAGATCGGACATACAACGATTCTTCCGGCAAGAACCAGAACAAAAGAAGCCTGGAGAATGCGCGCCATCTTGTTAACCTCCAGCTGCGTACATCGAGCTTGTGGCTGCATTTATGACGATTAATTACCTGCCTTCAACCGACTTGCCTTGCGTGTGTGCTTGCCAGTTGCCGGCTGCGCATGCATAGGCTTTAACAACTATTAAAGACACCCGCATCCGGGTGTGATTCTTCCCTCATCTGCATATCTCTTGTTAATATAGAATGGAAAGTAGAAAGTTGGTTCTCAGAAGCTATGAAATGTAGTGATCCTTCAAAGAATTCCTTCCCACTGTCCACTCCTAAGTTAGCAAGAAAATTTGCTAGTTTGTTTCCTTCCCTTCTGATATGCTTGAAGGAAATAGCTTGATTGTGACTTAGCCATTGTTGTAGTCGCTCAAGTCGGGTGGCCATTCTCCAGCTGCTGCTGACCTTGTGGACCGGGGATCCCTGTTGAAGTTTTGAGGCCATATTAATGATGATTTGGGAGTCCCCTTCCACTATAAGAGGAAGGAGCCCTTGATCCTGCGCTAGATTAAGCCCTCTCCATAATCCTTCCAATTCCGCTGCATTATTAGTATTCCAACCAATTGAGCCAAAAAAAGTGATGAGAGGATTACCCTGGTAATTTCTGATGACTCCACCAAATCCCGTTCTCCCAGGATTTCCTTTCGACGCACCATCAAAGTTGAGTTGAAAGACATTGATTGGCGGTGGAGTCCAGCTCACTGTAGTCTCTTGATGTCTGGAGGAATTTTCGTTAGACGAGGTCAGACTCTGTAATTGTATCTGCCAGTTATCCCATATAGCTCGTTCCGGCGGGAGGGATGGAAAGTCCTCTTGACCAGCCTTTAATAGATAGAGTTTCTTTGATATTATTGTGCATCCCAATCCATATCTGCTCAATTGTCATTGATTGATCTTTGAAGATCTGTCTGTTCCTCTCCTTCCAGATATTCCACATCAGTAATCCCGGTATGATTTGCCAAAGTGTGTTTAAAACTTTGCTTTGATATGGCTTTTGGCTCCAGTTGCAAAGGGTGCCTTTAATATCCCCCATCACTCTGCCATCCTTCCGATAGCAGAATATAACCTTTTCCCACAATTTCCTTCCAAGCGAGCAGGTTTGCATAAGATGTAATGCTGATTCCTCTTCCTGTTTGCAGTTGAGACATATAGATGGACCAGAGAAGTTCCTTTTCCTTAGGTTGTCCCATGTGAGAATTATATTGTGTGAGGGAAGCCACAGAAATGTAGAGACCTTCGGCCAAATGGGTGGGTTCCATATATTGTCCCATAATTTGTCCTTGATTACTCTGTTTCTGATAATAATTTTATAGGCTTCCTTGGTAGTGAAGGTACCCTTTTCCTCATATCCCCATCTTAGAGTGTCCATGCCTTCCAACTTTAGAATTTTTCGTTTTTGAAGTTCTGAGGAAAGAGAAAGTTGAATTTGCTCCGAGCTGTGAGGTAGGATATGACTAGCTTCTTTCCACTCTCTGTGCTCTTGGTCAGTGTGTGGTCTCCAAAAGTGACTAACCTTATCATGCTGGTTTGTGTCTCGATCTGAGATTCCCTGAATGATATCTTTGAGATTTGGAAGCTGATGCCATGAGTCCTCCCAGAACCTTGCTGTAAGGCCATCTTTCACCTCCCAAAAACTGTGCTTTTGAATTATATCTCGATGTTGAATGGCTGAGTTCCAGATGACCGAACCCTTACTGACTTCAGACATTCTAATTCGCTCCTCTAAGGGTAAGTTTCTAGCATATTTCGCTGTCCATAAGGAAGCCCAAGGCGTTCTGGGATTTGAAAGCCACTTCCACCAGATTTTAAGCCCCATTGTCATGTTGTTGTGCTCTGGGTCTCTTAGTCCAATGCCTCCTGCTTTTTTAGGAAGACAAGATTTCTACCATTTGACAAGTGCCCATTTTCGATTTGGCCCCAAACTTCCCCATAGAAAGTTATGCTGCATCTGTTTGATAGCTTTGAGCACCCACTTTGGTGCCGCCAAAATGGAGAAAAGGTACAGAGGCATAGACTGTAGAATTGCTTTAATTAGCATTATCCTGCTAGCCATATTAAGAGCTCTATGAGTCCAAAGGAATAACCTAGCTTCTTGTTTTTCTAATAGGTTGTTCCAAGAGGAATGCTTGAGAGCTGAGGCAATTAGAGGAGCTCCCAAATATTTAGAAGGGAGGGAAGCTATGGTGAAGCCTAGAATGCGGGCTATAGCTCTTTGGGTAGTGGGATGTGTATTGAAGAAGAAAATATGAGATTTGACTTTGTTGATGAGGGCTCCATAGGCATTCGAGAAGTTTTCAAGAATAGATTTAAAAGAAAGAGCTTCTTGAACAGAGGGATGACCGAATAGCATGTTGTCATCTACGAATTGCTGGTGCGAGAAATCAGGGGCTTGGTGGAGAGCTAGACCCTTGAGATTATTAGAGTGGATAACCGATTTAATGTTGCGGCCTAAGCCTTTAGCTAAGATGACAAACAAAAAAGGCGATAGTGGATCCCCTTGTCTAATCCCCCTAGAAGGGCGAAAGGTGGGTGACGGTATTCCATTAATGAGAATGGAGAAGAACAACGAGGAAATAATATTGTTGATCCATCTGATCCAGTAGGGGGCGAAACCAAAGGCTTTGAGGATTTGTTGCATATATTCCCAACTGATACTATCAAAAACCTTAGATAAATCAATTTTAAGAATCATACCTGGTTTTTTTGACTGCTAGAGAGAGTGGATTATTTCATGGGTTAAAATGATCCCATCCATGATCTGTCTTCCTTCTACATAACCAGATTGTTCCGGAGATATGATGAGGGGAAGCATGGTCTTCAATCTCGAAGCTATGACCTTGGAGACAATCTTGTATATGATGTTGCACAAAGCGATTGGTCTGTACTTATCTGGGGTATTGGATTCCTCTGCTTTGGGGATTAATGCGATGAATGTTGCATTCAGACCTAGATACATCCATCTTAGAGTTCGCGATTCTTCCACTCCCTGCCAGACTTCCCATTTGATTAGATCCCAAAAGTGCTGAAAGAAGTTTAAAGTAAATCTGTCTGGTCCTTGCGCTTTCCCTACTTTTAGTTGATTCACAGCAGTCTCAACCTCCTGTAGACTTATAGGCTTGAGAAGAAGAGTGTTGTGATCATCCGTAATTAATATGGGTATATGTCTGATAATTTTATCAATGGCCTCTATTCTGTTTATTTTGGGTTCTTGATTCATCTTCTTGAAGCAGCTGAGGAATTCCTGTTCTATTCCTTTGTGGGTTTCTATTTTGGTTCCTTGCTCATTGTTGAAATAAGAGATTTGATTGATCATTCTTCTTTGGACTATGGTTTTGTGAAAGAATTTCGTATTCTTTTCACCCTCCTTCAGCCATCTAACTCTTGATTTTTGCTGCCAGAGAGTTTCCTCCTGTAGGTCTCTTTCAAGGATTTTGTTTTCTGTAGCTTTCTCTTTCTGGGCTAGCTCTTCAGAACGTCCTTCAGAGATCATTCTTTGCTGTATGTCTTTCATTTCTTGAATGAGGATTTCCTTCGCTTTGAAAATATTGCCGAAAATGGATTTATTCCAGCGTTTTATCTCCTATTTGAGGTGCTTCAGCTTCCTTTGGAATATTGGCATTTTTGTTCCATCCATTGGATTGAAATTTTGCCAAGTTGTCCTCATAAATTCATGGAAGTCCGGATGAGTCAACCAAAAAGCCTCAAAACGAAAGGGTCATCTTATGCTGCTACCAGGCCGATTCCAGTGAAGGGCTATGGGCCAGTGATCAGAACCTGAAAAAGGAAGGATGGAGGCTGTAAATTCTCCCCCTATATGAACTGCATTATCAGAGATCAAAAATCGATCAAGACGCGAAGCTATTTGCATTGGAGCTGCCCTTTTGTTGTTCCAGGTGTAGAGGCCATTGTTTGTAGGAAGGTCTATCAACCAATTGTTTTGAATGAAGTCTTTTAATATTGAGCCATCCCTGTTTATTCTGCAACATCCTCCCTTCTTTTCCTCCATTGATGCGATCATGTTGTAGTCTCCACCTGAAACCCATAGCGGGTATTTCCTCTCTGCATTAAGCTGCGTTAAAGCTTCCAGGATCTCAACCTTGTGCTGGGTTTCTTGAGGAAAATAAACATTTGTTATGTGTCCATAGATATTGGTTCCAATTATATGAAAGATAGCTTGAATGAAATTTTTGTTTTCATGTATATTAAATAGTTGTATCATCCTTGCATCCCAGAGCACTGCAAGTCCTCCTGAGGCTCCTTAAGCATCAACAGCTGTGACTAGCCCACCTGGCCAGGCCTTTGCTGCTATCTTTTCCAAAACTGTCGAAGTACATTTTGTCTCTTGCAAAAAGAGTATTGTCGGTTTTTCCTCCATTAACATATTTTTTAAAAGTCTTCCTTTCCTTGGGCAATTAAGCCCTCTAATATTCCATGATATCAACTTCATTGGGAAGGTTTGGGGTTGGTGTTGAAATACTTGGATAACTTGGCATATCTGCCGGAATCTACCAATACTTCTCCAATCTTGATGGTTCTCTCTAAAGCAGTTTTCCTTCCTCATGTTTTGCTGTCTTTGGTGATGAATTTCCCATCCCATTGACTGCCGATTTGAACCCCTAGTGAGTATTTTTTTTGAGCTTTGTTGAGGACTGCCATTAGATTGTCCACTTGTCTTTCAGGTATTTTGTCAAAATTACCTATTTTGCATGCTTGTTCTAGGCCCAGTATGTCTAGCTCGCAGATGTCTATTGATTCCGTATCCTCCTCCATGATTTGAGGTTCTTGATAACTTCCCTCTCCTTCCTTTTCTTTTCCTGTACTGGGGTCTGTGCCATCTATCTCCATTTCAGGGAGGCTCCAGGTTTTAGAAGCGGTCTTGATCTTATTACCTTCTTGTTCAGCAACCTTTTCCCCCTCTTTCGAATGAGATCCTTCAATCTTTTCCTGGTTAGATCCTTTTTTATTGGAGGTTAGATTTTCCTGATCCTGCAAATCTTCAGTGGCCAGAGCTGCAAAGCTGTTGCTAGTAGAGGGTTTTGATTGATCCCCTGGGGTTATCTTTGTAGGTGCTATTGATTTTTTATTTCCTCTTCTATGATTTGTCACCTTAGTGAAGCCATCTGATGATAAATTTTCCTGGTCAGCTTGAACCGAGGGTTTACTGTTTAAAGGGCAATCTCTGTAAATGTGTTCCTAGGTCATGACATTTCCTGCACCTAAAGGGTACGTGCTCATAATCAATTAACGGGATCCATTCGACATCTTCATGAAAGAGACTTACCGTATCAGGCAGAGGTTGTTTCAGGTCCATATATACGCATATCCGTGCATATGAGGTATATATCTATGCCTTTGTTTCTTCTGCAACCTTGACGAAGTCGCCCAGTACTTTACCGATTGCTTTTAGAGACTCCTCTTCCCAATATTCCCATGGCAGCGAGTACAACCTGATCCATACCGGTGCCCAACTTAGATCTTCCTTATCAGGGTTGAATCTTTCAATCCATTCTCTTAAGAATAGCACAACAGAGTTAAAGAAGTACGACCCTCCTTCAAAAACTCTGTTTCTATCTTCCAAGCAGTTGAAGACTGCGGTGAAAAACCCTTTCGGCCCTAGATGCAAGGTGATGTGTCCTTTTGGATGCCATTTAACATTAATCCAGGCTCTCAACGCTTTCTCATTTGGCCATATTCCAATAAATTTGCCTATGAGAGCATGATCTCTCATATATTGAATTCTGGCATTGATGCGATGACTGGGTAACTCCACTTTTGGCCTAAACGTAGCTACTGGCTTGCATGTGGACGAACTTACTTTCGGCTTGTCTTGCTGTGCTTGTTCAGTCTGCTTCTGCTGAGTTTTGTCTGCGCCTCCATCATTGTGCTCCTGTTCCCTTTCAGAACCCTCTAAATTCCCTTGCTGATTGTCGTTTGTTGGAGGAGGCGCCCCTCCTTCCCCCTGATGGGGGTTCATCGTACCCGCCGGCCAAGACCTACGGGCTTAGGTGTGCTGCTCTGCCGGTTTCGGATCAGATGGCCTCTGTGCGCAGGTCCTGCCGTTGCAGGTTAGGTCAAAAACCCTAGTGTCGTGTCGCCGAACCTCGCTCCGTCCTCTCTCATTCCCCTTAAAAAAATATTATTAGAGATAATCATTAATTATTATTACTATCTTTTATTATTATTATAAAAATTACTATAAACTATAAACTATCACTAATTATTATTTATTTAAATTATTATAAACTATTAGCACTATTATTAATTCATAAAAATAAATCTAATTAATCCCTGAATTAGTCCCATTAATATTCAATTTAATAAAAAACGGTTTACTATTATAATAACAATATATATTATAACATTAATTATTACTAATATTTTTATTATTTATAACCAAAAATGTTAATAATATAATAGTGAATATTTATTATAATATTTATTAGTTATTAATATTATTTTTATAAACTATCATTAATTATAAACTTTCATAAATTATTATTAGTATAAATTATTTTAAAATTATAAAAATTATTAATTACTTTGATTATAAATTATTTTAAATTATTTATTTTATAAAATTATTAATTATTATAAATGAAATTTCACCTTTAATATTTATTATTAATATTAATTTACCAAAAAAATGAAAATGATAAAAACCTAAATATTTGGATAAAATTAATTATTAATTATTAAACAACCGACCTTCATTTTTCCTTAAAACAAAACAAGCTCACCTCATAACTATTTAAATCTCGCAACTGAGCTCTTCTACTATCAACATTCAAAATAGTCCTGATGATGGATCCCTGTTGGGATTTGAAACGTTGACAGAAAAATGGTTTTTACTGTGGGTTCTCCGATTTCTAAGTTACAAGATATTAACCACAGAGGTCTTAAATCCATCTTCTCCTCCTTTTATAGTTTTAGGCCTCTCTCAATAGCATGGACTAAAACCATTTAGGACCAATACCTTGGATCAAATACTTAGGGTCAATACCTCGGACCAAATACCATGCACCAATACCATGGATCAAAATACCATTGACCAAATATTTCGGACCAAAAACTTAGTTTTCCAAGGTATACGCACTTTTCCTTTTGTGAAAGTGCGTGTGTATGTATACGCAACTTGTATACAGTGAACCCGCGTGTATATGTGGCTTGGCCAATGGTGAAGTTGCGTATACCTCTCTTTCTTCATTCTGTGCAGTCTAATTTGTAACTCTGTGCTGTTGACCTGGTATACTATGATCTTTCATCTGAGTGAGTTGCCTTCTGAACTGATTCCTTGAAGCTGCCCTGCATTTCATACATCTGTAAACAATACTGTCATGCATTCTGTCACATCTAATATCTCTTCTATATAAGGATTTGTTCTGCTATAAGTGGGTTTCCATTAAGTACAACACATACATCATATATTTACAATACATACATCATAATTCCAACAATCTCCCCCTTTGGACTTGATGGCAACAACAACCACGCCAAGTCACTCTCCCCCTTTAACATCAAGGGAAAAGTGTCATGCTCCCCCTGAGTGCATGTTGAAATCTTTGATATGCTGAAGTGTGTTGATTGAGCTCCCATGATCAAGTCCATGCTCCCCCTGAGCATAAGCAAAGTATGCAAAAAGATGTTCTAAAAGAAGAACATGACTCTATACATACAAATGACCTTCCTATCACCAATGACTCATACATACATCCATCTCCCAATTAAGTGGGGATATACCAAATTTGACTCATCCACCCAACCAAGTGGGGATATACAATGGAAAAATATAAAAACAAACGTTACATCATCCATCCCATGCATAGTGGGGTTACAAATTAGGTCTTTTCATGACCTTTACATTAAAAGATGTACATGACTTATATAACAGAGACCAAACATCTAAAACAAGACCACGATAGTCATCAACGACTATCATATGATCTACACCATCAGTAGCATCTGTCAATCAACATCTAGACCGACAACATATATATGTCCATCATTAGTTCCCAAACTATCATCAACCATGTTCTCCCCCTGAACCTATTCCACCCATTCACTGTCAGATTTGATCATTGCATATGTCAGTAAGAGATATCAAAGCATCATCATCAATCAGATATTCATTAAGTTATCAACAACTTTATGAGAACCAATATATTTCCACATGTTATCAGCAGAGTGAAACCATCATCAAACAGAGTAGATAATTGATAGAACCATGGCAGACCCATCTTTTTTTTTTTCGAGTTTGGCCCACTATTTTCCTTCAAACCAACATATACGTGACTATGCCCACAGAAACCCGCGTATGTATGCAACTACGCTTTATGAAACTCGTGTATAACCACCTTTCTTTGAAGAAAATCATAATTAACAACAAGATGATGCAACAACTACTCCCAGCTTTTGTCTAATATATTCAAATGTCTCTCTGGGTAGTGGTTTAGTGAATATATCAGCAACATGTTCTTTGGAGGGAACATATTCCAGTTTGACTTTTTGTTCCAGCACTTGTTCACGTAGAAAATGATATTTGATGGGTATGTGCTTGGTCTTGGAGTGCATGATTGGATTCTTTGAAATACTGATGGCACTTGTATTATCACATAGAATGGAAATAGGTGGAGTACATGTGATCTAAATGTCTTGCAAGGTTTGCATCATCCAAAGTAGTTGTGTGCAGCAAGATGCAACAACCACATATTCTGCTTTAGTTGTAGATAATGCAATTGAACTTTGTTTCTTGTTGAACCAAGACACTAACTTGGAACCCATATAGAATGCACCACCACTAGTGCTTTTTCTGTCATCAACACTTCCTACCCAATTTGCATCTGTATATGCATGAAGTGTAAGATTGGTATCTCTAGGATACCATAAACCAAAGTTCTGTGTTCCTTGGAGATATTTGAAAATCCTTTTGACTACCTGAGGGTGTGTTTCCTTAGGATTTGCTTGGAATCTTCCAACTATTCCCACTGCATGCATGATGTCCGGTCGGGTACCTGTTAGATAAAGCAAATTTCCAATCATGGATCTATAAGTTGGTTGATGTATTGCTGCTGATTCATCATTTGAGCTAAAACTGCATCCTGTTACTATTGGGGTACATACTAGTTTAGAATTTTCCATGCTGCACTTTTTCAGGATTTGTTTGAGATATTTGGTTTGTCAGAGAAAAATACCATCTTTATTCTGCTGAACTTGTAGACCAAGAAAGTAGGTGAGCTCACCAAGCAAGGACATTTCAAATTCTTGCTGCATTACTGAGGCAAAATTTTGACTCATGGATTCTTCATTGCTACCAAAAATGATATCATCAACATACAAAAAAATTATTAGCAATTTATCAATGTCCATCTTTGTATATAGATTGCTATCTGCTGACCCTGTTATTGGGAAAACTAGTGTCCATTTAGAACTTCTAGTCCCACTAAGACGGGGAGCTATCTTAGAAACACACAAACTAAAGTTACTTGTGTTTTCCTTTATGAGAGATAGACGAGAGAGAAGCAAAGAGTACCAACCTCAGTCTTTCGCTAGTCTCCTTGCTTGTTTCCACTCTCCCTTGATAGAACTTTCACCACTCCTTTCTCACTTGTCCCACTTCTAAAAACACCTATAGAGTCAAAGCAACAAAATACCATCAAAGCATAGAGATCTATAACCATAAACAATGTAGGATCAGATGTACATTAACCATACAAATGCATATACAAATACAAGATTCAGAGGTATAGAAGTATATGGAGGAAAACGCAAATAGCTTTATTGATAGAAGTAGTAGAAGAGAGGATTACAGCCAAGCTGTCTGATCTAGCGCCATCCTCCCAGCATGAAAGCCCTCTTCACCTCATAAAAAGAAAGATCACCCAACATTATAATGTATCAAAGAGAAACCAACAGCACTTCCTTACAAATTACAAAATTCCAGCCTTTGGATATGTAGGATGAGGGATCCACATATAGATGTTTGTAGGAGAGTGAGCCAGCTTCTGGGATTTTGATTAGTGTCATTTCACTGATAGTTCTTGGTTCCACTTGGAGATTTTATGATCTCTTACTCATCCCTGGGAGAATTTAGAGAGGCAAGTGTCTTATGAGCAGTTTCTAGAAGATTCTTTGAGTTTCCACCTAGCAAACTGCTTCTGCCATTTGTTTTCTCTCGCTCATCACACCCTACAGAAGAGATTTTTAGTATGCATCACACCCTTTGTGTGTAGTAGGTGAAATGCATCGCACCCTCAACATGGAGCAGTCTGTATGGTCCAATTTTGACTAGTTCTGAGTAGTTTTTCAGGGATAACTTCTTGGAAATGATGTAATCAGTTGACCTTGATCCTTTATGGTTTAAAACAACACTTTTAGGGGTTTAGAAGCCCTTGGTCTATGGACATATGTGATTTGGGTTGCAGTGCCCAAATATGTCTATAACAGTTTCCCCCTAAAGCATGAGGTCGTAAATCTTTTGATGTCGGGTGAAATGCTTTATCATGAGGATCCAAGGTTTTTTGAATTGGAATGTCACTTGTAATAAGATACAATAAAATACATTATCTTCATAATTTTTTCATGATCTAGCTGAGGCAGGCATTCCCATGCTCAACTTTATAAATTCATTTTCATGTACATAAGACAAACAATCGTCTGTGTGGAAAACTGATGATTCTGGTAGAGGCATCATCCCTTAGCTTGGATGATTATCTGTGCAGCTATGATGTACATTTGATGTCTTTATTTTCCTGAATATATCGCAGCTCGGATGGATGAAACTAGATCTGGGGTCTTCAAACTTGTTCAATTCTTCGCCCGAAGTACAAGTCGATCCATGTGAAAAGATGTTTTGATGTCGAACATGGAAAGACATCACCTGGTTACTAGCCAATGATGTAAGCTGTTAACAGGTGCCAGAGGAATCACTGATAATGATGATGAACCTCAAGGTACTATAGTAAAATTCACTTGGTGTGAATACATGAGTCGATGTCGAACACCATGCAAAATCTTTTGGTCGAAGGCCATTGATGTAAACCTATTGCCGGAAGTGAGAAACTTGTCATTGAGGCATGCAAGCTTCAAAGTACTAAAAGGGTTGTTCCTAAGTCAACTTCTTAGATAATGAGCTAATGTCAACAATAAGTGACCCATTGTATGAGGGCCTTAATGAATCCCACATCTACAACACGGAACGGAGCAAATGACTTTCTGGAGGTGAAAACGATATGATGATACAAGGTTCAGGGTGGCAGTCATGAAAGAATGGAGCGTTAAGGTGCAACGAATGAGACATTAGTCGGGTTGGTGAATTCTCTGAGTGAATTCTCTTGAACATATCGGCGACACTGGGATGGATTGGTAGCGTTAACCCCAAAATGGATGGTACGAAGGACCAATGGTGATATGACTGGTGAACAGAATAACCCAACCCGACTCAATCATGGTGATGGAGGGAAAGTGTCATGTTCAAGAGCGACCTGCTACCAATGAAGTTATTCAAGTTTTCTTCCCTTTTTCCCCAGTCATTGCTGACTAGTACCTCTTTATTTTTGTCAAGTATGAGGAGGATAACATATGCTTGTTTTATAATTTTCCCTTCGGGAAAACCCGTCACTATGTTTTAGAGAGCCTAGCGACAGTGAAAATCGTTCTTGTCTGCATGGACAAGTTTGTCGCTATTTTTTTAACAATTTTAACGACAAATATAACTCGGTCCTTTTCAATTTTAGAGAGTTTAAAAAGAGACGGAAAGAAACTCCAGTAGTCCTTTTTCGTAATATAATCTCTTAAGTCTGAAAAAGCATAAAATAATACGAAAGGGATGACTTTTCGATAGTTTTAACGAGCTGAACAAGACAAATGCTCAATATTTTTGTGTAGTGATCCCTCAGGTCCAAAAAGATTAAAATATAGAGGAGGGATGGCACTTCCAATCACTTTAACGAGCTATAGAGGCCAATTTCTCGGCAATCTTTTCATATTTTATGAGTCTAAAAAGAGCTTAAAGGAGACTCGTTTTTTGAGGAACGAGAGATGTTTTTGGATAGAAACTGGTTCCAGGTAAGGTTTGGAACTTTTCAATCATGACAGTGTAAATAAGGTGGCTAATAGAATCACTCGTCACAGTGGTTCCTAAAAAAGGGTAAACAATCAAATGGAGGCATATGATCAACTAAAAAAGAGTGGAGGTGATGGTAAGAACACAACCAAGGTTAAAAAGCTGATAGCTATGCGATCGCAAAGGTTATTTACCGAAGGTGGGTTCATTTTTTAATGAGCATGAACTCTGGGGGAACATATGCTCATTGCTACATTTATTTTTTAACGAGCTTGAACTTTGTGTAAACTTGCTCGTGCTAGTCGTATAATAAGGATGTCTCTCATTGGTAGGTTCATTTTTTAGGGAGCTCGCCCCATGCAAAACTTTTCTTCGGAGCCTTTTGCATGCAAGCTAGGAACGATCAACTACTATCTTAGGGGTTAAAGAACTACTGAGGTTAGGTAGGATAGTCTCTCAGTGGAAAACAATCTTCTTTACTTTTCCGTTGCCATTTGGCTCTTGCAAAGGTGAATGGTTGATCAGACCAATCACCTAACTTAAGCAGTAGAAGTTAGTAAAACTACAGGGTTAGAGTTACGCTGGTTGTTTTTCATTTGTGTGAAAAAGATTTGCATGCCCCCAGGTATAAAGAAGAGTAAAGTTTCCAGGTTACCATATGGAAGTTCTTGCATTAGCAAGATTGTTTCGTCCGCATTTGCAAACAAAACACTTCCTTGGCTCTGTCCGAAATAGACAAAGGTGAATGGTGGGAATTTCCAATCACATAACCTTCAACGAGGAAATCCTTTCCCAGTCTAATCCCATTTTCCTAAATGGACGGGTGTGTTAGACTAGTCATATATCCTATGAGGAAACACATCTTATATCTGGGGTTTTCCTGCCGAAGCAGACCAGGGTGCATGTCCCCTGGGTTTAGTCACATTCATCGAATCACTCGCGTTCATTAGGTGGATAGACTAGAGGTTGATGAGACATTCCTTGTGCATAAAGACCAGTTAGATATGGTATTTGACTAGTATATGTTTTTGAACCAGGGAATGAAAGTTGGTCAACGAGCTAGACCATCTTGCCTTCATTCAGAAAACACATCACTCGAAAGAGTGAGGAAATAATAGCTCCCATGCTGTAAATGTAGTCATGCCCAAGGGGTAGATTGTAATCTAGAGCCCCTTGGACTACCATCATGTTTATATGAATGGTTTTCCTTCTCAAAGTTATAGGCAAATTTGGAAGGATCGCTAACGGTCGACTAGTTCCTTTGTTGAAGCCTGACAAATTTCGAATCTCAGGCAGAAGTGATGGTGAACCAAGCACTTTCCAAGCAGTTGAGGAAAGGATACTCATAGAAGCCCCTTCATCTATGATAGTACCAACCATGATCATTCTGTAAGCTTGTACTATGATTCAGAATGGTACATTAGATGGTAGGCGGGGTCTCCCTAGTAGATTCCAATCGAAGGAAATGACTAGATTGCTTGGAGGAGGGACCGAATAAATGGCCAGATGAATCTCTGATGAAATTCCTTCCTGCGGTAAAGGAACGGGTATATTGCCCCCATGTTCATCAGATTCTGTGTTAACAAAAAGAATTTGAACGGTGTCGTTCTCATTCTCTTTGGTGACTGTATCATCCGAAGATGGACCTTTTGAAGACAAGACTGGGTCAACTGTTGTCTCGACCTATTGACTTTGGTCTGGTGTGGACTCAGAGGGTTTATCTTCAATGATAGATGCTTCGACCAACAACAGAGGTGTGTTAGTCGTATTTTCAACTAGCGATGGACTTGGCAAGAGTTTCTTGTATCCAGGAGGAAGTCGCTGCGGTGAAGTAGGACGGTTATCCAAGACTCTTTTAGCTTCGTCTAGGAAAGGACAACGGTGGAGGGCATGATCGCCTTCACACAGTCTACAAGGAAATTTAGATCTTCCTTTCTGTCCATTGAATTCATTTTCACTAGTTGATGGTGTGCTCTCAACATGATCGTCAGAGGTTGAAGACACCGGATTGTGCAAGCGGGGAGACCAGTCCCTCAGGATCCATGGGATGCAGGGACAATCTCGATGATAGTGGTCTCCCTTGCAAATGACACATGGAGATTTAGGTTTGGAAGGTGCAATGTGTGGATTTTCGCTAGATGACGCATGGTTGCCCCCTTTCGTCATTGGCTTCTTCTTCTTCTTCTTCTCCTTCCCTTTCTTCTTCTTCTCAGTTACTTGGTTTTTAGTGTTACTAGTTTCACCAAGCGAAGAGGAAGAAGGAGAGGGAGAAACAAATTAAGTAGAAGGTGAGGGAGCGATTTTAGGATCATTTGGTTGCTGATTTGATTGCTGAGGAATTGTGGTGTTTGAATGACAGAGGTCGATAAAAGCCATACTGGCAAGCCAATTGTGAGTCTTGGAAGGGACAATGTAGCCATGTGAGGAGCACCAACATCTCCCCAAGAAGAGAAAGGACTAGGATTCCCACCAATGGGAAATCCTTGATTGGTGGGCTCCATTATTCTCAACCTAAGACCAACATGGGAACAGTGATGTTATTCTGATTAAAATAAATTTTTTGATGCTTTGACACAACTTGCTTTTTCAATTTTTAAGAGTCGAGAAAAAGCTAAAGATGACTCTAGTCGCCTTCGATTTTTAATGAGCTTGAAGTGACAAGTGCTCAGATGGACCTTTTCTTTTAAGGAGTTTGAAAAGGAACGAAAGTGACTACTCTGGAAATCTAGACAGAGGGATTACCAAACCAATCGCAAAACTGCAGAATAATTTTTACGGTACAATAGTCAATCTTCCCGAATGTTGTGTTCAGTGCATTGCAATCGATAGGGCGGCAGACACGGCTTCCTAAGGATAAAGGATATAACCTATTGTGTTCTCCCAATATATACTTGACGGTACATGGGAGCACAAGTCCGTACTGGCACTTGTCGTATCAAAGAGGAGGAATCACCCAACATATGATGAAAACGATAGTTACCAGGCTTTACGACGCCGGAATACGTCTCTAGCCTAGAATTTTATATGTTGTGCATTAGGTTCCAAAGCGTTTTTATGTTCATTGAGGTTTATTTTATAGTTGATCTTTCTTAAGAAGTTTTCCTTTAAGGTTCACTACGTGATGTAAATACACAATTCCTAAACATGCAATCTAAGATGATAAACAATCGTTTACTTTCTTTTAGCAATGAAAATCCTAGCTACTAAGGAAAGAGAAATAAAATTATTTCAACATAGAGCAGAGAGCACACACTAGATGCACTTTTCCTAAATCAATTTCTGCATGAAGTCTAAATGCAAATGCACATGCACGTATTTGTTTTTTCAGTTTCGTTAATGCGAGAATGACAAAAAAGAAAACTAAGTATAGATCTGAACTATTTTCTTTCAAAGTGACAATACTAACAATTTTCTCTTCAAAAAATGAAAGGAAGTCTAAGATGACACTTTCTCTTTCAAATGGAAAACTGTTTTCGAGACTTCAAAGAATTGATAATTCAAATCAAATACAATAGCAAAATTGTAATCAACTATCTAAAAGAGGAATACTTTACGACACTCTTTTTCTTGACTGAAAATGACAATTGCGACACTTTCAAATCAAAAGGCGACAGTTTGATTAAGCTACTATTTGCAAAGGAGGACTGTAAATGATGAAAAATACATAAAAAAATTCACAATTCCTTATCAATGGAGGCTAAATAATATAAAGGAAGAAGGTTTCAATAGTGATATACTGATCATAGACAACAAAACTACTAAATAAAGCTAAAGACAATGAAGAAAAAACCAAAATCTAGAGGCATAAACAGTCTTACTCAATCATCGCACCTGTAACACAGGGAAACAGGGATGCATCTCATCTGCAACACACAGGAGGTGCAATGCATCCAAATTTCCAATGAGAGACAGTGTGATGGTCCAAGGATGGGACTGAGTTTGGTTTTCACTCATGGTTTGCAAATAAGTCTAGGGATTTAGGCTAAGCTAATGATAGGCAATAAACACAAAGTATAGGGGCTGATCTAATGAGGTTATTTGAGCTACCACTAGGGCACTTAGGATGTTTTCAAGTCAGATGTTCAGTTCATAAACTAACCCGGAGATTGACTGAAGCAGCGTTCATCTACTTTGCAGTTGCATAGCAAAAGTAGTTCGAAGGCTAGCTGGCTTAACTTTAGGCTTCGTCTATAGTTTATAAAGCAAACAACAGTAACAAAACAAAAAAAAATATTCACTCCCCAGTGGAGTCGCCATTTTGTTATCGGGAAAACTAGTGTCCATTCAAAGCTGCTAGTCCCACTAAGATAGGTAGATATCTTAGAAACAAACAAACTAAAGTTACTTGTGTTTTCCTTTATGAGAGATAGATGAGAGAGAAGCAGAGAGTACCAACCTCAGTCTTTCGCTAGTCTCCTTGCTTGTTTCCTCTCTCCCTTGATGGAAATTTCACCACTCCTTTCTCACTTGTCCCGCTTCTAAGAAAACCTATAGAGTCAAAGCAGCAAAATACCATCAAAGCATAGAGATCTATAACCATAAACAATGTAGGATCAGATGTACATTAACCATACAAATGCATATACAAATACAAGATTTAGAGGTATACAAGTATATGGAGGAAAATTCAAATAACTTTATTGATAGAAGTAGTAGAAGAGAGGATTACAACCAAGCTATCTGATCTAGTGCCATCCTCCCAGCATGAAAACCCTATTCACCTCATAAAAATCAAGATCACCCAACAATACAATGTCTCAAAGAGAAATCAACAACACTTCCTTACAAATTACAAAATTCCAGCCTTTGGATCTCTAGGATGAGTGATCCATATATAGATGTTTGTAGGAGAGTGAGTTAGCTTCTGGGATTTTGATTAGTGTCATTTCACTGATAGTTCTTGGTTCCACTTGGATATTTTATGATCTCTTACTCATCCCTGGGTGAATTCAGAGAGGCAAGTGTCATATGAGCAGTTTCTAGAATATTCTTTGAGTTTCCACCTAGAAAATTGCTTCTGCCATTTGTCTACTCTCACTCATCGCACCCTACAGAAGGGATTTTTAGTATGCATCACACCCTTTATGTGTAGTAGGTGAGATGCATCACACCCTCAACATGGAGCAGCCTGTATGGTCTAGTTTTGACCAGTTGTGAGGAGTTTTTCAGGGAGAAATTCTGGGAAACGATGTAATCAGTTGACCATGATCCTTTAGGGTTTGAAACAACACTTTTAGGGGTTTGGAAGCCCTTGGTCTATGGACATATGTGATTGGGGTTGCAGTGCCCAAATATGTCTATAATAGACCCCTTTGAAAAACCTTGTTGGTGGAGATATTTGTCAAGACGGTAATACCATGCTCTTGGAGCCTGTTTTAGACCATAGAGAGATTTTTTGAGTTTGCATACAAGTTTTGCATCATTTCCAAGAATGAATCCTTCTGATTGTTCAATATAGACTTCTTCTTCTAAGTCTCCATTACGAAAGGTAGATTTTACATCCATTTGGTATACTTTGAATTTCTAAAAACTAGAAAGAGCAAGAAACATTCTTATGGCTTCAAGTCTAGAAACAGGCGCAAAAGTTTCTTCAAAATCTAAAGCTTCTTGTTGAGCATATCCTTTGCAAACAAGTTTGGCCTTGTTTCTAATAACTTCTCCATTTTCGTTCAGCTTGTTTTTGAATATCCATTTAGTTCCTATGATATTCTTATCATGAGGTCTAGGAACTAATTCCCAAGTTTTATACTTTTCAATTTTCTCAAGTTCTTCATTCATGGCCTTGGCCCAACATTCATCTCTACATGCTTCATTCACATTTTGAGGTTCAGGGGAAGATAGTAATGCTAGAAGCTTGAGGTTTTAGCAATAGTTCTTCTTGTTTGCACACCTACCCCTTTTTCCCCAAAATTTGAGTTTCTAGATGATTTTTCTGAACATACCTGGACGTAGTATTTTCTTCTATCGTTATCTCTTCTTTTGGTGCTTCATTGGTTTCTTCTTCAGAATTGGTGTGATTTGATGTGGGAAAATGATCCTCATCTTATTCATTGTCATGATCTTCGGTTTTTATCTATTTTGGATTTTTGCATGCTTCATCAACTACAACATCAATACTTTCAATAATTTTCCCAAGTATTTTTTTATAATATTTATATCCTTTAATTTGGGAAGAGTAGCCAAGAAGAATACCTTCATCTGCTCTAGGTTCAAACTTACAAAGTTTTTCATCAGTACTTTTGATGTAACATTTTCTTCCAAAAACTTTTAAGTACTTTACCGTAGGAGTTTTACCATACCGAAGTTCATGCGAAGTTTGAGTGCTGTTTACTCGAACATTTGCTTGGTTGAGAATAGTGATGGCGGAGAATGCAGCTTCACCCCAGAAGGTTGCAGGAGTTCCAGATTCATCTAGCATAGCACGAGCCATTTGTTGAACAATTTTGTTCATCCTTTCTACCACTCCATTTTGCTGAGGAGTCCTTGCGGTGGAGAACTTCCTTTTTGTTCCATGTTGTTCATAGAAGTCAAAGAACTCATCCGAGGTAAATTCCCCTCCTCGATCAGAATTGAGGCATTTGATTTTGCGATCTGATTCATTTTCAACCAAAGCTTTAAAGGTTTTGAACTTTTCAAATGCTTCATCCTTACGCTTTAGAAGACCTATCCAACACATTCTGGAAAAATCATCAATGAACAATATAAAGTATTCTTCCCCACGAGGTGACTTTTTCCTTGATGGTCCACATAAATTAGTATGAACAAGTTCAAGAGGCTTACTAGCTGGTCCTTCATTTTTGATGAATTGAGATTTGGTTTGCTTACCGAATTGACATGATTTTCATATAGTATTTTCAGGAAGTTGATATCTGGAAGATCTGGAACAACTTGGAATCTACATTCTTTTCTTATTTGAGAAAAGCTTAGATGTCCCAATCTTCTGTGCCATAGCCATTTTTCATCATTTTTCCTTAGATAACATCGTTGTTGTCCTCCCTTCAGTATGTATAGGTTGTTTGAAGTTCTTGTTCCTTTAATCACAGTTTCTCCTGTATCAAGCTCACGAAAAACACATCCATTTGATCGAAACACTACTTCATTTCCTTGATCACACATTTGACTTACACTCAACAGGTTATGTTTTAAGCCATCAGCATACATAACATTTCCAGCTTTAACTTTTTCTTTCAAGAAAACAGAGCCTTTAACTTTTATGATAGCAAGAGTTTCGTTTCCAAATGAGACACTCTTTTCCTTTTCTAGGGCATTATATGAGTGTAGTTTTTCTCTGTCACTTGTCATGTGTTTTGAGCATCCACTGTTGATGTACCACTGGTTTTATTGTCCTTCTGCATACAAGGCTGTACCACATATTTCTATTTGCGGTTCTTTCTTTCTCCATCTTTTGGGATCTAATGGAGTTTGCTCCTTTTGAGATATTTTCCAAAATTTGCTCCTACATTCAGATTCTTCATGGCCAAAGTTGTTACAGATTGAGCGTTCTATTTCATTTTCAAGAAGAGAAAAGTTATTATAGGAACTTTTCTTGATCCCTGTCACATTCCTTTGATTTCATGCTTCTCTAGTCATGATGGTTTTGTAAGAAACAAATTGAGAAGCTTTATGTCCAAAGTTATGACATGAGAAACATTGACCATTAAATAAGTTCCTGCGCTTATCGAATCTACTGACCTGGTGATCGCAATTTCTATTGATATTCATCTTTGAGGCAAATTGAGTATGATTTACCTGAGGTTGGTTGTGGCTTCTGTTCATCCTTGAAGTAAATTGAGCCTGATTTACATGGTGATCTGCTTTATGCCTTTGTTGATGATTGTCAAACTGTTCACTGCTCTTTGCTGCATCAAGATAGCTTTTAGTGGAGGTTGACTGCTTCTGTGATTGAGATGTTTCTTCAGTATATCCAAGGCTTGTATTTATCAGAGGAGAACGCTGAACTTTGATAATTTCATTTAAGGTTTTTGATCCTTTAGCAAATCTAAGATTGAGAGCTTTTGTTTTCTCAAGATCCTTTCTTAGACCCACAATTTCACATTCTAGTTTTTCATTGTGTCTTTCTCTTTTTGCAAATTGGTATGTCAATGTATCTATAGCCATATTATTTTATTATAGACAAATTTTGAGTTTAGAGATTTCTTCATAAAGGCCATCTTCATCTAAAGCATCCAAAAAATCATCATCTTCATAAGCCATCAGAAATCTATAGTCATTACTATTTTCATCTTCATCACTATTTGATAAACCATTTCTATCTTCATGAGTATAGTAGCTCTTTTTACTTACACTTTGTTTTCTATTCCATTTTGCAGATTCCTTCCCTTTATTATATTTATCTTTATGAGGACATTTGGTAGCATAATGACTGACTCTACCATAGGCAAAACATTTGAAAGGTAGTTTACCTCTGAATCTTCCAAAACCCCATTGCAGGTTCTTGACAAAGTTTTCTTCTTCTTCTCCTTTTGAAATATGTCCTGATTCATTGAGTTATTATTTTCCTTTTGCTGAAGCTTTAAATGCGGCTTCTCTCATATCTGATGGACCTTCTTTTCTCATCTCAAAAGCAGTTAAGATTCCATGCATCTGTGTCATAGTAATAGTCTATAGATCCTGCTTTTCTTCTACGGTAGATACTTTTGATTCAAACTTAGCAAACAAGGATCTTAAAAATTTTTCAACTAAAGTAACTTCCTTTATCTCTAAACCCAAATTCTTCATGAAATTAACAATCTCATCTATACGTAAGAAGTAACTAGCTATACTTTCATCATTATGCATCTTGAGAGTTTCATATTGAATTCTGAGAGTTTGCAGTTTAACACGTTTTACCTAAGAGTCTCCTTCGTAGCTTAGAACGATTTTTTCCCATATTTCTTTGGTGGATTTGAGCTGCATAACTTTGACAAAATCTGATTGACGTCCCAATAATGTATTGGCAGCCTTGGCATTGGTTTCATATTTCTTTTTACTTGCCGTATCTATAGGAATTTCTGATGGAAATGTATATCCTCCTTCCACGATTTCCCAGACTTCTGTTCCAAGAGATTGAAGATAGGCTGTGGTTCTTACCTTCCAATATACAAAGTTGCTCTCGTCAAATATTAGCGATTTGATGGATCCCTCGCTTTCTTGATTACTCATGATGATGGATCTTCCTTCAAGAGATCAAGATGCTTCTGAAGGACCTGCTCTGATACCAATTGTTGGAAATAATACTGAGAGGGGGGTGAATTAGCATTATCAGATCAATAATTTAATTTTCAAAACTGATTTGTATACGCTACTTCATCTCAGTGAACTAGCGTGTATACGCGACTGTACTTAATGCAACCAGCGTATATGCAATGATCTTTTGATTAACCTAAATTATCATGTATTGAACTTTAATCAGTATATCAGGAGTTCATTAGATAGTGCAGTAAAAACATATTAAAGAATCACACATAAGAAACACACATGAACACCAAGATATAAGGTGGAAACACAATGTGGGTGAAAACCACTTGCTACAATCGTCTCTGTCTTATTTTAATAAGAAAATTTTGTTTACAGTTTTTGTACTGGTGCAGTCTTATACCAGTATGCAGGCTTCTACTTGCATAAGGCTACAACCTTCTCTCATTCTCCAGCTTCTACTGGAAGGGAGCTACAGCCCCCTAGATCTTGTACTAGCTGATGTGTTTACTAGTACGTAGGTGCCCACCTACAGAATGCTACGACCTTCTCCTTTTTCTTCCAGGGACCACATTTCATAAATTTTCAGATTGGATCCATCAATAACATCATATCAAAAATATCTGCATCAACAATCACCTTTCGAACCAACCACAACCGAATTAATCAATCACTTTGAAAACCCATCAATCTGATCATTCAGAATAATATCACCAAAATACAGTAACCATAGCCCAAGCTAGAACCCAGAACACTAAAAAACAGAAGCAACTAAAACATATTTTATAAGGTATACACTACTTCCATATGTCGAACTTGTGTGTATATGCGCTTTCCTCAAGGCGAACCAGCGTACAGATCTGCAAATCAAATTTATGATGTATACACTTCTTTGATATTAGAACCAGCATGTATAGGCTTCTTTTCTAAAGTGAACCAGCGTATAGATTTGTAAATGATGATTTAACCATTACAACTATTCCAGACTTCAGTCATACCTAGATAATCATATTTAAAGACTACAACATGCTCCAATTATTCATATACATGATCAAATCACATAAAGATAATTCACTTCAAGCCTTGAGAACCTGATTCATCATTAGATCTTATCTTTCATCAAACACTAAGGTTCCTCCTTGGTTCAGATCAAGCAATGCACCATAACCCAATAACTTGCATACTAGATCTCACACTTCATCAGAATTTCAATGCTTGTGTGTCTTGGCCTAACGATCTTCTCCTCCTTTTATAGTTTTAGGCCTTTCTCAATACCATGGAGCAAAACCACTTAGGACCAATACCTTGGATCAAATACCAAGGGTCAATTCCTTGGACCAAATACCATGGATCAAAATACCACGGACCAAATATTTCAGACCAAAAACTTAGTTTTCCAAGGTATAAGCGCTTTTCCTTTTGTGAAAGTGCGTGTGTACATATACACGACTTGTATACAATGAACACGTGTGTATACATGGCTTGGCAAATGGTGAACCTGCATATACCTCTCTTTCTTCATTCTATTCAGTCTGATCTGTAACTCTGTGTTGTTGACCTGGTATACTGTGATCTTTCTGAGTGAGTTGCCTTCTGAACTGATTCCTTCAAGTTGCCCTGCATTTCATCACTTCTGTAAACGCTACTATCATGCATTCTGTCACATCTAATATCTCTTATGTACTAGGAGTTGTTCTGCTATAAGTGGGTTGCCATCAAGTACAACACATACATCATACAAGTACAATACATACATCATAATGCCAACAACAATTGAATTTGCTCTTATGTGTGAGAGAGAAAGATATCAAATAGAGGCAGAATTTAAAAGGCTCACAGACAAAATTAGAGATCAACAAGATCTATTGGACAAAAGGGAGTGTGCCTTCAAAGAAGAAGCTACCAAACTAAAAGCTCAACTAGAGGAAGGAAACAAGGAAAAGGAAGATCAATGTCAAAAGTTGTAGGATGAAGTGACATCATTAAGAAATGAAGTAAATAAAAGGAGCACAACAATCAAGAAACTCAAAGATAGATCCAGTTACTATGAAAGTCTTGAAGCTAAGATCCTCTCTCTAAAAGAAGATCTTGAAAAATCAAATAAGAAAAATGAAGAACTACTCCAAGATCTTGAAGAACAAGAAAACAAAGTTCTTGAATTAAGGCAACAGATGGAAGAAGAAAGAAAAGCTGAAGAAATCATGAAGAAACAATATCTTGAAAAAGAAGAGAAGTATCAAGTTGAGGTAAATATCCTAAAAGGTAAATTAGGAGAAAAGGATAAGCTTTTATGATTTTATTATAGTACTAAGATTTTGGATGATATTCTCAGTAGTCAAAGGTCTCCTGCCATCAAAACTGGTCTTG
Source organism: Pinus tabuliformis (assembly GCA_031772625.1). Classification (NCBI taxonomy): domain Eukaryota; kingdom Viridiplantae; phylum Streptophyta; class Pinopsida; order Pinales; family Pinaceae; genus Pinus; species Pinus tabuliformis. The sequence goes on along the minus strand of CM062820.1, from coordinate 1,027,858,102 downwards.
GTTTTCATGAATCTATTGATCGTGAATCTAGCTCACAAATTGAGGCAAGGAACTCTAATGCAAAATCTGAAATGTTGAACAAGGAGATGAGAGGTCAATCCCATCAACAACCAAGGAAAGAAATTCTTCAAAGAAAATCTTTTACTCCTAATTATGGAAATGATAGTCGGTTATTTCCTCAAATGAATAATGTTAAGTGTTTTATATTTCATAATCTTGGACATGTTGCAGCGAGATGCAGAAGTAGAATGGTTCAAGACCATCACACAGAAAGATCATCAGCTTCCAGGTACTTTAAGGGATATTGTTTTTCTTGCAATATGTTTGGTCACAAAGCCATTGACTGCTATAGAAGAAATATGAAACATGTAAGATGTTATGCATGTAACAAGTTTGGACATATAGCAAAGGAATGCAGGAGAAAATTTCGGGCACCATACCAAAAGGAGAAAACATCATCACACTCGAAGATATGGAAAAAGAAGGAAGTACAGTTAGAAAAATGTGGCATGATATAGTGTATAGACATGACAGACTCAAGGGAAGCTGAAAGTATGAAACTTCAATATTCTAAATCTTATACACAAGTTTCATGAAGACAAGTCACGTATATATGCGAGTTCGAAGCTGCACAGTCGCGTATATGTAGTTTGAGAAAAATGTTGTGGGACAGTCTCAGAAAAACTAATGTGATATGATTCAGACAATTATCAGTTATCTTTTCTGTCATAGATGACTACAGTCTGTGGATGTTATTTAGAAGTGTTTTTATCCTCACAAGTTGTTGATAACTTGATGTATATCTGATTGATGATGATGCCTTGATACTTCTTACTGATATATGCAATGATCAGATCTGACAGTGAAACAGGTTCTGGGGGAGAACATGCTATGCTTCTAATAAAGCATTGTTGGCATTATGTTTAGAATTATTTGGTACCTAATCAATGATGATGATGCTTATATGGCTAAATGATACATCTTGCTATGTTACGATTATGAGTTGCCCATGATAAAATCTCAAATGATACTTGGGATCGCATAGTTGGTATTCATATGATTGTGAATGACTTTTTGATGATGCATACATGTTGCCTACATGGTGATCTTCATAAGGACAAGGAGAAATACAAAGCTTGAGTACACAACTTCATTATTTGATGTTGCTGTCATCATGCCTTCAAGGATGCATAAAGTTCATATGGTGCGGTTATGATGCGGGATTCCTATAGTTCTTGACTCTCACATGGTTGAGGATTGTTGCTGTTGATGATATCAAGAAATCTTGAAAAATTACCATGAGCTCATGATTTGCTAGATACATATTGATATCTCTTTGATGGATATACAGTATGATGGATACATGGATGATTACTTACGTTGCATATTGTTGGCTGGCTAAGAGAATGGTGTTATTGCAGGTCGCATGAAGACATAGCTATAAGAAGACATGGATATTCGAAGACATGGCTTAATTAGACACATAATGATGATGAGTTCTTACTTTATGATGATAAATTGCTACTCACATATATTGATTATCATAGTTGATACTTATCAGATATGGGATGTTCCCTAGTGATGAAACATGGTTGATATATTAAGGGTTCTTGTGAATAATCATGTAGTTCTTGATGATGATGTGATGACTATGGTGTTTTCACATATGATATGATGTGAATAATTTTGTGTTACTTATTGGAGATATGACATATGCTTAGTTGATTCATGGAAGGTTATGATATGGCTCTTTCTACTAAGGAAACGAAGCAAGTTGATCTTGATGAGATCAAGAGGATGAGTTGATATCTATATATGGCATACTTTGTCCCATGTTGATGATATTTACACTATCATATCTTGGGAGCTAATGATGGACATATACAAGTTGCTGGTCTGGATGGTGTTGACAGATGCTTATGGTGCAGATCATACATGGTGTATGATAGTTACTGATAACTATCATGGTCTTGTTTAGACATTTGGTCTCTATTATAAGTCTCATGTATATCATTTGATGAAAAGGTCATATAAAGACCCATGATGTAATAATTTGTCTTTTGACGAGTCCTTTTTGTTCATATGATGTAATTTGTATCCCCACTTTGCATGGGATGGATGATGTAATTATATTTCTGTCATGTATAAACAATTGGTATATCCTGTTAGGGTCCAACCGTAACCCCCTTATTTATGTAATAGGATCGAGTCATAGTTATAGTTAAGTAAAGAATCAATAAAGCCCATATTAATAATTGTAAGTGGTTAACTCGCATTTAATGAAGGGACCACAGTTAGTTGCAAATGGGCCATGGTATTAGATAGATGGTATTAATAACAATCATGGTATTGCCCCATGGTATTGCATGTATGAATCCTATATAAAGGATAGAGACTCTCCTCAAGGAGCATCGTGTCTTATTTTTTAATTGAGCCCAGCTCTATTGCAGGTTGCCCCCTCGAAGAGGCAAGTGAACATTGCTTTCTAGATAATAAAATACTTGCTGTTATTTCTCATTGTTCTATGTTCTGGGTAAATTTCTTCGTATATTTGGTATTCTGGTATCGTCTTATAGGTTAAGAGGATAAAAAGTGGTATCAGAGCGCTTTCCAAGGCCGGTGGGATCTCCAATTTTTAGCAAATATTTTTTTGGCTAGAGACGTGTTTCGGCGTCTTTAAACCATGGGATCTGTCATTGAGCGCATAAACCTGCGGATTTGGGGAGGCATGCATGCAGGAAATACAAGAGGTGGTCACACTTGTTGGATTCCCTTGTAACCCCTATGGGTACCCCTTCGAGTAGTAGCACATTAGACAAAACCGTGCATGGACTGTCTTCCAATTACCCTTTGGGTATATCGAAAGCCCCTTTGCTCCCTTGAAACCTTGCCATAGATAAACCGTCAACTGTCTTGCTTCTACAGTACACCGAGAACAACACTCGGGGAGATTACTCATGCGTACGATAGGGTGATCGGGTTGTACGGCTAAGGGTATGGTTGATCCTCCTTGGTTAGTGCCCTAAAATATTGGGCAAGTACTACTGTTAGACCCTTATGTATATTGCGATCTGTAGCACCTGACACTCCTGGAGACCATAGTTCCCTTCTCTATCTCTGGATCACGCATAATCTTTGCTAGATCAGATCTCGTAGGTGGGGTTTTTTTGTAGTAGCAACAATCAGTTCCACCGTTCAGATCTAGCAGATCAGCCATTCAGATCTATCAGATCCATCAGATCCACCATCCAGATCTAGCAGTTTGGGCTCTGTAGCTGTCGCAACAATTAGATCTGCCATTCAAATCTGACTAATTGTGTGGGTTCCTATACCTGGGCATGATTTTTGGAGGACTTTGGGTAGCATTGAATTTTCTGGGATTCGTCCACTGCAGTATTCTTAAGCAAGGAGTAAAAGTCCGTTCGGAGTAAAAAAGGTCGACGAGCTGAACAAGGTGGTACCATTCAGGAATATCATATCGAGTATTGAGCTCTGGAGAACAGCGCGATGGTGGAACCCTAGCTAGGGTTTCGGATCAGGGTCCCGCTTCATGGCGTTTGGCACCTGGAGTTTCACAGGCATGACAGCTCTGACCGCCTGAACACCGACAACGGTATCGTTTTCCTTGGGGTTCCTTTTGTCTTTCTCTGCCGCGGTCCCCTCCCCGATTACCTTCTGTCATCGACCTCCGTTCTTCCCGTTGGACGGTTCCAGATTCGGTCACGGGCACAGGCTATACACTCCGACTGTTACTATGGGCGAAGAGGATATTTTGGATTATGAAGCGGACCCCATGCCCCATCAGGAAATTTGGGCACACACTAGCAGACCGTGCTTAATACCGAGGAGTGTTGCGCTCAGGGTCGAGACAGGTGCTTCTTCGCGGCACCCGCACTTGCCGCTCAAAGGAAAGGAAAAATATCCTGAGTATAATCTCGTTGACGCTTCCCCGCTGGATTTTCCGCCGTTATCTCCTGCTACCCTACAGATCTTGGGTCCATGCTTCCAATCCTCGCCATCTCTGGACGCTCCGCTTCAACTCCACATTAGACCTGATTTCCCCCCGCCCCCGCCTCCTCCGCCCCCTTCTAGCTCCCACTCCCTCTCAGTCTCCTTTATGCCGCAGACCCAACGGCTCCCCCCCCACTCCTCCATTCCCCCTCTCCCGGGCACTACTACCTCGGCTCCTCTTACCCCCATTCGGTCAGGTTGTTTCACTACGCCGCAAATACCTGCTCGCTCTATGGGTTCCGCTCAACACAGCTCCTCGGACCCGTGTCGCAGACTTCTGAAGGAGACCCCCTTTGGCAAGCGCTCTGAGAAGGTAAAGAAAGGCAGATGCCTACGTGCTATTGATCCTAATTTCAGTGTTATTTTTGGGCCTGAAGCTCCACTGCCAGACGTGATGGACGCCTCTCGTAAAGTCCTGGTGGGTCAGGTTCGTGGGCGCACCTACACGACCGAACGATTAAAGCTCTGGGTGGAGGAGATTTGGGGTTCACTGCTTAAGGATTTACCAGACGTCATGGTCCTCACCCGGAGTTGGTTCGCTTTGCATTTCAATCGGCCTAACCTCACTCACTGGATTCTTTCACAATTCTGGCATATTGAGCTAGCTCCTATCATGCTCAAGCGATGGGATCCCTTATTTGATCCGGAAAGAGAACAATTGGGGGCCGACCCCATCTGGGTTCGTCTTCCTGGACTGCCATGGCAATTTTGGAGCCCGTATGCTTTCATGAGGATTGGGAACACACTCGGAACATACTTGGAGCACGACCGTTCATATGAGAAGACGGGCAATCGGTCCATGGCTCGTATTCTTGTTCACATGGATATCAAACCGGGCCTTGTGGAGAAGATCACTCTGCACCATGGCCATGTCTCCCGGAAACAGCTACTGGATTATGAGGGCGTCCCCTTCTGCTGTCGTAGATGCCATAAAATTGGTCACCTATATAAGGATTTCCCATTGGTCACAGGGTTGACATCAGAGGATCCCAAAGGCCCTCAACAGCAGTCTACAGGGGACCAAAATGCAGGAGACAATATGCCTACTACTGGTGGTCTGGCACAACAGGAGAATTCAACTAAGAAGCAGGGTGTTGGTGCAAATAAGAGCACTCGAAGAAAGGCTTCGTCTTCCACAGAGCCGCCGCGTACCCGATCCAAGACTGCAGAGGCTGCACCAAAATCGACGGAGGCAGCATCTACTCATTCGGGTATTGCTCCAATCCCTATCTGTAATCCTTTATTTTCTGATGTATTGCAATCTTCTATGCACTCATCCTTTCGGACTCCCTGCACTGATAATGTCTCCCTCCCCTCCATTCTGTGTACAATTGCCCCGCCTCCGCCCACCTTCTCTACTACCCCCCCCTCCTACAATCCTAAATTGGATTGGCCTGATTCCCCTCCCTCCCCAGTCGCCTCTGGAGCACATCATTACCACCTGCGGTCCCGGGCTCGCTCCAATGTTCTGGGACTGGGTACATCCCCTGGTTGTCACCGCAAGAAAAAGCGTGGTAGACCATCCCAAATCTCCTCTGCTAAGCTTAATGCGGTCGCGGATGTCGCCATGGGCCGTCAGGTTACTATTGAATGGGCACTTAGAGCAAATGAGCCCCTGACCTGTGTTTTCCCATGATCTGGCTCTCCTTCAATTGTAGGGGCCTAGCCAACCCCAAAAAGCGCCTGGCGCTGAAGCGGCTCATTCATGATTCTAGATGTGACATTATTCTCCTACAGGAGACTCTCTGCACTGCTGAGATGGTGGTGAAATCTCTTCAAGCTATGCTCCCTGGTTGGGTTCTACATGGGTTGGATGCCTGTGGTAGATCTGGTGGGCTTCTTATCGGCATAAACCCTAGAAAATGCAGACCTATCTCGGCATGGGGGGGCTGTGGATTTATTGGAATGGATATTATTCTGGGAGAACTCGACATCCCGATCAGATTTATTAATATCTATGGGCCAAACCAGAATAGATTAACCTTCTGGCAACATTTCCTGTCTGGTCACCATATCACTCAGAATACTATCATTGGGGGCAATTTCAATTTCTCTTTGGGGGCTGGGGAAACCTGGGGTCATCAGGCGCAGTATGATCCTCTTGCGGAGCAGATGAGCATGTTACTCGATGCTCACCACCTTGTGGATATCCCTATGAACAAGAAGCTCCCCACTTGGCACAACCAAAGAACTGGTGAGGCAGCTCTTGGAAGGCGACTTGACAGATATATGATGCATGAAGTATTGATACAGATGTTTCCCCTATACAGACAGTGGGTCGGATCTGGGGGCCTCTCAGATCACCACCCGATTCTCCTACAGATAAGTGACAACAATCCTAAGCCGCGCTCTCCCTTCAAATTTTTTGCCGGTTACCTCCAAGACCCGGACTATCACAAGCTGGTCACTGACTTCTGGGCATCTCAACCCCCATTGAGAGAGCATAGGAAAGCGATGGATTTTTGCGCTCGGCTAAAGAAGCTCAAATCTATGACTGAGATATGGGCAAGAGCAAAATGGGATAGAGATGATCAGTCCCTGAAGTATATGGAAGAACAGATTGCTAATCTGACTGATGAGAGAGGTGCTGGATTTCAATCCGATGCCACAAAAACTCTATTGTGCCAGTTGATGGAGCAAAGATCGAAGATATTGCAAGATAAAGAGGAACTATGGAGACTCAAAAGCAGGGCCATTTGGCTCAAAGCTGGGGACAATAATACAAAGTATTTTCATAATCTTGCAAACGGCAGAAAGGCATCCAATACCATTTGGAAGCTTCCAACGGAACCAGATGGATGGGCTACAACTCACCAACAACTTGCTAGATTGGGGGTTGAACACTTCAAGAGACTTTTCACGGCCCCAAACAATGTCAATCTGCCTGATATCATCAGACTTGCCGGAAAGTTCCCTTGCTTTGTTGGGCAGGAAGACAGAGAAGATCTTAGCCTACCAGTCTCTTCACAAGAGCTTGAAAGTACTCTCAAATGGTTTAAGAAGGATAAGAGTCCAGGGCCTGATGGATGACCAATGGAGTTTTACCTGGCCTTCTACGATCAGATGGGTGCAGACTTATTGGCTGTCGTCGAGGAAAGCAGGATCACAGGGCACATTCATCCTCCTATGAACCAAACCTTCATTGCCTTGATAACTAAATCAGATGACCCCACATCCTTTAATGATTTTCACCCTATCTCCCTCTGTAACTGCCTTTATAAAATTATCGCCAAAATCATAGCTAATCGCATCAAACCTATCCTATCTTCGCATATCTCGGCTGAACAATTTGCCTTCCTCCGTAACAGGCACATCCAAGAGGCCATTGGCACTGCCCAGGAAGCCCTACACTCCATAAAACTGAAGAATCTTAAAGGTATCTCATTAAATATTGATCTAGCAAAGGCTTTTCATAAAGTGAATTGGCTCTATCTCAAGATGATCCTTACTCATCTGGGATTCCCTCACCTACTTATAAGCTGGATTATGGGATGTGTCTCCTCGGTCTCCTTTGCTATCCTTATCAATGGTGTAGCCTCGGAAAGATTTAATATTAACAGGGGAATCAGGCAAGGATGCCCCCTCTCCCCACTACTCTTTCTCATTGTCATGGAGGGTTTGAGTAGGCTCATAGCGGAAGCTAAAAGGAATGGTGATATCAGCGGCCTCAAAATCACTGAGCAGTTTTCACTTACCCACTTATTGTTCGTTGATGACATATTAATTTTCCTTAATGGAAGTGTCCGAGACATTATTGCTTTAAATGATATACTGCTGCTCTTTTGTAAAGCCACGGGCATGGAAATAAACAGGGACAAATCCACCAGAGCGCTGATGCGTTGCACACAACAGGAATCTCTGCTGGTTGCTCAGCACTTTCCCTTCTCGGAAAGCCAGCTGATGGATGGTATGAAATACCTTGGTTTCAGATTAAGACCGGATGGATATAAAGTGGCTCACTGGACTTGGCTCATAACTAAAATTGAAAAGAGGATTATTGGCTGGCAACATCGTCTACTGTCAAAAGCGGGCAGACTTCTATTAATCAAATCTGTGCTCGAGGCAACACCTGTCTATTGGATGTCGCTTACTTGGATCCCAAAAGGAATTCTACAAAAAATACAACAAATTTGTAATAGATTTCTGTGGAATGGCAACAAAAAGGGTAAGATATTTGCTTGGACTAGATGGGCTCTTGTCTCCATGCCGAAGAGATGGGGAGGATGGGGGATTAAATCTCTGTCAGCTTTTGCACATGCTCTTACTGCAAAACAGGGTTGGTCACTTATTAAGATGGACAGCTTATGGGCGGAATTTGTTCACCACAAATACATTTGGCCTTCCAGCATCACGGAATGGCTTCGCATACCTACTTGGAACTTCTATGGCATATCCGCAATGTGGAGGGCTACTCTAAAAGCTATGCCCCTAATCCGTGATAACCTGCTATGGAAAATAGGGAATGGTGCACAGGTTCACATCGGATTGGATCCATGGCCCGGCTCTGGGAATGCTCATCTACTGCCTGAAGGATTAATCCGACATCTCAACAACAGAGGCATCAAATATTTGGCTCAGATCGGAGACCCTCATCGATCAACCATATTTTCACAAGCTTGGGTTACGGATCGACAATGGCTTCTGCCAGAGGATTGGTTTGCACTTTGGCAAGGTTACACTCGGGCCCTCACCGAAACTCACATCAAGTTACAGGAGGAGGCAGATGAAATAATTTGGGCCCCAGCCAAATCTGGTACATATGCACCAAAGCTCGGATACTTGAAGATAATCGAAGCAAAGAAACCAAACATTCTCAAAAGCTGGTGGCAGGATGTCTGGCAGCTACAGGCACAGCCTTGTACCAGACTTCATATGTGGAACATAATAGCAGATAAGCTCCCAACAGGTGCCACCCTTAAGAAGCGGGCTTTCTCTGGACCAACTTGGTGCATCCTCTGCAAAAATGAGGAGGAATCGACGGCCCATCTTTTCCTTCACTGCGAAGTCACGAAGAATATATGGGCACAAGTCACACAGGTGCTCAATATTAATACTGTCTGGCAGGGTGATGATATACTCTCTGCCTGGGATCAATGGTGGATTGAGGTGTCCTCCGAAAAGGCCAGGAACCTTCCGCTGGTGGTTTCCTGGTACATTTGGAACAGCCGAAATGCCATCATTTTTGAGAACTATAAAGTAAATTGGCATCTACTTCCGCCTTCTATCTGCGCGGCCTACACTGAAATTACTTTTGAGCATAAATCTGATATCCCACGGAACATACAGCCTGAAATCATCAACAAGGATTTACCCTGGGCTTATTTTGACGGGGCTGTGCCTCTTCAAGGATGTGGGGGGGGGGGGTATTGTTTTCCATTTAACAGATACACATTTTTATCACTTGAGACTGGGATTAGGGACTGGCTCTAATAAATTTGCTGAGCTGATCACTTTGAGACATCTCCTCTATTTTGCTCTTACCAAACATTGCAGACAAATTCAAATATTTGGGGATTCAAAGATTGTTATTGATTGGGCAAACAATCTCTCTATTTGTCATGCATATTCTTTGAAACATATCTTGGAAGAAATTGTTTTTCTAAAAACACATTTTGACCAGATCACTGTTTCTCACATCTACAGGGAAAGAAATGCACTTGCTGACCGGCTCTCGAAAGAAGCGGCGGATCGTCACATAGGAGACTGGCAGATTGAAGAGTACTGTTATGAAACCAGCTCAAGAAAAGATAGAAAAGATAGATCAACGCCTTAGAATTCAGCCTCTTCGAGGGGGCAACCTCCTTTACATTACATAAATGAACAATTCTTGGATGATACAAATGAAAATACCTCATTTCTATATATAGGAGTCTAAGGAGTCACAATATAACCTAGCCGACCTAACAATAATGATATAAAGCCACAATAATAACAATAGTGGGCTTCTATGGGGCACAAGAGTAACAATATGGGCACTACATGGGTACATCAATATAATAAGTGGGTTATACTAATAACAATAAGGGGTTACATTAGTAGTATAGGGGCCTAACATGCCCCTCTCCTTCAAAAAGCGTTGTCCTCAACGCTTGAGTAGTTCTTGATGCTTCTGTATAAAATTCTTGTCCTCCCATGTGGAATATTCAGCGGGTAAGTTCTTCCACTTGATGAGATACTTTGAAATTGATCGATTTCGTAGCTGTCGGGTTCTTGTTTCTGTGACTGCTCTAGGTTCCAATATGATTTTTCCTTCCTCTTCAATTTCTGGAAATATTGTTTGAATTGGGATCTTTTGCAACTTTTGAATAAGTGGCCATACTTCTTCATCCTTCTTCCATTCATCCCTGCTTCGTTTATCCAATTTGGTTGGATAATATAAATAGCACAAAACAATGCTTCCACATCCTCATCCTTGAAGAGTCTTCCCATTCGGTAAGGTCGCCATTTTTTAAGTGCATGTAGTATTGCCAACATTTCCTTCTCATAAATAGCTTGCTTGAGATGTAGCAGTAAAAATACCCAATCACCTACATCAAAACATTTTTCACTACGATGTTGATCTACCTGTTGTTTCGTTTGATTTTGCACCGAAGTGGCATTATCCTTTAAAAGTTGGAGAACTTGCTGTTGATGCTCGATGTGATCTTTCTTTGCTAGAACCTTTTTCTTCTTGATATGTCCTTCTATCTTTTGAGGAGTGGTAATTTCTTCTAGTCCTTTACAAGATATGGTCGGATTCATTTCTTGATGCTCAATGTGATTTTTCACTTCTTGAACATTTTTCTTCTTGATATGTCCTTCTATCTTGATAGTTTGAGGAGTGGAAATTTCGACCAATGAATTACAAGATATGGTTGGATTCATTTCTTCTTTCTCTGGGATGAGGTCCTGGCGCATATCTTCTTCTTTTGATGTTTCTTGAACATTTTCTTCCTCCTCTTCATATTCTATGTAAAATAATTTCTTCTCAGCACACTTATGACCTTTAATGCATTTTCTATCACAATTGTAACAAAGCCCTTTTTCTCTTTTTTCTTCCAATTGTTGTGGTGTAACCCTTGTAGGTTGTGGAAGGCTAGGAGAAACAATACTTCCATCTTTATAGTTGTGAGGGGTATGCTCCCTGGTTTCCATAATTTTGCTTTCCACTATGTCACAATCCCTTTTACACTTTCCAATTGTTGTGGTGTTGCTCTAAAGAAGGTGTTGCTCTTTGTATCCTCATAATGTGCTATCATTTCCTCCGTGAAAATTGACCACGTAACAAGTTTTTTACGAAAAAAAAGCCCTTTGTACCATAAAAATTGATCTGGTTCTAAATATGAAGATGCAATACATACCTTTTGTAACAGTTGTACACCATGTATATCAAAATATTGCTCCATCTGAAGTATCCAATTTACCGGATCCTTGCCATCAAACTTCCTCATCTTGCTTTTTCTTGATTTTAGGAGCTCTACCTTGAAACCACTGTAACTCTGTACTTGCAGATCTTTAAGTTCTGAAATTCTGGCCTGTAGCAGCCCTCTGTGTCCTCTTTCCAATTCCACCAATCTGATCCAAATTGGATTCTCCACGAAAGAGTTATGCACAATCTCCCAAGATGACCTGATTATAGACTGGTTCAGTAGAGCGACTTGTACGACGTGCCACGAGTCACTGTTTCAACCTTTGAATCTGAAACACACATACAAGAAACTACAGTCCGTCATCTTTCTGTACCTTCTTACGAAATTTCAATCCGATCCCCAGAGAGAACATTATGACGATTTTCCCCAGGTCACCTAATTTGAATGTAATTCAGGAGTCTGCAAAAAGACCAACTTCCTCAGATCATATCTCCGCAAATGTCGTGCGAAAAGCTCTAAACTTCGGACCCAAGGTTCAGCGTGAGTTCTTCTCAAATGGGTTTTTTTTGTGACTTCTGAAACATCACAGAAAAAAAGTTATATTGAAAATGCCACGATGACCTGTTTGGAGTAGCGAAACCCTAGAATCCAAAGCTCTGATACCAAATGTTATGAAACCAGCTCAAGAAAAGATAGAAAAGATAGATCAACGCCTTAGAATTCAGCCTCTTCGAGGGGGAAACCTCCTTTACATTACATAAATGAACAATTCTTGGATGATACAAATGAAAATACCTCCTTTCTATATATAGGAGTCTAAGGAGTCACAATATAACCTAGCCGACTTAACAATAATGATATAAAGCCACAATAATAACAATAGTGGGCTTCTATGGGGCACAAGAGTAACAATATGGGCACTACATGGGTACATCAATATAATAAGTGGGTTATACTAATAACAATAAGGGGTTACATTAGTAGTATAGGGGCCTAACAAGTACACTCCAGAAGGCATGCACAGTTACTACCACCGCCCATACATTGACGGCCTGCAACAGGGGGAACCCCCCGATACTTAGAAATTTTTGATCTACATGTTTATTCATTGTATATATCAGTTATGCACTATATCGGCTCTATGTCTATTTTACTGCATGAGGAAGTTATATGCCTCAGATACCTGTTTACACTGCTACATGAACTCTGTTTTATTTCCGGTACTTTGTGATGTGGATACTGAGCACAATATCTACCATTTTTGGACATTACAGGATGGTATTTTGTAAATCCTTTGATCTGTGGATTATACCACATTGCAGCATATGCTTCGGCATCAACAACATGTAATCTCTGTTATTATCTTTTTAATAGAAATTACGAACTCTATTTCTTCGGAAAAAAAAAAAGGTGGTACCATTCAATTGTTAGTGCAAAAGATTTCAGGCGGTCCCAAATTTCAAGTACATTAGATCAATGCATGGTACAAACTAGAGCTCAAGCTATGGCCAATGAGAGGCTTGACAACCTTGAATCACAATTGAAATATGTACTGTTGCAACTGAAGAACTTAAATGAAACTCTCAAAGGGCAAGATGGAGGAATGCACAGAGGCATATATTGACAATGAAAACATTGAGGGTGAGTCTAGCCAGTCTCTTCACCTCTTTAGAACCCACCAACAATCCCAACCGCGACCACCCAAGCTAGACATGGCTCTCACCCGGCCACATGGATAGCACAAATGGAGCAATATTTCACACTAAGTCACATCATGGGTGATGCGACTCAGCTTAATGTAGGTAGCATGTACTTGAACAATGAAAGATAGAAATGGTGGCAATGGTATCAACATTTCTATGGAAGGCCCTTCACTTGGCAGACATTCAAAAAATCTCTTACAGATCACTTTGACCATGAATCTAATTTTTTGGGTCGTCTCACTAAGCTCCGACAGACAGGAACAATGAACGAATATATTATAGCCTTTGAAGCCTTAGCTTTCCGCACAGGAGGTCTACAAGATGAGTTCTATGTGGAATGTTTTGTCAGTGGTCTCAAAGAAGCCATACAAGCCCACGTCCGACTGCAACACCCTATCTCATGGCTACATGCTTGCAGGATAGCTCATGAAGTAGAACGTGCGTTAGCAGCCCAGTCTAATTGCCCAAATTTAATAGCTAAGGGTCGCCCCACCCAGGCTCAAAGAACTACCCAAACACTCAAGGTTCAAAAGGTGTCACTAGTAGAAATGGTTGAAAGAAGAAAGCAAGGATTGTGTTACTACTGTGATGATAAATACTCCCCTGGGCATAAATGCAAGGAGCCCAAATTCTTTCAAATTGATGCTACTGATCATAGTTCATCGGAGGAAGCCCCACCACTTGAGGAACCAGAGGAGGAAGAAGAGGACAACTAGTAGGGCAATGTACCTAAAGAACCAGTTATCTCGCTGCATGCTTTGGCAGGGATTTCTTCTCCCCAAACTCTCAAAATCAGAGGTTTTATTAAGCATCGCCCAATAGTAGTCTTGATTGATAGTGGCAGTACACATAACTTTATCCATCAAAGAGTCACAGAAGTAGTGCATTGTTTTGCCTGAGAAGTTTCTAACTTCCAGGTCCAAATTGCTGATGGGGTGACAATGAAATGTGAAGGCCGCTGTGAAAATGTCAAACTTCAAATGGGGGATTATCAGTTAAAGACCCACATGTTTGCCATACAAATGGGAGGGTGCGACATTGTCTTAGGTGCTGAATGGCTTCACACACTTGGCCCAACCACAATGGATTTCCAGGAGTTATATATGAGATTTAAGCAGAACAACCACACACATACCCTCTGTGGACTCTAGGCGGGAGCTCCCTCTATCATCAGGTCACATTGGATGGAAAAATTGTTAAAAATGGGAACCATGGAGTTATAGCCCAATTTAATGCCATCTAGGCCTTCGAATCCAATTCTCTTCATATTCATCCTGAGATGCAACAAATATTAAACAACCATCTACTAGTCTTTGACAAGCCTCATGAGATTCCACCCTTGAGAGGGGAACATGATCATAGCATTACTTTGGTCCTAGGGGCCCAGCCACCAAATGTGCGCCCATATAGATATCCGTTCGCTCAAAAGAATGAAATTGAAAAAATCATCAAGGAACTCTTGGAAGCATGCATCATTCACCCCAACATTAGTCCTTATTCATCGCCGGTGGTCATGGTGCTCAAGAAAGATGGGGAATGGCATATGTGTCCAGACTTTAGGGCCCTCAATAAGTTGACGGTCAAAGATAAATTTCCCATCCCAGTTGTCGATGATTTGCTGGATGAACTAAATAGGGCTCAATTATTTACTAAGCTCGACCTTCACTCGGGCTATCACCAAATTTGCATGAAAGAAGTAGACATTCCAAAGACTGCTTTCCGAACTCATGAAGGCCATTATGAGTTCCTGGTCATGCCATTTGGTCTTTGTAATGCTCCATCCACTTTTAAGAGCCTTATGAACCACCTGATCAAACCATATCTCAGAAAATTTGTCCTTGTTTTCTTTGATGACATGCTCATCTACAGTCGCACCTGGGCCACACATCTTCAACATGTAGATCTGCTCTTGCAACTTCTCCGCAAGCATAAATTATTTGTCAAGATGTCCAAGTGCTCTTTTGGCATGGAAGAAGTAGAGTATTTGGGCCACATTGTGGGGTGTGAAGGTGTCAGGGTGGACCCCAAAAAGATCCAGGCAATGTAGGATTGGCCTCAACCAAAGACCTTGAAGAGCTTGAGAGGATTTTTTGGTCTCATAGGCTACTATTGCAAATTTGTCCGCAATTATGGTCGCATTGCTAGGCCCCTCACTCAACTCCTCAAGAAAAATTCATTCCTCTATAATGATGAAGCACAATATGCCTTTATAGCTCTCAAATATGCCACATGTTCCACTCCAGTCTTATCACTACCCGACTTCACCAAACCTTTTGTGATTTAATGTGATGCTTCTGGTACGGGTATTGGGGTGGTTTTATTGCAGGAAGATCAACCCTTGGCCTTCACGAGCCAACAACTAAATGGGAAGAATCTGGGACAATCTACCTATGAAAAGGAGATGATGGCCATCGTACATGCACTAGATACTTGGCGACCATACTTATTGGGGCGATGTTTCCAAATCTGCACAGAAAATCAAAGCCTTAAATAATTTTTGGAACAACACCTATCCTCGCCACAACAAAATAAATGGGCCACCAAAATGCTGGGATATGATTATGAGATAATTTACAAGAAAGGGCACGAAAATATTGTAGAAGATGCATTGTCCCGCCAATTTGAGGAGGAAATTACCCTGCTCGCAATTTCCCTTCCCATTCCAGAGTGGATTGAAGAGGCTCGCAAGGAATGGTTTTCACATCCCTGGCTCTCCCAACACATTAATCAATTGCAGGTGAATCCAAATTCCACAGCGAGCTACTCGTGGCAGGATGAGATTCTTCGCTACAAGGACAGAGTCATAATATCACCAACATCCACCCTCAAAAGCTGCATTTTGGTGGAGTTACACTCATCTCCCACTACAGGGAATTCAGGCTTTCAGAAGACGTATGCTTGCACTTGAAGATCATTTTTTTAGACAGGCATGAAAAAGGACATTCTTACTTTTGTAGTTGAATGTGACGTCTGTCAGCACCACAAAGGAGAAACAGACAAGTCCCCAGGCACATTATAGCCATTTCCCATCCCAGCCTCAATTTGGATGGAGGTTTCTATGGATTTCATTACGGGTCTTCCAAAGTCACGAAACAAGTCAGTCATCATGGTGGTTGTGGACAGACATTCTAAATATGCTTATTTTTGTGCCCTACCCCACCCTTTTACACCGAATTTGGTCGCTCAATCTTTCATGGATCAGATCTTCAAATTTCATGGCATGCCCACTTCCATTGTGTCTGATCGTGAACCAATCTTCACCAATAACTTTTGGCAAGAACTCTTCCCACTACAAGGTACCCAAATACAAATCAGTACTTCCTATCATCCATAAACTGATGGTCAAACTGAAGCAGTCAACAAATGTCTAGAGACCTAACTTAAGTGCTTCACTTCAGAAAAGAAACATCTCTGGGAATAGTGGTTACCTCTAGCTGAATGGTGGTATAACACCAACTATCATGCCACCACCAAAATGACTCCATATGAAGTAGTTTATGGTCAACTTCCTCCTTCCCCTACTTCTGATATCAAGGGATTCTCGAAGGTACAAGCAGTGGATCAACTCCTACAGAACTGCACAACCATGCTGGCCCACCTTAAAGAGAATCTTCATCAAGCCCAAAACCGCATGAAGCAACAGGCAGATCAACATCGCTCAAAACACCAATTTCAAGAACAGGATCAAGTATTTTTGAGGCTGCAACCATATAAGCAAACATCACTCAAAGACAAGGGTTGTCAGAAATTATCTCCAAAATTCTACAGACCATATCAAGTACTTTAGCGCATTGGAGAAGTCACCTACAAGCTAGCTTTGCCACCCACTGCAAAAATCCATCTAGTCTTCCATGTCTCATGCCTCAAGAAAGTGATTGGGAACCATTGTAGAATTCAAACCAGTCTACCTGAAGTGGATGAATAAGGGTCAATCTGGCACCAACCTGAACAGGTTCTTGACACACAAGAACGGCACCTGCGTGGCCACACGAGCAAGGAAGTCCTTGTCAAGTGGAAAGACACCTCTTCGGAAGATTCAACCTGGGAACTAGCTACTATCCTTCAGTAGTTTCCGCAGCTTCAGCCTTGAGGACAAGGATATTCTTATGGGGGAGGGCATGTTAGGGTCCAACCCTAACCCCCTTATTTATGTAGTAGGATCGAGTCATAGTTATAGTTAAGTAAAGAATAATAAAGCCCATATTAATAATTGTAAGTGGTTAACCTGCATTTAATGAAGGGACCACAGTTAGTTGCAAATGGGCCATGGTATTAGATAGATGGTATTAATAACAACCATGGTATTGCCCCATGGTATTGCATGTATGAATCATATATAAAGGATAGAGACTCTCCTCGAGGAGAATCGTGTCTTATTTTGTAATTGAGCTCAACTCTATTGGAGGTTGCCCCCTCGAAGAGGCAAGTGAACATTGCTTTTTGGATAATAAAATACTTGTTGTTATTTCTCATTGTTCTATGTTTTGGGTATATTTCTTCGCATATTTGGTATTATGGTATCGTCTTTCAGCTTAAGAGCATAACATATCCCCACTTGGTTGGGAGGATGAGTCAAATTCAGTATATGCCCACTTGGTTGGGAGATTGATACATGTATGAGTCATTGGTGATAGGAAGGTCAAAGTCACTTAGTTGAGTTATAGAGTCATGTTATTCTTTTGGAAAATATTTGCAGACTCTGCATGTGTTCACAGGGAGCATGGATAGTATAGTGCATCTCAGCATTACAAAGGGGAGTTTAATTAGAGAATTCAACATGTTGTTATAGACATTTTTGTGCCTTACAGCATTGAGCATGAAATTTCCATAATCTAAGGGATCCAAAGTCCCTAAACATGTTGTTCCTACCCCTAGAGGAACAAGGCTAACAAAACACAGCAATTCACAGAAGTTCTCCACCAGAAACTGCTCAAAAACAAGTCAATTCAGGATCATTTCAATGTCTACACTAGCTGTTTGCGCTGAATGTCAAAGCCAACACTGGCTACCTGCGCTGAATGTCAAAGGAAACACTGGCTACCTGCGCTGAGCGAGAGTGGACATGTGGCAAGTTCATTTCTCAAGGTGTCAGAACCCAGGAAGCTTCCAAAATGACACTTGCCTCAGGGAATTCGACTGGTGATGAGTAAGAGGTTCCAAATCTCCAAGTGGAAGCAAGAACCTCCAAGTGGAATCAAGAACTGATAGAGGGAGAGGACACTAGTCAGATCTCAAGCTGACTCATCCTCTCTCCAAACATCTATATATAGATCTCCCCTCCATGAGATCTAGAGGCTGGAATTTTGTTATTGCAAAGAATTGCTTTTGGTTTGAGATTGGAATCATTGGGTGCTTAATGCTTTGAAAGGGGTGAAGATAGGAATTCCATTTGCTGGGAAGGAGATGCTGGATTGGAGCCCTCTGGGTTGTATCTCTTCCTGAACCTTGTTATTCATCAATAAAGCTATCTTGGTTTCTCCTATATGCTGATGTATTTTTGATGTATGAATGCATTAGTATGTTTAGTTTATTTCTAATCCTAAACTAGTTATGAATGTGAATATCTGTCTTTGTGTAGTGTTCTTCTCTTGTCGCAAGTAGCTGTTCTCTTGTGATCTTGCAGGAACCCGTTGAAGCTGGACAAGCAAGAAGGCAAGTAGCTGTGAACTCCCAAAGAGAAGAGAGACCGGATCGAGGGACAAACGGAAGACACCGGTAAGTCCATTTATCTCTCTTCTTTCACATTTCATAAAGGAAGAAACTAGAATAGCTGTATCGGTTTGTTGCTAAGGCACTGTCACACCTTAGGTGGATAGGATCATCCTGCATAGGCATTTTTCCCCACAACAAATTGGTGACTCCACTGGGGAGATCTGTTTAGTCATTTTATTTGTGTTTCTATCATTGTTTGCTTCATAGACTTGACAAAAACAATCGAACTGCATCTGCTATTCCCGGATGCAAAGTAGACAGTTGCTTCTTTGATCCAATCACTGGACTTGTCTATGATCTGAACAATGGACTCACAAATGATTTGATGATCCTTTGTGATAGATCTTAGTACCCCCTCAAAGCATCCCTTTGATTGTACCTTGCTTGTTGCTTTTATTTGGCCTAAAACAATTGATTAAATAGCAATCTGTGACCCAGAACCTGTGGGAAACGAGAGTTTCTCCTTGAGCGCAGACCCAGTGAAGGGATTCTGCATTTCAACGCAGGTCCCGTGAAGGCTACCTGCGTTGAATGTCAAAACCCCTGTGTTGAGGTTGCGCTGAACCAGTTTTCCCTTGTGCAGCTGGGGTTCTCTGCTCTGTTTTTCCTTGTTTTGATCTTTGATTTTTTGCAGCCTGTAACCAGCATAGGTACCAGTCTGATAACTCCTTTTCTCTGCTTAAATTCCGCCTCCTTTTGTACAAAAAAACTGTGAGTGTTTTTATGTGTTTGTGGCGTCATTTACAGTTTTCCTTTGCATGAGTGAAATAATCATCTTGTAGCCCTTGATTCAGATCTGTTGATTGTGATCTTAGAAGAGAGTTCATTGGCTGTTTACAGATTGATTATACATTTACTCTTGCTTATTGGTTTGAGTTTGTCTCTTTTAAGTGTCGAAACAAGTATTCATTTCAAAAATCGTTAAGTGTTGTAATCTCTTCTACCCTCTCTGATTTCGAAAAAGTAAACTTGTTTGTATTTGTCATTTAAAAGCAAATTCAAAGTTGTACAAAAAGCTTTCTTTGTAGGCATCAATACTAAGAAAGCGGAAAACAAACACCTGCATTGTGCATTTGCATCTTGATAGTTTGCATGTCTGATTTAGGAAAAGTGCATTAGAGTGTGCTGATTGCTCTTTGAGAAAAGATGGTGTCTTTCTTTTCCCTTAGTAGCTAGGATTTTCAAAGTTGAAAAGATATAAAGCTTGCTTATCATCTTTAGACTGCATTTGGGAATTATATCATACATCTCGTGGTGAACCTTGAAAGGCAAACTTCTAAAAAGATCAACTTAAAATAAATTGAATGAACTTAACAACGCTTTTCAACATAACGCACAACATAGAGGTCTAGGCTAGAGACGTGTTCCGACGTCGTTAAGCCTGGTGACTATCGATCTCGTTGATGGTGGGTGATTCCTCCTGAGGGACGATAGCGCCAGTACGGATTGTGCTCCCACGTACCGTCACGTATATATTGGGAGACCCCTATAGGCATAAAACCTTTATCCTTAGGAAGCCGTGTTGGCTGCCCTACTGATCGCAATGCACTGAACACAGCATTCAGGAAGATCGACCACCCGTACCCTAAAAAGTATTCTGCGGTTTTGCGAAAAGTTTGGCACACCCTCTGCCTAGAACTCCAGAGCAGTTGCTTTTAGCCTTTTTCAGACTCTATAACGAAAAAAGTCCATCCGAGCATTTGTCACTTCGGGCTCGTTAAAACATCGAAGGAGACTAGATTCATCTTTAGCTTTTTCTCGACTCTTTAAAACTGAAAAAGCAAGTTGTGTCTAAGCGTCGTTAAAATTTATTTTAAATGGAACAATCACCCTTTATTCCTGCGTTGACCTTTAGGTTGAAAAAATGGAGCACACCAACCAAGGAATTCCCCTTGGTGGAAATCCTAGTCCCTTCTCCTCTTGGGGAGATGTTGGTGTGCCCCATATGGCCACATTGTCGCTTCCAGGACTGACAATTGGCCTGCCGGTCTGGCTCTTTTCAACCAATGTCATTCAGAACACCACTATTCCTGAACAGTCGAGTCAACAGTTAGACCAGACTAGAGTTGCCAACCAGCCTTCTACCTCATCTAACTCTTCCTCTCCTCCTTCATCTTCGCTTGACGAAACTGGTAAAACAAAAAACCAAGTTCCTAAGGAGAAGAAGGAAAAGAAGAAGAAAGAGAAGAAGAAGAAGGAGCCAAAAGCGACTGGGGGCAAACAAGTGTCGTCTAACAAAAATCCACACACAGCACTGACCAGGCCTAAATCGCCATGTGTCATATGCAAGGGAGACCACTTCCACAGAGATTGTCCCTGCATCCCTCGGATACTAAGGGACTGGTCTCCCCGTTTGCACAATTCGGTAGCGTCGACCTCTGATAGCCATGTTGACAGCTCACCGTCGACTAGTGAAAGTGAAGTCCCAGGACAGAGAGGGAAAGCTAGATTTCCTTGCAAACTGTGTGAAGGCGACCATGCCATCCACCGTTGTCCCTTCTTAGACGAGGCTAAAAGAGTTCTGGAAGATCGCCCGATTTTACGAGCGCAACTTCCTCCTGGATATCAAAAACTCCTGCCAAGTCGTTCACTAGTTGAGAACCCGGCTGGCCCGCCCAGGTGGTCAGCCGAAGCACATATAATTGAAGATGAACCATCTGGATCCATGCCTGATGAAAGTCAAAAGGTTGAGGTGGCAGTTGACCCGGTTTTGCCTTCAGAGGCTCTATCTTCGAATGATACCATCACAGAGGAGAATAAAGACGACACCGTCCAAATTCTCTTCATCAACACAGACTCCGACGAACAAGGGGGCAATTTTCCCATTCCTTTATCGCAGGAAGGAACTTTGTCAGAGTCATACCCGGCCGTCTATTCGGTCCCACCACCAAGCAACCTGGTTGTGTCCTTCAACTAGAACCAACTAGGCAGACCCCGGTTGCCAGCAAGCATACCATTCAGGATTATCGTTCAAATATACAGAATGGTAATGGCTGGCACTATCATTGATGAAGGGGCATCTGTGAGTATCCTTTCCTCTATTGCTTGGAAAGTGCTTGGTTCGCCAACGCTTTTGCCTGAAATGAGAAATATATCAGGCTTTGATAAAGGAACCAGTCAACCTTTAGGGATCCTCCCCAATGTGCCCATAACATTGAAAGGGAAGACCGTTCAAATGAACGTGATGGTCGTTCAAGGACCCTTGGATTATAACCTACTCCTTGGACGAGACTGTGTATATTGCATAGGAGCTATCGTCTCCTCACTCTTTAGAGTAATGGGTTTTCCGCATGAAGGAAGAGTGGTCAAGCTCGTGGACCAACTTTCATTTCCCGGATCACGCATCGCAAATAGTCATTTACCATCCCTAAATGGTCTATTCACGCAAGAAGTGTCTCAACCCACAGTCCGTCCTCCTGATGAGCGCGAGTAATCTGGGAGGATATGACCGAAACCCAGGGGGCATGCGTCCTGGTCTGCTTCGGCAGGAAAACTTTGGGTATAGGGTAGGTTTCCGCGGGAGAATATGACTAGTCCGTACCCCGTCTGTGGTTGGAAGAGGGGTTGTTCTGGAATAAGATTCTCTTGTCAAAGTTATGTGTTTGGCGCTCGTTGTCACTCGCCTTTGTCTATTTCGGTAGATATCGCCGAAGAAGTGTTTTGTTGAAAGATTAACGAGACAATCTTTGGGTAACCTGAAAGAGGTAAGCCTCTCTCTTTAAAACAATTGTTTTGAAGGAAAAGAAGTAGAGGTGACCTTGAAATCGTACTTTATACCTGGGGGCATGCAAACCTTTTGGAGTGCAAGCGAAGAGCGGTTATTTATCTATTTTTTGGGTTAGCCGTTTCCTAACTTGCATAAAGAAAGGATGCGGGGCATAGCTTTGTGAGATGAAGCTCCATAAAAAATAGAATCTCAATGAGACACTCTTATCATATGACTGGGTTATTCGAGCAGTTTTAGCACACAGTTCATGCTCGTTAAAAAATAAACGCAAGATCCGAGCAGTTTTAGCACATAGTTCATGCTCATTAAAAAATAAACATAAGACCGAGCAAATGTTTCCACCCGCGTTTAAGCTCGTTAAAAAAAGAACTATCCCGGTAAATAACCACTGTGAATGTAATATCATCAGCCATTAAAGCCTTGGTCGTGTTTGCACCGTCACCTCCACTTTTCCATTGGCCGATCGTTCACCTCCATATGCTTGTTTACCCATTTTGAGGAACAGCTGTGAAGAGTGATTTCACCTAGCCATCCTTGTGACACTGTCGTGATTGGAAAATTCCAACCTGTACCTGGAATCAACTGCTAACCCTGTTTATCACTCGTTCCTCAAAAGACGAGTCTTCTTTAAGCTCTTTTCAACTGACTCGTAAAATATGAAAAGATTGCCGAGTCCTTGGCCTTCCAGCTCGTTAAAGGGACAGGGAGAGCTATCCCTCCTCTAGATTTTAATCTTTTTGGACCTGAGGGATTATTGCACAAAAAGATCAAGCGTTTGTTTTGTTCGGCTCGTTAAAACTATCGAAAACTCATCCCTTCTGTATTGTTTTATACTTTTTCAGACTTAAGGGATTAGATGATGAAAAAGGACTTTTGGAGTTAACTTTATGTACCTTTTTAGACTCTCTAAAAATGAAAAGGACCGAGTTATCCTTGTCGTTAGACTCGTTAAAATCATTAAATAGCGACAAACTTGTCTTTAGACGAGAACGAGTTTCACTATCGCTAGGCTCGTTAAAACATAGCGATGGGCTTGCCCGAAGGGCAGGTTATAGAACAAGCATATGCTATCCTCCTCAATCTTGACAAAAATAAAGAGGTACTGGTCAACAATGACTGGGGAAAAATTGGGAGAAACTAAAGAAAACTTTGATGGTAGCAAGTCGCTCTTGAACATGACACTTTTCTTCCATACCACAATCGGGTTGGGTTGTTTCTTTCACCGATCACATCCATGGTCTCGCCATACCATCCATATTTGGGGTAATGCTACCAATCCATCACAGCAGTGTCGCCATATGTTCAAGAGAAGTCGTTCAGAAAAGTCAACCGTGTCCCATCCACTGCCATACATTATCCTTCATCCTTTCATGACCACCACCCTGAATCATATGTCACAGATCGTTTTCACCTCCATTAAAATCATTAGCTCCATTCCGTGTCACTGATGTGGGATTCATTAAGGCCCTCCTTTGACGGGTCGCTTCTTGTCGACATCAGCTCATTATCCGAGAAGTTGATCTAGGAACAACCCCTTCAGTACTTTGAAGCTTGCATGCTTCAATGGCAAGTTTTCTCACTTCCGGCGACATGTATACATCAATGACCTTCGACCGAAAGATTTTGCGTGGTGTTCGACGCCAAGTCCTTTATTCACACCACGTGAATTGTACTGCAGTACCTTGAGGGTCATTATCATTATCGGTGATTCCTCTCGCGCTTGTTAACGGTTTACATCACTGGCCGGTAATCAAGCGATGTCTTTCCATGTTCGACTTCAGAACATTTCTCACATGGATCGACCTGTACTTAGAGTGAAGATCGAATGAGTTTGAAGACCCCGGATCTAGTTTCATCCATCCGGGCTACGTTATATATTCAGGAAAGATAAAGACATTGACATGTACATCATTGCAACAGATAATCATCCTACTCAAAGGATGATAATTTCATCAAAATTATCAGTCTACCACCAGACGATTGTCTGTTCTATGTACGGAAAAATGAATTTATAAAGCTGAGCATGGGAATGCCCGCCTCAGCTAGATCATGAAAGCAGTATGAAAAATAATGTATTGTATTGTATCTTATTACAGGTCTCCTCTCAGCATTGGATGAACTTCGGATCCCCTTGATAAAGCATTTCACCCGATAAACAACCTCATACTTTAGGGGGCAACTGTTATAGACATTTTTGTGCCTTACAACATTGAGCATGAAATGTCCATAATCTAAGGGATCCAAAGTCCCTAAACATGTTGTTCCTACCCCTAGAGGAACAAGGCTAACAAACCACAACAATTCACAGAAGTTCTCCACCAGAAACTGCTCAAAAACAAGTCAATTCAGGATCATTTCAGTGGCTACACTAGCTGTTTGCGCTGAATGTCAAAGCCAATACTAGCTACCTACGCTGAATGTCAAAGGCAACACTTGCTACCTGCACTGAGTGAGAGTGGACATGTGGCAAGTTCATTTCTCAAGGTGTCAGAACCCAGGAAGCTTCCAAAATGACACTTGCCTCAGCGAATTCGACTGGTGATGAGTAAGAGGTTCCAAATCTCCAAGTGGAAGCAAGAACCTCCAAGTGGAATCAAGAACTGACAGAGGGAGAGGACACTAGTCAGATCTCAAGCTGACTCATCCTCTCTCCAAACATCTATATATAGATCTCTCCTCCATGAGATCTAGAGGCTGGAATTTTGTTATTGCAAAGAATTGCTGTTGGTTTGATATTGGAATCATTGGGTGCTTAATGCTTTGAAAGGGGTGAAGATAGGAATTCCATTTGCTGGGAAGGAGATGCTGGATTGGAGCCCTCTGGGTTGTATCTCTTCCTGAACCTTGTTATTCATCAATAAAGCTATCTTGGTTTCTCCTATATGCTAATGTATTTTTGATGTATGAATGCATTAGTATGTTTAGTTTATTTCTAATCCTAAACTAGTTATGAATGTGAATATCTGTCTTTGTGTAGTGTTCTTCTCTTGTCGCAAGTAGCTGTTCTCTTGTGATCTTGCAGGAACCCGTTGAAGCTGGACAAGCAAGAAGGCAAGTAGCTGTTCTCTTGTGATCTTGCATGAACCTGTTGAAGCTGGGCGAGTGAGAAGGCAAGTAGCTGTGAACTCCCAAAGAGAAGAGAGACTGGATCGAGGGACAAACGGAAGACACCGGTAAGTCCATTTATCTCTCTTCTTTCACATTTCATAAAGGAAGAAACTAGAATAGCTGTATCGGTTTGTTGCTAAGGCACTGTCACACCTTAGGTGGATAGGATCGTCCTGCATAGGCATTTTTCCCCACAACACATGTGCTTATGGGGAGCATGATCAATACTTATGTTCAGCTATTCAGATATGAAAGTCTTCATTTTGGTCAGCCCTTTGAACTTGATATCAAAGGGGAGATTATCTTGTCTGCCCTTTTCCCTTGATGTCAAAGGGGAAGAGTATTTTGGTGTTTCTTGTTATCTCTAACAGTTTCTACAGCTTGCAGTAATCAACACCAACATGGTTGCCATCAAGTCCAAAGGGGAAGATTGTTGGCATTATGATGCATGTGTTGTACTTGATGGCAATCCACTTGTAGCAGAACAACTCACTTGTATATGGTAACTAGATGAATCTACAGAACAGATATCGTATGTGACAGAATGCATGATAGTAGTGTTTACAGATGTGATGAAATGCAAGGCAGTTTCAAGGAATCAGTTCAAAAGGCAACTCACTCAGATGAAAGATCATAGTACAACATGACAACAACAAAGAATTACAGTTCATACTACAAAGAATGAAGAAAGAAAGGTATACGCAGGTTCACCTTGACCAAGATGCGTATACACATAGGTTAAGAGAACAAAAGGAGTGTATAACATGCACACACATTTTCATAAAAGAAAAAGCACGTATATCTTGGGAAACTAAGTTTTGGTTCGAGGTATTTGGTCAATGGTATTTTGATCCATGGTATTGGTCCAAGATATCTGGTCTGTGGTATTGACCCTAGGTATTTGGTCCTCAGTGGTTTTGGTCCATGGTGTTGAGAAAGGCCTAAAACTATAAAAGGAGGAGAAGATCATTAGGTCAAGTGAACAAGCAATTGAATATTTGATGAAGTGTGAGATCCAGTATGCAAGTTATCAGCTTATGGTGCTTTGTTTGATCTGAACCAAGGAGGAACCTTAGCGGTTGATGGAGGATATTAAGATCTAATAATGGATTGGGATTTTAAGGCTTGAAATGAACTATATTTATATGGTTTGATCATGTTTATTCCAGATCTGAATACTGACGTATGTTTTGTTCTGTATATGTTATGATCTGGGTATGGCTAAAGTCTGGAATAGCTGCAAAATTATGAATTAATATTTACAGACATATACACTGGTTGGCTTTGATAAAAGCACATATACACGCTAGTTCAACACATCTAAGTAGTGTATACATTATGTAATATGATATTTGAAGTTACAGGTGGATTTGACTATTGTTGCAGAATTTTGGGTTTTGCTTTGTGTTCTAGTGACTGTAGTTTGATGACAGTATACTGAATGTTCAGATTGATTGATTGTGATTTGCTTCAGTGATGATGGGCTTTCAGTGGTTGAGTCATGGGTGATTCAGAGATGTATGATTGAGTTTCAATGATTGGTTAATGCAGATGTATTTGATGGTTGTAGTGCAGTGGTGATTGATTTTGAGCTTCAATGTTGATAATGGGTACAATATGAAAATTAGATGAAGCGAGGCCTTCATGTGTATTGTTGTGTACCAGGAGCATCCAATATGAAAATTTATGAAACGTGGTCCCTGGAGGAAGAGAAAATGTTGCAACCTTCTGTAGGTCGGCGCTTACATACTAGTGAACATATTGGCTAGTACAAGAGCTAGCGGGTTGTAGCTCCCTTCCAGTAGAAGCTGGAGAATGAGAGAAGGTAGTAACCTTCTGCAGGTAGAAACCTGCGTACTGGTATGGGTCTGCACCAATACAACGTTGTAAACAGATTTTCTTATTTTTAAAAGAAGACAGAGACGACAACAGCAGTGGTTTTCACCCACATTGGGTTTCCACCTTAAATCTTGGTGTTCATGTGTGTTGCTTATGTGTGATGGTTTACTCTATTATTAACTACATATGGTTACTGTTTAATGTTTAATAAAGTACTGATGCATAGATTAAAGATCAACATATGATGAATTAATTGAATCATTAGTTTGTTGGATATATGCTTGTTTCGTTAAGCACTGTTGTGTGTACACGTAGGTTACCCACATGGAAGTAGCGTATATAAATTCGAGTATGAAAAGTAAAATATTATTGACTTGACTAATACTGATTCACCCCCCCCCCCCGCCCCCTTCTCAGTATTATTTCCAACAACAGTATTTAAGGGAATTAAGGAGAAAAAAACATAGTAGGAGGCTTGAAAGATCTGAATCAAAATGCCCTATATCTCCAAAGAAGATGACTATTAATATGCAGATCCCGGATGATTTGTTTGATTCAGTATTTGCCATTTGTGATAATGGTGGAGAACTTCTAGGTTGCGAGGGACCTTGCATGAGGTTTTCCATCCAAATAGAGAATTTGGCACTGATTCCAATTGTAAATCACAATGTTTAACAAAGGCACAAGTGAGGGATATACAAAACGTCTTCTACCTGAACTGTAAGTATAAGCGGCATCAGTGCTTTATTGGTGGGAAGTTGGGCTCCTCTGACAAGTCAACAGGAGCAGAGGTATTCAAATTCATTTCTGCAACATGTGGATGCTTCTACCATCCCAGTGCATATCAAATATTATTGCTTCGGAAGATGAGGCAGAAGACCTTGAGATTTGTTTTTCTAATGGAAAAAAATTTACATTCTCTATTCATAAATGTTTTGTTTGCAAGCATACAGAAAACAAGGAAGATGAAAATATGCAATTTTCCATTTGTCGACGTTTTCTGAGAGCATATCATAGAAAATGTTTGCCAAAATCCATTTTCTTTGATGATACTGATGATGAGCCACAATGGGCTTGGGATGATCTCATCCCAAATAGGATTTCAATATACTGCAAAAAACATAAATCGACCCAAATTAAGCAACACTTGTTGAGAGTTTTTCAATGCCTTTGGATAGTTTTTCAACACCAACAAGTGACATTACTTCCATAGTGGATCACGATGAAAATAAAAATAACGAGTAGAGCTTCTTTAAATCAACAACTATGACACCAACAAATAATGGAGTGATGTCAGGAAATAACAATAACATTAATTTTGGTGGCATCCATGACACTCAAACCAGATTCCATGACACTCATCCACGTGGTAGTTCCTCTCCACTAGGTTGTTGCCCTGACACCTCGTTCAGTGTATCGATTTGTCGTTCCTTTTTGATATGGTGTATTGATCCATCATCAATTCATATTCATTGGGTTAGGTTGATGAATAATACAGAGATTAATTTTCCACACTTGAAAAGGTTCTGAATATTTCGAGCTCTGTGCCAAATATGGCGTCAATGTTGTTGATGTTCTAGTGAGGTTGGGGTACTGCAGGGTGGTAATCTGTTTGAATCTAATTCTTATCCATGCACTCATGCATCTAGAAGAGGTGGGTGATTATTTCAGTGGCAAACACTTTATGTTTTTCGATTTATTGCCCCTTCTTCTTACGCTCTTCCTTGAAGAGCTACTTAATGATAGGCTTTCCTCCCCTCAACTTGTCACATGTGGGTGGCAGCTACTCATCATTATAGAAATGAGATAAGGGATTCATGTTTGGTAGTGTGAGAGTGACCATTGCCACGCTCCAATCGACTCATCGCCTTGGACGTGGAAGGAGATTGCAAGGGTTCCTGAATCAATAATGGAAGGAGCCACAATATCTTGTTGACCTCCAACCAACACAACCCTCTTTCGTACCCTTTCGATTACAGTCATAAATTTTATAATTATATAATTACAAAGTTTAATTATCAAATTATAAAGTTATAATTATATTATATAATTTATAAATATAAGGTTTTATAATTATTAAACTACATAGTTATAATTATAAGTTTTATAATTATTAAATTATATATCTATCTATATATATCTATATATTAAAAAAGAAAGTAGAGTTATTTGAAGATAGAAAAAAACGGGTGCCAGTTAAAAAAAAAACCAACCTTAGTTCTAAACTACTATCACCAATGAATTATACATGTTCAGGTATCAGTGAAGACAATTGTTGAAGATTAAGGTGAAGAAAACTATCAACGATAAGCTTTGAGGACAAATCTTTTGAAGGAAGGGGCAATGCTGAGAATATAAATTATATAAAATTAAATAAATATAAATAAATGTAAATACCAAATAATCAAGTAATAATTATGTTAATTAGTCATTAGTTAAGTGAAAAGGCATGTCTAAAAGACATGCACAATCATGAAAGGACACCTGCCTAGGTATATAAGTAGGGCCTCATTGTAACATTCATCATCCTTGTACATTTTCTATATAATAAATTATTATTACAATTACAATTTGTGTATTTTACATTTAAAGTCAACAAGATATAGTTTTGTTGCTTCGCATGCACACAAACCTTTCACCCACGATGTATATAGAGAGACATACATAGAGGATGAGTACTTCAAGGAGGTGTTTTAGCAATTGCAAAGTTAAAGTCATGTGCATGATGGTGACATGAAAATGTTGACTACGATCTCTAGAATGGTTTACCTTATAGGTTAGATAAGTTATGTGTTCCTAAAGGGGAGTGGTTGCAACATATTAGACAGGTTCACAACTCCAAGGTTGTAAGGATTTTTGGTATGGGGAAGATAGTGGAAAAATCGCAGAGCTCTGTTTATTGGTCCCAAATGCAAGAAGAGGTATCTAGATCCATAAGGGGATGCATATTTTATTGTACAAACAAGCCTAGTAATAGGAAACAAGGTCTATACCCTCATCTACCTATACCCACTCATCCTTGGGAAGGAATTTCCATGGAATTTATAGGAGGTTTACTAAAAACCAAGAAGGCACATGACTATCTTTCCGTGGTAGTCGAAAAGTACAACATGATGTGTTTTCTAATGACTTGTAAAAATACCATTAGTAGGAAGGAAGAAATGAAATTATTCTTTGGTAGATCTGGGTGCACCATGGGATACTAAGGGGCATCATTTCAGAAAAGAACACAATATTTCTCAGTGACTTTTAGACTACATTGTGGGAGAAGAGGGACATGAAGTTGAAGAGGTCTACAACATTCCATCCATAAACAAATGGTAGTGAAAAAAGTAGTCAGAAATAGTTTGGCGTAGCTTTTGATGGATTATAATTAGAAGCATATGAGGACTTGGGATGAAAATATAATTTATACAACACCCTTATAGTAGAGTAGTCCACACATCTACTCGTAAGTCCCCATTCAAAACTTGTTTTGGATATTTTCCACCTTCACCTTTGGATATTGCATATCATCAAAATAGAGGAGTGAGGGGAATCTTACAAAAGATTCATTTAGGGAAGAATTTTTTTAGATTATTAGATAAATCCATGTACAGGTAAAATACAAGGTGATGGGTCCCATCAATAGGTATCATTTAAAGTTCATTGTGATATCCTCCAACCCTTAAAACTCTCATTTTCTCACATTAAATCACATTGTTCGCTATAATATGCTTAATAGGAAGAAGCAAAGGTGTTTTTCATATTGTATGACCTAATGTGATTAATATGCAAGTCAAAGAAGTATTTTTGGAGATATCTACCATGCAAGGGCTTGATGGAGACACCTAGAGGGAATATAGCGAGCTTATCCACCTCATTAACTCCCTAACTCAACTCGAGATCAAAATCCTCTCCAACGACTTGAATTCACTAGCAGCCAAGGAACTCCAAGTGAATGACAAGGACAAAGGGAGCCAGATCCACAAATCTCGATATTTTGGAGGGGATCATTCCTCCTTTCAAGGAAGTTTCCCCTCAATCATTTTTGTATAAGTAAAATTGATGAAAGGCTCATTAGGATTCGAAATTTTGTTGCATCTAGGAGTAACTATTGTGAGCCTACTACTTGACATTGCCATTCTTATCTTCCATGATGTATGAGACTATGATTTTTTGTTAATGACAAGTTTACTATTGATCTGCATATGAGTTAGTTGTGGAGGGTTGAAACCCTTGGGTTTAGGTCCAAACCAAAGGCTTTAGTCCCTCTCTTATATTTCCTTCTTATTCTTGTTTCAAAGAATTGTAATACTTCTATTATTTCAGTAGATATTATACCATAAAAAATTGTAATTACAGGCTTGCCTATCATCTCTCTTGTGGGAAGAGTGATTGGAAAGATATAGAATAACAACTCAAAAATATTTGTTTATGATTTCTTGGAAATGTATTGATGTTAGTTTTCCTTCTCATTCTCTACAATTTATGAGTTAGTTTCATTAAATTGAGTTATTAGAGTAGTTTCGTGGGATAAAGTAGATCTTAATCAAATTCAACTCATCTTTTCCATGATAATTCGTCTCACTGCATTATTGGTTAGTTGATGCATGTATTTTGCTAGTTGCAGGGACTGTGTTGATCTGCACGGGTCGGTACACCTTTCTACATCCACATAGACCTCTCCATATTCCTCTTAGGTACCTCACCTTGCTTCCAAATTCAGTCTCTGAATTCATTCTGTTAAGGCAAACGAAGGAGACCGTGGGCATCAACTTTGGTGCAATACAGACCTCTGAGGGGTACTAAGCTTGGCTAAGGGATCCCACACCCTTCATTCACCTCCTTATACCTTCACCCACCTTCCTCTACCTTCAAAGCCCCATTTATGTCCTCAAAAGCTCTCATCTCCTCCTCCTGTAGCAATACAGGGCCTCTTGTAGCAATACAGGACCTCCTGTAGCAGCTCTATAGCTTTGATTTCTTCAACCATTTTTTCTCCAAACTTGGACAATGGCCTATTTAAGTTGAATAATATCCCCCACACTATGATTTGATAATTATGGAAGACCTTAGGACCACTCCAACTTCGTCCTTCCATCACTGCAACCATCAGATAACAAAACAAAGTTAGATTTAGCATTTTTTCTTTATAGGCATGTTAAATATGTGATTTCTCAATTTCAAGCAAGTGTGAGTAGATAAATGATGCATGCAAGGTAGGTTATTGATTTGAATCAACTATGCAAGTAGAATAGCATGAGTTATTCCTGCAAATAGATTAGTTTTTTTTTCCTTATGCAATTTCAATTAGCATTTACATTTGATGAATGGTAAGAAAAGTAGTCTAATTTATTTCTGCCACTAAATTAACCTATTTTCCCTTATGCAATTTCAATTAGCATTTACATTTGATGATTGGAATTTTCACCTTGGTAGTAGAATCATGTTCATTTATGATTTCATAAGAGGTTTTCACTACAATTAGTTGGAGGAATGGTCTCTGAATACCCTGATCTAATTTCATGAATAAGAGTGACATGAGTATAACATGATATATTGTGCATACAACATTGTCACTTCTAATTTTGTACGAACCTCGGGCTGATAGTTGAAGTTGAGAATCCCTTGGGAGTTGCAACACCCTTGGTGTAATACCAAGGCTAATCAATTTTTGGCGTCATTTCTCAGGAGGTGTCTAAGTAGGTGTTGTTTCTATTTAAGAATTGCATGTTTTTTTTTTGTTTTTTGTTTTACATCAGTCTTATCGCTCTAAAAAAAAGTGAGAAATTCAAAAATAAAACTTGTTCTTTCATGCCTCGTGTTATCACTTAGAACCATAGTTCATGTATGTAATGTTGTCCACAAGTTTCATATAAAGGTTTTCAGTTTTGTGAATAGGTTTATATGTGTGTGTCACTTTGAAATTTGAATTTCAAAAGGTATTGATGTAAGTTCGTGTAAGAAAAAAATTGTTAGATACCCTCCATTATTTTCAGTTAAGGCCTGTCATGTCATTAGTACTTTGCGCAGTTTCGCAGCGCATGTCTGTTTGGTCAATTTAGCTGCGCAATGATGTTTCCGTCTTTTCGCAGCGTACTGTTTATCAGCCATTTCGTAGCGCGTTTTGTTAAATTTGAACTGTCCGCGCTACGAAATCGGGGTTTCGGGGTTTTTGTAGCGTTTTCTCTTGCAATGTCAAATCTGGGAGGGGTGAGTCATAGGTCCGTTCATGTTTGTCAGTTGATGTCCTCTCCAGGTCATGATAAATCATCATTCCGCCATAAGGTCCAGAGTCATGCATATGAATGTCAGCTTAAGGGATTTTAACGAGGTATGGTTATGTCATAATGGGTTTTCATAATGTGTAAACATGTTTGTTGTATGAGAAGCCCAAGTTCTTATTTAAAAGGATCATTGCAAGCGAGCCTGCACTCCAAAGTCGAGTTTGTTTTCGCGCTGTAGCTGCCATTAGTTTCCTATGTGAAAATATCCGAAGCAAGATGGAAAAGAGGGAACATCGATCTGGTAAGTGTTTGAGGACAGAGCCGGAGGGGTTAGATGTTACTCTCAGGGATGAAGGTGTAGCAAGAGCCTTTCGAAATGCTGGTTGCTGGAGGTTCTGCGAGAAATTGAAGGGAGGACATGCAGAGGTAACGAAGGCTTTCGCATTGAATTTTACTGGACTGAATTCAAAGGTGTCAATGTTGGAGTTTCCTGTGTCTCCTGAACCTATTTCCACTGTCACTGAAATTCCGAGGGGTGGTCAAGAATGGTTCAAAAACTTCAAGTTCGACATGAGTCCCTGTAAAGAGTTTTTGAAGGAACCTTATGTAAATGAGGACCTCACCAAAGCGGTGCCAAGGAGTTATATAAAAGAACATTATGCTATGCTCCTCACATGCATCCAGAAATACCTGACATGCGAGGGAAGGTATAATAAAGTTTACTCCTACCACTTCAAACTTTTGTTACATTTCACAGGTAAGGTTTCAATAGACATACCTTTCTATTTGTTCAGAAGCATTAGTAAAATGTGTGATAAAATCCAGTTAAAGAAAGATGGTTGTGAAACATCCCTGTTTCATCATGGTTTAGTAAAGTTGCTGGTGTTGGATGGTTTACAAAAGATTGGCAGAGATTGGGATTCATTTGTGTTTATGGCCGGCTTCCCAAGCAAAACAGGCCTCACTCCATTGCCTGTGAGGGAAAGGGAAGAAAGGAGTGAAGAACCTACTCTGGCTGAGCTCAGAAGAGCAGTGACAGACCAAAAGAAGCCTAAAACCAAGTTAAGGAAATCAGAGAAGTCTGTGGCAGCAAAAGAGACACCTAAATCATCAGCGAAGGAAACTCCTAAGCCATCATCTAAGGAGACATTTAAATTATCAGAAAAGGAAACTCCTAAGTCATCATCTAAGGAGACACCTCAGTCATCAAAGCAGAAGATCCAGAAAAAGAAGGATGAAGCTAAATCAAGTGAAGTGGAAAAGATTTCAAGGGTGAAAACCAGAGGTCAACTAAACAAGGAGAAAGGTAAGTCAATTACTGTGGAAGAAAGTCCTATTTCAAAAGGCAGTTTAAATGACTTACTTGAAGCTATTGAACTTGAGCAAGATCAGCCAATACAGATTGAACCAATAGAGTTTGAGCAAGATCACCCAGTGCAGCCAATGCATATTGACCTCGCTCAATCTTCACCCGAAAGTTCTAAAAAACCAAGAGCTTCAAAAAGGTTAAAATTTGAGGAACCTAGTAAGGAATATGCTTTCAAGCCACGTAGGCCAGTTACAAGAAGACAAATGAAAGAAATGGAGAAATCGCAGAAAGAGAAGGCACCTTTAGAAGTACCTAGTACAGATGTACTTGAGGTTTTGACTAGAACAGTTCATGCAGCCAGAAGCAAAGACAAGGGTAATAGGGTTATCATCAGCCAAGGTGGAAATGTCATTGCTATCAAGCAACAAGCAGGAACAACACAAGAAGAAGTGCCTCAGATTAAAAATGTTTCTAAGGAAAGGGTAGTGAGATATGCAAATTATAAAAGGGCTGTGATAAAAGGCAGAACAAGTTTAATGAGCCAAA
This sequence comes from Pinus tabuliformis, assembly GCA_031772625.1. Taxonomy (NCBI): domain Eukaryota; kingdom Viridiplantae; phylum Streptophyta; class Pinopsida; order Pinales; family Pinaceae; genus Pinus; species Pinus tabuliformis. Next base: position 1,027,822,589 of record CM062820.1, on the reverse strand, counting down.
CTGACTCAGTGTCTGATGCATATATGTGGACGGTGCCAGCTCTGAAGCAGGAAAAAATCATGAAACAGATGAATACAAGCTTAAGAGCAGAAAACAAGGTTTTGAAGGAAGAAATTAGCATTTTGAAGAAGAAGCTAGGTAAACTAGCTGATTAGTCCAAGGGGAAATTTGCTTTCCAAGTTTTGATAAATTTTGGCTGTTATCATTTTGAAACTTTTTGGAGCCCTTACACCTGTACAAAATAGCTGAAGAAATCACGGAGTTAAGTCATCAGTGCTTTAAAGGTCATATGCTTTGTTTTGATTACCTACAGCAGTTTCGTAGCGCGCTACGAAACTGCTGTAGATGACTGTTTATGTGAAAAAATGAAATTGATGCTGAGGTCAGCAAATCTTAAAGGGGATGACTCGAGGCCAGCATGGAGATTATACAAGGCTATCTAAGCATTCAAAAGGTGACAGGTGTGAGTATGTAAGGAAAAGGTGAAATTTTTGTCTTTTGTTAAAATCTTCCTAAAGTTACTTTATAGCCAAAATATTAGGGTTCTGTTAGGGTTACCGAAATTTTGAATGGTACACTTGTTCAGTTCACAAAGTGTCCAGATCATAAGGCATATTGAATTATGCATGGTTATTAGAAGAATTAAATGGCTTGAAGCATAGTCTTTAATGCATGAAGACTAATGGGAGGCAGAGACCGTGAACATAGGGCACAGACCCTTATCAGTTGATGAATCATCCACATATCAAGTATCCGAAGCTGCTCATTCAGTGAATGTTCTTCCAGTATGTCTTGATTATTACTGAAGTGATACAGGTGTCAAATTTCAAGAAAGCATCAATGCACACGAGGAGATAGACTTGGAGTTTCAGTAGGAATGAGACTCTATGTTTTCACAGCGCAATACCTTTGTAATTAATTAGTTTGTTTAGATATGGATAAGGCAATTAATGATAGGATTTCGAGCTCCCTTCATGCTTGTTGAGGAGTCTCAAGTAGAGGTATTTTGGTTTTCCTATATATAGAAATGACTCTGATGTAAAAAAGGTGGGACATTTTATACAAAAACAGAGTTATTTGGGCCAATGTAAAGACTTGTTACAGTAATAGTAAAACAGTGGTTATTTCTTCTCAAGAGTCTCAATGGATTATTTTGTTCAAATATGATGGTGGTGTTTTATCTTATATGTTCTTTTACAGCCTTGTTATAACATAATCACTCAGAATTCATTTCTAATGCTCTGACTTCCTGTATGTTTGGCAAGCTGTGGTTAGTGTGAAATATGTTTGAACATCTAATGCAAAGAGCCTTGACTTCCATGAAATGACTGTGCTTTTGTTTATTAAATGTGTAAGACTCCATAGCCCAATGAAGACCAATTTGATATGTGTTCAACCAGCTTTGTTTTCATGAATGTGTGAAGAGTTAGCCATCTGTTGTTGTGATTGATTTTTATCAAAAGTCTGTGAGAGAGCCCTCTCTGATCAAAGAGGCTAATCTTTGGTCTAAAGTCTGGTTGAAAGAGTTACATGAAATCTTGCTTGGCTGCAGCCCTTAGTACTGATTTTGTGATAACATTTTGGTGCGTCTGCCGGGAGCCTGATGATTACTTATTCCCGAAATTTGAAGATTGAATTTCTGAAGGTAGCAGGAGTTCAAAATGATTTTCGAGGCTGCATTCTACCTTGGTGACTCCATTGTTTTTTAAAGTTTAAAGGTGGCTTTGAGAGGAAGATACACAAGGAGTAATCCTGACCCAAACCCACCTAGTCCCGTGGAGAATCCTAATATCATCTCAAGGAGTAAACAAAGATTATCTGATATACCAGGTACTTCAAGTGTTTCAAAGTCATTATTTCCTGAGTTTTCTAGAAGTCCTGAGAATAAACTTGTTGATGATAAAGTTCAAGAGGTTATATTAAGGTCTGAAAATGAAGAAGAATTAATTGGTATTATTTTGGATCTACAAAAGAGAGGTATTGATACTTCTTCTTTAGTATCACAAAAAGATAAAGAGGAGTTTTGGGAAATTGTTTCTTCTGAGCTATTATTAGAAAAAGAAGATTTGAAACAGCTCAAGGAGCTTGATCCTTTTGAAATTTTGCTTAACTCAAAGATTGGTTTACCTCTCCCAAATTGGAGTTCTTTTGTTAGTGGTTTGCAAAGCCCCAATAGCCCTTTCCGTACTCATACTTTGTCTTCTGCCTCTGCTAGTCCAAATAGCCCTCAGACAACAGCTCATACTAGTTCTGGTCCTTCTGGTCATACAATACCTATTGTCACTTTTCCTCCTTTCATTATGGCTGTACCTGCTAGGTATGCTCCTCTAGCTCTCCCTGCTGTTTTGCATGATCCACCTAATAAATATGCTGCTAGGATTCCAACATGGGGAGGAGATGAAGACATTACAGCTGAAGAGCATGTGGATAGATTCAATGATTTTATTGATAGGTATGAAGTGGATGATGAAGATGTCAAACTGAGATTGTTTGCTCAGTCTTTCATTGGGGAGGTCAGGAAATGGTTTAAAGCCTTGGGAGCTGGTAGCATTCACAGTTGGGTTGAGTTTGAAGATAGTTTTCTGAGGAAATGGGGAAATAGAACTAATCCTGTTCAGGCCCTCACTGAATACAATAATTTAAGAAGAGCTCCAGATGAGACTATTCAAAATTTTTCTAAGAGGTTTAATAAAATTTATAATTCCATTCCAGCTCACTTAAAACCTCCTGGAGCTTTGGCACAGTTAAGATATGCTGAGTCCTTTGATTCTGATTTCTCTCTCTTACTCAGAGAAAGAGAGTCTGCTACACTGGCTGACATGCAAAATGATGCTATCAAAGTGGAGGTGAATATACTTGCTGCTAAAAAGTCCAAGATGGCTAAGACTAAGATAAAGGAAGAGGAGAGGCCTTCTACCTCTGCTCAAGAAGATAAATTTGAAACCATGATGAAGACTATGGAGAAATTGATGGACCAATTAGCACTTGAGAATACTGCTGCTCCCCAAGCACAACAAGAACCTCGGTTCAGAAATCCTCAGTTTAGAAGTCCTCAAAATCAGCAAAGACCAAGGGAAAATAGAAATCAGCAAGTTGATCCTCCTGTAAGACCTCCTTTTCAGCAAAATATGGTGGACGAAGAAGAAGAACCTGAGGAACCTGAGGAATCTATTCATTGTCTTGGTGAAGATGATTCGGAGATCTTTCTAACAAAGGAGGAACATGATGAGTCCAGCCAACTAAAAGCCCAGGAAGAACCCTCAGATTTCTTAAAGGGTTATCAGCATGCCATATTTGAAATCCAAAAGCAATACAACCTCAGAAACAGAGATGTCCCTATTACAGCAAATAAGGCTCAGCCCAAGAAGAATGTTTCTAAAGCAGTGGAAGACAAAAAAGAAAAGCCAAAACAAGCTGATGAAAAAGGTGATTCTCCTCTTGAGAAAAAGGATAATCAAACCCCTGCTTCTCCTAAGGAAATTGAAAGGTCTACTCCTGTGTTCAATATAGAAAATGAGATTGCTAAAATTAAAATATCAGTCCCATTTAATGAAATCTTGAAAGTGAACAAGTATAGAAGTAAGATTGTGGAAATGCTTAATTCTCCACCAGGAGGGGCTGATATTTTAAATTTGCAAGAGGACAATCCTATCATTTGTTTAGGTCCAAGACTTGAAGATGAGCAAAATGATGAGTTTCCTCCTTTTTATATAAGCATCAATATACATGAGATGACTCTTCATAATGCCATGTTGGATTCAGGGGCATCTCATAACCTTATGCCTAAAGTCATTATGGAAAGGTTAGGATTAGAAGTGACCAGGCCTTATAAGGACTTATTTTCTTTTGATTCAAAGAGGGTTCATTGTATTGGGTTGATAAAGGATGTGGTTGTGGCACTCACACAAATCCCAGCTAAAACCACTGTCATGGATATTGTTGTGGCAGATGTTCCACCTAAATTTGGAATATTACTCTCAAGGTCATGGGCAGCTAAAATTAAAGGTACCATGCAGATGGATTTGACTTATGCTACTATTCCAGTATTTGGGGAGCAAAGAAGGTTATACCGTGAGACAAGGATGGCATATATGGTGAGCAGCAAGGACAAACCACAGAATTTTCCCATTTATTCTTGTGATACAGGCCTTGGATCAGCTATTCTATTTAATGAATCAGTGGGAAAAGAATCACAGGAAGAAAAGGCAGAAAATCAGTGTGAAGAGTTGCAGCAAAGTGATGAAGAAGATGCTTCTGGTTGCTGGTCTTTGTACTTTGATGGAGCAGCAGGGAAAGATGGTGCAGGAGCTGGAATTTGGATCATGAGTCCAGCTGAGGAAAGTAAGTTTTTGTCATATAAACTTAATTTTGATTGTACAAATAACATGGCGGAATATGAGTCCCTGGTTTTAGGCTTAGAAAATTTGATTGAGTTTAAGGCAAAGAACATTGTTGTTTATGGAGATTCTGAGCTAGTCATAAAGCAAGTTCAAGGTGCTTATCAAACAAAAGATGCAAGGATGAGAGCTTATAGAAACTTGGTATTGGAATTGTTGGAGAAATTTCAGTCATATACTTTCAATATCAAAACCAGGGATCAGAATTCTATGGCAGATTCTCTTGCTGTAGCAGCTAGTCTTTTTGTCATCCCCAAGCATGCTTATGATAGCTATGAAGTGAAAGTCCGCCATAGGCCAGTTATCCCAGATAATATCCTAAATTGGCAAGTCTTTGAAGATGACCAGCAGGTGAAAAGTTTCCTAGAATTGAAAGGAGAATTTGAACATAGTCAAATTGATCAGCAAAACATGTTAGTGGAAACAAAAGAAAAGTCTGAAGTGTTACAGCTGCAAAATAATCTGATTCCTAAAGGTCTGATTCCACTTGAGAAACTTTTTGATCAGAATGATGTGTTTAAAGCACCAAGGTTGCAAGCAGATGAAGAGGAAGTAGAGAGCTGTAATTTAGGTGATTCAGTAGCGCCTAAATTGGTCAAAATTTCAAAATTTTTATCAGCTGATCTAAAAGTTAAATATGTTGAGTTAATGAAAAAGTTCATTGATGTTTTTGCATGGAACTATGCTGATCTGAAGCAATATGATTCCTCAATTATACAACATACAATCCCAATCAAGCCCAATGAGAAACCTTTTAAGCAAAAATTAAGAAGAATTAATCCTCTGCTAATGCCATTGATTGAAAAAGAAGTGAAGAAGCTTTTTGATGCAAAGATTATTGTTCCTATCAGATTTTCAAATTGGCTTGCTAACTTGGTACCAGTTAGGAAAAAGAATGGAGAGATAAGGATTTGCATAGACTTCAGGAATTTGAACAAGGCCTCACTAAAAGACAATTATCCTCTTCCTAAAATGGATCTTATTTTGCAAAATATTGTTGGCTCTCAAAGAATGTCAATGTTAGATGGTTTCTCAGGATACAATCAGATCCTTGTTCATCCAGAGGATCAGGAGAAGACAACCTTTACTACACCATGGGGCACATTTATGTATGCAAAGATGCCTTTTGGCCTCATGAATGCAGGGGCGACTTTCCAAAGGGCTATGGACATTGCTTTCGCAGAGGAAAAAGATAAATCAGTGGTGGTATATCTTGATGATATCACAGTCTTTTCAAAGAGAGAGGAAGATCATTTAAAGCATCTTGAAAAGATACTATTGAAGTGTAGGAGGTTTGGTATTTCTTTAAACCCAACCAAAAGTATCTTTGCTTTGACTTCTGGTAAATTGCTTGGGCATATCATTTCTGAAGAAGGAATTAGGATTGATCCTAATAGAGTCAGTGCTATCTCAAAGTTGGATTTACCAAGGAGCAAGAAAGAGGTTCAATCTTTTCTTGGTAAAGTTAATTTTGTTAGAAGGTTCATCCCCAACTTTGCTGAAGTGGTTAAACACATCACAAAAATGCTAAAGAAAGGAGCAGACTTCAAGTGGACAGCTGAGGCAAGAAATTCATTTGAAGAAATTAAGAAAGCACTCACTCAAGCACCAGTTCTTATCAGCCCTGATTTCACCAAGGAATTTCTAATATTCACATATGCTTCTGAGGATACAATTGCTGGAGTTCTACTGCAAAAAGGAAATCAAGGTACTGAACAGCCTATTTCATTCTTTAGTAAAACATTGGCTAATGCTGAATTAAAGTATAACATTTTAGAGAAGTAGGCATATGCATTGGTAAAGGCAATCAAGGATTTTAGAATCTATGTGTTACATTCTCATATTGTTGCATATGTGCCAAGTGCTGTTATTAAAGACATTCTTACACAAGCAGACCCGGATGGTAAAAGAGGAAAGTGGATAGCCAAATTGTTAGAATATGATATTGAAATTAGGCCAACTAAATTGGTGAAGGGTCAAGGGTTGGCAGAGTTGTTAACTCACTCAAATCTAGACAGCAGTGACATCAATTTCAATGCAGAAATATCAGAAATTTTTGAAGAAGAGGAAGAGTTGGTTCAGATCAATGAAAAATTTCTGATATCTGAATGGTATAAGGATGTGTCATTTGTTTTACAACACAACAGAGCTCCTGATAACCATTCCAAGTCTAAAGCTCGGTTCACCAAGCTGAAATCCCTTAGATATTTTGTTTATGAGCAGAATTTATTTTGGAAGGATGCTGGAGGCATTCTATTGAGTTGTCTGATTGAAGAAGACGCTGATAGGGTGATTGATGAATTTCATAAGGGAGATTGTGGAGGCCACCATTATTGGAAGGCTACTGCAAATAAAATATTGAGAGCTGGGTATTTTTGGCCCACTATGTTCAAGGACATTTACAAAAAAATAGCAGCCTGCCATGAATGTCAGATGTTTGAAGGTAAAAGGAAGCTTATGCCTATGCCATTAGTTCCTATTTATGTAGAAGCACCCTTTCAACAGTGGGGGCTAGATTTTATAGGTGAGATACATCCCTCTTCATCAGGACAACATCGGTGGATACTCACAGCCACTGACTATTTTACAAAGTGGATAGAGGCGGTACCAACTATGCAAGCTAATGATGCAGTCATTATTTCCTTTTTAGAAAACAACATCTTATCAAGGTTTGGATGTCCACTCAAGCTTATCACAGACAATGCTCAGGCTTTTAAGTCTAAGAGAATGATAAATTTTTGCCATCAATACCATATTTCTCTTGGTCACTCAACAGCCTATTATCCACAGGGTAATGCTCTAGCTGAAAGTTCAAACAAAAGTCTTGTTAGGATTATTAAAAAACTGCTGCAAGAAAACAAAAAGACTTGGCACTTAAAGCTGAAGTATGCATTATGGGCTGATCGCATCTGCACTAAAAGGTCTATTGGAACCTCACCTTATGAGCTTGTGTATGGAGCAGAGGCTATTTTTCCAACATCTCTTGGGGTACCAGTTATGAGGCTAATTCAAGGACTAGAGGAGGAGCCTAATGCCATACAACGGAGGATTAATCAATTGATAGCATTACAAGAGAAAAGGAATGAAGTGGTTGAAGATCATCAAAAAAATCAGAATAGGGTCAAGAGGGCTTTTGATAAGAAGATTAAAGATGTTACCTTTCAGATTGATGACAAGGTTTTGAAGTGGGAAGCCAGGATTGAAGAAAAAGGCAAACATGGAAAATTTGAGAATTTATGGAAGGGGCCATATTTGATTTCTGCTTTTCATGGAAACAACACTTATATTCTGCAAGAAGTTGATGGATCACCGTATGCTGGAGGACCTGTTAATGGCAGGTTCTTAAAGCATTATTATCAGTGAAAATCTGCCAAGTAGTCCATGATCATTGTAAATAATCGTTTTCTGAATGTTTCATGTTAGAAATAAATGACAAGCTGAACAGGAAAATTTTAGCCCGAGGAGAAGGCCCACAAGGTTTGAAAGGGATGCTTGTCAGCCATATGTGAGTGAAATAAAATGGATAAAGGCACTGGTACTACGCGTTCTTAGTGTACTACAGGAGCACACTATCCCAAGTGGAGCCACTGTTATCACTTAGAACCATAGTTCATGTATGTAATGTTGTCCACAAGTTTCATATAAAGGTTTTCAGTTTTGTGAATAGGTTTATATGTGTGTGTCACTTTGAAATTTGAATTTCAAAAGGTATTGATGTAAGTTCGTGTAAGAAAAAAATCATTAGATACCCTCCATTATTGTCAGTTAATGCCTGTCATGTCATTATTACTTTGCGCAGTTTCGTAGCGCATGTCTGTTTGGTCAATTTAGCTGCGCAATGATGTTTTCGTCTTTTCGCAGCGTACTGTTTATCAGCCATTTCGTAGCGCGTTTTGTTAAATTTGAACTGTTCGTGCTACGAAATCGGGGTTTCGGGGTTTTTGTAGCGTTTTCTCTTGCAATGTCAAATCTGGGAGGGGTGAGTCATAGGTCCGTTCATGTTTGTCAGTTGATGTCCTCTCCAGGTCATGATAAATCATCATTCTGCCATAAGGTCCATCATGCATATGAATGTCAGCTTAAGGGATTTTAACGAGGTATGGTTATGTCATAATGGGTTTTCATAATGTGTAAACATGTTTGCTGTATGAGAAGCCCAAGTTCTTATTTAAAAGGATCATTGCAAGCGAGCCTGCACTCCAAAGTCGAGTTTGTTTTCGCGCTGTAGCTGCCATTAGTTTCCTGTGTGAAAATATCCGAAGCAAGATGGAAAAGAGGGAACATCGATCTGGTAAGTGTTTGAGGACAGAGCCGGAGGGGTTAGATGTTACTCTCAGGGATGAAGGTGTAGCAAGAGCCTTTCGAAATGCTGGTTGCTGGAGGTTCTGGGAGAAATTGAAGGGAGGACATGCAGAGGTAACGAAGGCTTTCGCATTGAATTTTACTGGACTGAATTCAAAGGTGTCAATGTTGGAGTTTCCTGTGTCTCCTGAACCTATTTCCACTGTCACTGAAATTCCGAGGGGTGGTCAAGAATGGTTCAAAAACTTCAAGTTCGACATGAGTCCCTGTAAAGAGTTTTTGAAGGAACCTTATGTAAATGAGGACCTCACCAAAGCAGTGCCAAGGAGTTATATAAAAGAACATTATGCTATGCTCCTCACATGCATCCAGAAATACCTGACATGCGAGGGAAGGTATAATAAAGTTTACTCCTACCACTTCAAACTTTTGTTACATTTCACAGGTAAGGTTTCAATAGACATACCTTTCTATTTGTTCAGAAGCATTAGTAAAATGTGTGATAAAATCCAGTTAAAGAAAGATGGTTGTGAAACATCCCTGTTTCATCATGGTTTAGTAAAGTTGCTGGTGTTGGATGGTTTACAAAAGATTGGCAGAGATTGGGATTCATTTGTGTTTATGGCCGGCTTCCCAAGAAAAACAGGCCTCACTCCATTGCCTGTGAGGGAAAGGGAAGAAAGGAGTGAAGAACCTACTCTGGCTGAGCTCAGAAGAGAAGTGACAGACCAAAAGAAGCCTAAAACCAAGTTAAGGAAATCAGAGAAGTCTGTGGCAGCAAAAGAGACACCTAAATCATCAGCGAAGGAAACTCCTAAGCCATCATCTAAGGAGACATTTAAATTATCAGAAAAGGAAACTCCTAAGTCATCATCTAAGGAGACACCTCAGTCATCAAAGCAGAAGATCCAGAAAAAGAAGGATGAAGCTAAATCAAGTGAAGTGGAAAAGATTTCAGGGGTGAAAACCAGAGGTCAACTAAACAAGGAGAAAGGTAAGTCAATTACTATGGAAGAAAGCCCTATTTCAAAAGGCAGTTTAAATGACTTACTTGAAGCTATTGAACTTGAGCAAGATCAGCCAATACAGATTGAACCAATAGAGTTTGAGCAAGATCACCCAGTGCAGCCAATGCATATTGACCTCGCTCAATCTTCACCCGAAAGTTCTAAAAAACCAAGAGCTTCAAAAAGGTTAAAATTTGAGGAACCTAGTAAGGAATATGCTTTCAAGCCACGTAGGCCAGTTACAAGAAGACAAATGAAAGAAATGGAGAAAGCGCAGAAAGAGAAGGCACCTTTAGAAGTACCTAGTACAGATGTACTTGAGGTTTTGACCAGAACAGTTCATGCAGCCAGAAGCAAAGACAAGGGTAATAGGGTTATCATCAGCCAAGGTGGAAATGTCATTGCTATCAAGCAACAAGCAGGAACAACACAAGAAGAAGTGCCTCAGATTAAAAATGTTTCTAAGGAAAGGGCAGTGAGATATGCAAATTATAAAAGGGCTGTGATAAAAGGCAGAACAAGTTTAATGAGCGAAACTGACTCAGTGTCTGATGCATATATGTGGACGGTGCCAGCTCTGAAGCAGGCAAAAATCATGAAACAGATGAATACAAGCTTAAGAGCAGAAAACAAGGTTTTGAAGGAAGAAATTAGCATTTTGAAGAAGAAGCTAGGTAAACTAGCTGATTAGTCCAAGGGGAAATTTGCTTTCCAAGTTTTGATAAATTTTGGCTGTTATCATTTTGAAACTTTTTGGAGCCCTTACACCTGTACAAAATAGCTGAAGAAATCACGGAGTTAAGTCATCAGTGCTTTAAAGGTCATATGCTTTGTTTTGATTACCTACAGAAGTTTCGTAGCGCGCTACGAAACTGCTGTAGATGACTGTTTATGTAAAAAATGAAATTGATGCTGAGGTCAGCAAATCTTAAAGGGGATGACTCGAGGCCAGCATGGAGATTATACAAGGCTATCTAAGCATTCAAAAGGTGACAGGTGTGAGTATGTAAGGAAAAGGTGAAATTTTTGTCTTTTGTTAAAATCTTCCTAAAGTTACTTTATAGCCGAAATATTAGGGTTCTGTTAGGGTTACCGAAATTTTGAGTGGTACACCTGTTCAGTTCACAAAGTGTCCAGATCATAAGGCATATTGAATTATGCGTGGTTATTGGAAGAATTAAATGGCTTGAAGCATAGTCTTTAATGCATGAAGACTAATGGGAGGCAGAGACCGTGAACATAGGGCACAGATCCTTATCAGTTGATGAATCATCCACATATCAAGTATCCGAAGCTGCTCATTCAGTGAATGTTCTTCCAGTATGTCTTGATTATTACTGAAGTGATACAGGTGTCAAATTTCAAGAAAGCATCAATGCACACGAGGAGATAGACTTGGATTTTCAGTAGGAATGAGACTCTATGTTTTCACAGCGCAATACCTTTGTAATTAATTAGTTTGTTTAGATATGGATAAGGCAATTAATGATAGGATTTCGAGCTCCCTTCATGCTTGTTGAGGAGTCTCAAGTAGAGGTATTTTGGTTTTCCTATATATAGAAATGACTCTGATGTAAAAAAGGTGGGACATTTTATACAAAAAGAGAGTTATTTGGGCCAATGTAAAGACTTGTTACAGTAATAGTAAAACAGTGGTTATTTCTTCTCAAGATTCTCAATGGATTATTTTGTTCAAATATGATGGTGGTGTTTTATCTTATATGTTCTTTTACAGCCTTGTTATAACATAATCACTCAGAATTCATTTCTAATGCTCTGACTTCCTGTATGTTTGGCAAGCTGTGGTTAGTGTGAAATATGTTTGAACATCTAATGCAAAGAGCCTTGACTTCCATGAAATGACTGTGCTTTTGTTTATTAAATGTTTAAGACTCCATAGCCCAATGAAGACCAATTTGATATGTGTTCAACCAGCTTTGTTTTCATGAATGTGTGAAGAGTTAGCCATCTGTTGTTGTGATTGATTTTTATCAAAAGTCTGTGAGAGAGCCCTCTCTGATCAAAGAGGCTAATCTTTGGTCTAAAGTCTGGTTGAAAGAGTTACATGAAATCTTGCTTGGCTGCAGCCCTTAGTACTGATTTTGTGATAACACCTCGTAGAAGTAGGGATAACCAAGGGAAATTCCAAAAACCCCCACCTCCTCAAACAATCAACCTTCATTCTTCTTCGATGACTGTGAACTTCCCTCTCTGACTATAGGGGAGTTGGAAAACCCTTTAGGAGAGCCACCTAAATTTTTTGAAGAACCTATAGGAGAAGAAGAACCTATCTCACCTACCCAAACTATGGCTGAAAACAAGAACAATGAGATTTTCCCTATCAAAGAAACCAATGGAGAGGCTAAAATGAAAAATATAAACCCTACTACCCTTCCAGATTTCCATGGCCTAAACTCTGAAGATCCTGACACCTTCATATCTGAGTTTGTTGTTGTCTATAGGACCTATGAGTGTGCTTCTGATGAGCAGAAGCTGAAGTTATTCCCTTCTACCCTTAAAGATGCAACCTTGAACTGGTTTACGAGTCTACTTGGAGGCAACATCACTACCTAGGCAAAAATGCAATAAGTCTTCAATGAAAAATATCGGGATTACTGTAGGTCCAAATAAACAAAGGAGGAAATCTTTAGGATGACGCTTGGACCTGATGAATATTTGGAGGACTATGAGGAAAGGTTTCAACTCAATTATAAGAGGGCTAATTGTACCCTTGATCCTAAGTCACTCGAGCTAGTTATTCTTTGAGGGATTGATGAGCCTCATCATAGGAAAATTATATGGGCGTTAATTCACCTCCTAGCTTAGTCAAACCAACTCTTCTCACAACTTATTACATGTTTTGATTATATTTTGTTTAATGAGATGAGTTAAAGTGAGATATTATGCCTAGTGGACTAATATGCATTGAATGCAGGTTTGGAAGAGAAAATCAAGAAATTTTGGAAAGACTAAGGTTTGAAACTCGAATGGGACAAGGGAGAGAGATTGTAGGACGTAAATCCTCCTCATTTACTCCTCCCCCATTCGAATATTCCTCCATTAATCCCACCAGCTTAGAGTGCAAGCAACCAAGTCACGAAGATTAGAAGGCAGCTGAGAAAGTGATAGAAAAAGAGTTAGTTCATCTCAAGTTTGGAAGCCTAGCCTCCCTAAATTTAAGGAAGTAATTGGGGACTTCAGTTGTATAAGTAGAGAGGCCTAGAGCCTCATTAGGATTTGAATTTTGGTTGCAAAAACACTAGTTATTTTCGAGCTCCAGACTTGTGGAAGACTTTGATGTAATTTTTTGTTTTGGTAATAAGAATGAGCTTTTTCTTAATCCAGCACTGAGTTAACTCAGAGGGCTTAAGCTCTTGGGTTAGGGCCCAACCCTAGTAGCAAAGGCTCCTCTTCTTGTATATGTATGCTTAGCTTAGTTTCATAGATTCATCGTTAAACCGTCTTTAGAAGTATTTTGTTGCAAGTAGTGTAGATTTGATTAATTGTTTATTAGTTTGCTTCCATTTGTGCCTTACTTCAGTAGCAAGTTAGAAGGGATAAAAGAAGCACCAAAAAGTTTTCAGTAGGTTTCATGGCCTTACTTTTTCCTTATGGGATCATGATTTGAGGAAAAGACCCTTATGCAACCCCAAAAAGACATATTTCCATTTCTTTCATAAGATTTAGAGTTTACTATACTTGAACCAACATTTGATCAGTTTTGCAAGTGTAGGATTTCATTGCATTATCTTCTATCTTCATTCTTACATTATATCTCATCCATGATTCCATTTTATTCAACAATTTCCTCATGCATAAGGTAGACAATTAGTTCATTAAATTCTGCTTTTCTAGCTCATGAGAGTTCTTCTTTTTTACATAAATTTTTGGAAATTACACATGTTTGATGCAGAGTAGGTGCTTCAGAAGTAGAAAGAGATCTCATAGCAAGTAACCACCTTCCAACTTCATCCACCCATAGGCATTCCTTGTTTTCATCAAGACCTTCACCAAATTTCATCATTTTACATAGAAATTCCCCCAAGCATGTTGAGTGAATCCAACCATCTCCTAAACTTGTTTTTGGGTTCTAAGTGATCCTAGGCCTTTTCTAACTCCATTCCACCTATCAACCACCTTCCCTAAGCCTTCCATCACCTCCAACACCCGTCGTTTTTCTCTCGGCTGTATCTTGTAGAAATATAGGGAATCCTGTAGGTTTCTAGTACATCTTGTAGGTTTTCCTGTAGTGGCCTGTTTTGAGGCCGAATTGAGGGAAAACCTCTAGGAGGCCACCCAAGGTCACCGAATGGTATCCCAAACCTTTCAACCATCTCCTAAACCTTCTAGCCATCCACCAACATCCCTAAGCCACTTGCCACGTCACCAAAAGAGATTAGCTTGCACACTTGATTTTTCATGAAAAGCATAAAAAGTCAAAATAGATTTATTACAATCCTTTACATGCATAACAGTGATGTTTGATGTTTTTAACTTCCATTCTTAGGACAATAGCATTTTCTTTATGTTAATTTAGCATTATTGTACAGCATAGCTCTTAGCAGTTAATTAGAAAATGGTGTGCCTTAGAATTGAATTTCAATCTTTTTCATTATTACAGTAGATCAGCTCTCTCTTAGAGTAGATTTCTATTTCTTTCATCAAGGAACCAAGCTTATTTTGAATCCATAGAATTTTAGCTTGAAAACCCTAGTGGTCTCTCGCCATCTAAACAATGACAAAAGGTAGAACCATCACGTTTACTTGTGTATACAACACTGTCACCTCCAAGTTTGTACAATAAAATAAATATGGTAGCCCAGGAGTTGCAGCATTCTTGCTGCAATATTGGTGCTCATCACTTTTTGGCGCCGTTGCCGGGGAGGTGTCTGAGTAATATGTGATTACTGCTTTCTTTCTTCTATTTCTTGTTTCTAATATTCTGCCATTAGTTTCATTTCTGCAAAAGTAATTTAGTTGCTTCCTTTTTCATTCTACATTCTCTACTTTCCTTTCCATTTTGCAAGTAAGATTTCAATTCAACAATTAGTTTTTCATTCAGTCAGTAGTTTTCATTCAATCTGCAATTTCAGTTCTACAAAGTACTTCCCAAAGTTAAAAAAAGAAAACATAAAACCAAACCAAAAGCATTTCCTTTCATGCCTCATATGAATAGGGATAACTTAGGGAACATTTTTCCAAATACCCCCATTGCATCAAAAAACCAACCTTCCCTCTTCTTCAGTGGCTGTGAACTGGAGGAACCCTTAGGTGAGCAACCAGACATATTTGAAGAACATACAGGGAAGAAGAAGAAGAAGAAGAAGAAGAACCCATTCCTACCAAGCTAATGGCAGAAAACAAAAATGATAGAGGGAATAGAGAGAGAGTTGAGGGTGCCTTCCCCATCAGGGAAACTAATGGGGACACTAAGATGAAACTATAAGCCCCTCTACCCTTCCACATTTCCATGGCTTGACCACAGAAGATCTTGACACTTTCCTATTTGAGTTTGTTGTTATATGCTGAACCTATGACTACACAAATGATGAGCAGAAGTTGAGGCTATTTCCATCTACCCTCAAGGATGCATCTTTGTGTTGGTTCATGGGTTTACCCGGGGATAGCATCACAACTTGGGCTCAGATGCAACAAGCCTTTAATAACAAGTATCAAGACTACTATAGGTCTAAAGATACTAAAGAGGAAATTTTTAGGATGACCTTAGGTAATGATGAATCCCTAGAGGATTATGAAGAAAGATTCCATCTTAGTTACAAAAGGGCTAGGTGCACACTTGACCCTAAGCCACTAAAGTTGGTCCTACTTAGAGGAGTAAGGGAAGACCTTTTGGATACCCTACACTTGTTAGTAGGAGGAGATATATACTAGTTACCCTATGAGGATATCGAGACTGTCTTTAGAAACCATTCTAGGGTAGCTAGGAAAAAGGGTAGGGGAAGTCAACCTATGGCCAGTACATCCCCTTCCAATTCATCCATCAAGGGTGAAATTGGAAACATGTTGGAATATTTCAAGAGTGAGGTGCTACAAACCCTTGCCTTACAGGTGGACACTATGCACATTAGGAGGAAGCAGGAGGAAGTAGAGAGAGCCTTGGCCATTTTTTGTCCTAGATGCACTAGCAGGAACCCTAGGAATGAATGTCCATTGAATTCTATTGAAATTTGCTCAGTCTGTGAAGAAAACCACTCCATAGACAAGTGGCCTTCTTTGCCTAGACTCAAAGATGTATATCAAGGCGCTGAAGGGGTCACTGAGTAGCTATATTACATAAACCAAAGGAGACCTCATGGGCATATGGCATACCACCAGGGCATGCAAGGGTCATCCCATGCCTATTACAACCCCAAACAAACCACATCCATACCTTCTTGGGGACCCCCTGCTCATCCTTCCTAGTCTACACCTCCTCCTTGGTCCTTTTCATCTCAGTATCATTCCCATCTAGCCAGCTAGTCATTTCAACCATATGTGCTTCCACAACCTTAGTGGAATGCACCGCCCCGGGGATGGAGACCCCAGTACAACAATGTTCCTACTTTATTGCCTTCACCACCTGCCCAGCCATAGCTGTTACACTCTACTCCACCTAAACAAGACGAGATGCCTGCCCAGCCAAATCTGAACCCAAAAAACAAGCATGCACAACAAGTATACAATGGAGAGACATCATATCTAGCTTAAGATGTGGAGATACAGGAAATTAACCTAAGATTTGGGAGAGCTCCCAGATAACCAACCTCAACCTCCACTTAGGGAGGTTGAATAAGAAAGAGAGGAAAGCATTCTTAAAGTAAATCCACCCTTTCCTTAGAGATTAACTCAACCACTCCAACCTAACCCAGAAGAGATTTAACTTCTGGGAGAATTGAAAAACCTATGTGTCAAGATTCCACTTCTCCAAGCCATTAAAGATGTACCTATTTACAACAAGTTGATTAAGGAGAAGTTCTTCAAGCATCAAGGGAGGTGAAGAAGAGATGCCCCTACCATTAATTTCATTGGACAGTTGTTCGACTTAATGTTGGGGCAGGAAATCTGTCCAAAGTATTTTGACCCTGGGGGCCCTGTAGTAGATGTGCACATCAATGGCACCATTGTCCCACACACTTTGATCAATCTTGGGGCTTTCATTAATGTGATGACCAAGGACACCATGCTCAAGCTCAATCTTCAAGGTTCATTGAGATAGACCACAACAGTCTTGCAACTTGCAGACCACTCCATAGTGACCCATGAGGGGATTGTGGAGGATGTGGTTGTCTCCATTGACTCTTGGGAGTACCCTATAGATTTCTTAGTTCTCCAGCCTAAGGCTAAGCTTACTGGTTACCCTCTCATCCTTGGGAGGCCCTGGTTGGCTACTACCGATGCTTACATCAGCTGCAGAGCTCGAAATATGACCATCAAGAATGGGCATATGTCCAAGTAGTTAGTCCTATACCCTCCTACTCAGCCATCTCTAGAACATGATTTACCTTTATGGCTAGAATAGGAGGAACAAGATGAAGTTTATTTTGCCCAATTGTATACCTTAGAAATAACCATGGGAGGAGGACAATAGGTTGAAGATGATTTGATTGAACACCTACTCCAAGGTCCAATTCCCAGTACATTGTCCCTAGAAGAAGAAGTAAAGGAAACCCAGAACAACCATCCAATTGATCTGTACTTGGCTGATTCCAACCCTCTCTGTGTAAAAACCATAGAATTAGGTCTTGAGAGAAATTTTAAAATTAATCCATCTCTTTATGTTCTCTAAGAGGAGAAGTTATGTAACATGCTAAAGGAACATATGGATGCCTTCGCTTGGAGTTACAAAGAAATGAAGGGAGTACACCCCTCAGTGTGTACTCAGCACATTCACATCAAAGAAGGTTGCAAGCCATTCCGACAACCCCAAAGGAGGATGAATCCATCTCTTAAAGATATAGTTAAATAAGAACTGCAAAAATTACTAGATGCAACATTCATATATCCTATCTCTGACAGTGAGTGGATCTCTCCTTTGGTGTTAGTTCCCAAGAAAAATGGTAAGTGGAGGATTTGTGTCGATTACTGGGAGTTGAACAAAGCCACAAAGAAGGACCATTTCCCTCTACCTTTCATTGACCAAGTGCTAGATGGCCTGGCATGGAAAAAGTTTTTCTCTTTCCTAGATGGATTCATCGGGTACAATCAAATCCAGATCAGCCCAAAGGACCAGGATAAAACCACCTTCACTTGTCCTTGGGGCACTTTTTCCTATAGGGTCCTTCCTTTTGGCCTATGCAATGCTCCTACCACTTTCCAGAGAGTAGTCATGAGTATCTTTGCCGAGTTAGTCCATGATGCGGTAGAAATTTATATGGATGATTTTACACCTTATGGATGTGATTTCCAAGAGGCTTTGTCCAACCTAGGTAAAGTATTGCACAAATGAATTGAAACGAACCTATCTCTCAGTCCTAAAAAATGTGAATTCTTGATGACTGCAGGGACCGTGCTAGGTCATTCAATATCTCAGCAAGGACTACAGGTGGACCTAAACAAAATAGCTATCATCCAAAGGGTCCCACATCCTCAAAAGCAGAGAGATGTAAAAATTTTCCTAGTGTTAAATGGATACTACCAAAGTTTCATGAAGGGCTTCAGCAAGTTGGCCTCTCCTTTATTTGGGTTTTTGGCCAAATATTTTGAGTTTATATGGTCAAAAAGTTGTCAAGAGGCCTTGGACATCCTGACGAACAAGTTAAATACTACACTGATTCTCCGAGGCGCAAATTGGTCCCTTCCTTTTCATTTTCATGTTGATGCCTCACTCAAAGCCATAGGAGCAACCCTAGGTTAGATAGATGAAAAATTTCCTTATGCCATTTACTTTATCAGTAAGAATCTGTCAAAGGCTGAACTGAACTACACAATGGCTGAAAAGGAGCTCTTGGTTGTTGTGCGTTCATTGAACAAATTTAGGCATTATATTACAGGCTATCAAACATTTTCCACACCGACCATGCTGCAATCAAATATTTAATGAAGAAACCCGATGTGAATGCTCGTATTATAAGATGGATACTTTTATTACAACAGTTAGATCTAACTATTGTTGATAAGCTTGGCAAGGAAAATGTTGTTGTAGAATTTTTCTATAGATTAATTTTTCCTGCAGGTGAGGAGGGACTGGTTGATGACCAGTTACTAGATGAGCTTTTTTTCGCCATTTCAATTCTCTCTCCATGGTTTGCTGACATAACAAACTATTTGGTATCTACAAAGTTCCCACCGAACTTGTCCTCCAAAGAGAAAATCAAGATTATAAGGAAGAGCACCCCCTTCACTTGGATTGGGGGCAATCTCTTCAAACTTGGCCCAAATCAAATCTTGAGAAGGTTTGTCAAGGAGGAGGAAGTGTTTGACATCCTTCTGATCTATCATGACAGGCCTTGTGGAGGTCACTTTGCAGAAAAGAGGACAACATTCAAAGTGTTACAAGCAAGCTATTATTGGCCCACTCTTCATTGAGATGTGAAAAGATATACTAGTTAGTGTGATCGGTGCCAAAGGATGGGAAAGCCTACTCCAAGGGATGAAATGCCTCTACAGTCTCAAGTGACTTTCAAGCCATTTGACAAGTGGGGCATGGACTTCATTGGACCTATTGACCCTCCTTCCAAGAAAAAACAATACATTATTATGTGCACTGACTATCTGACTAAGTGGGTTGAAACCAAGGCAATTAAGGCAACAACAGAGGAGAAGGTAGCTGAGTTCTTAAGGGAGAATGTATTTTACAAATTTGGGTACCCTAGAGAGCTGGTCACTGATCAAGGTAGTGATTGTACCTCCAACATGATTGAATACTTGCTCAACCAACATAAGATCAAGCATAGAACCTCCACTCCCTATCACTCACAAGTTAATGGGAAAGTGGAGGTGACCAACAAAGCGCTGGAGGGCATCTTGACCAAAGTGGTTAACAACAGTAGGAAAGATTTGGCATATAAACTAGTTGAGGCCACCTGGGCCTATAATACCACCTTGAAGACCACCACTAGATTCATATCCTATGAGCTGGTCTATGGGAAAAAGACCCTGTTGTCTATTGAGTTTGAGTATAACACATTAAGGATGGCAGCCCAACTAGATCTAGATATTAGCAGTGCACAACAAGAGAGATTACTTCAGTTGAATGTTTTAGATGAGTTTAGAATGCAGGTCTTCCTACACATAGAGGTAACCCAACTTAAGAGGAAAATCTGGCATGATAAGAACATCAAGGATAAGAAATTTCAAAAAGGTGATTGGGCTTTTTTATATGATTCCAGATATAAATACTTTAAGGGAAAGTTAAGGACAAGATGGCTAGGAACTTATGTTATAAAAATATTTCATGATAATGGTTCAGTGCATATCAGGACCATAGATGCAGAGGCCATTCCTTTATTTGTTAATGGGCACGGATTGAAAGTTTACAAGAGGCCATTGTCAAAGCAAGAGTTCATTGATGGTATCAATAAAATAGTGATGGTGTTGGAGCAAGTTTCAGCTCCTGCCTCATCAAATCACTAAGAAAAATAAATAAAAATAAGGACTCAGGTGAAAACCTCCATGAGGCGCCTGAGTCCCACTAGTGGGCTGAAAACCTCTTGGGGCGGCCCAATGGTGTCAAAAAGAAAAAAGGAAAAAAGGAAATAAAAAGATCCCTGGGTGAAAACCTCTCTTGAGGCACCCAGGGCAAATAGCTAGAATGAAAACCTCTTAGAGGTAGACTAGTCGTCTTCAAAAAAAAAAAAGGAAAAAAGAGAAAAATCATGAAAAATTTATATTTGCAGGTTAGCAAGAGGATGATTAGAGAACAAAAGAGAGTAAAAAAGGGACCTATTTCACTCACACTTTTATTTTTCCACCCATCATCATTCATCACTCCACCATTTCTTTCATTTTTTTCACTCCTTTGCTTCAGTTTACAAGGGGACTGTGTTTTCTACAAGATCCCCTTAAAACCCACAGGATGAGCCCGTGGGAATTGTAGTGGCTTGAGAATCCTACAGGAAGTGACCCTAGGGTGAGAAAATGACCTGCCATGTCAAAAAAATAACATCCCTAGATCACCACTTCATTACCATACCTCTTTCCACCTTAATCGCCCCTGCATTCGTCATACAAAAATCAGTTTCCAAAAAAAAATTCACAGTCCTCAACAGAAAACACAGAGAAAAAAAATGAAAAAAGAGGGAAGAAGGGAACTCCACCTGAGTGTATTCATCAGTATTCACACTCCTAGACCTCCTCTCTATCCATATCATCATCTTCAAAATCCCAGCAGAGTGTATGATTAAAAGTTCTGAGGGAGAAGAAGCTACAGGACATCCTGTAGGAAATCATGTAGCAGCCTGTCCCACAGAATAAAAATCACGAGTAGTAGCAAGCTTCCAACGTGAAGATCCAAGGGTATAAGGAGCTCTAGAGTAGCAACAACACCATCATCTTCAACACCAGGTACCTGCACATCAAAGGAATCATCAGAGAGCAATAAAAAAGGAAGGAAAAATAACATGCAACCAACACACAACAAGCACCTCATGTCTTCAACAAACTGCAACAAGGTATTAGCACCACAGGTAAGTATCTCGCTTCACTCTCTCATTTGCATTATGTAGTAAAAAAAATGTAAAGGTTGTGAGAGAGTTGGTTTATAAGTGAAAGGTGGCTAGTTAACTTGGCCACCTTCGTTTAGTCGATGAAGACAAAACAATTGGTCCTCCCACATGTGGTAGTAGTCAAGTCAAAAAAAAAGAGAGGAGAAGGACAAAAGCAGTTAAGACTACGGAGGCGTGAACTGGGAGTTGATTACGAGGATAGGGGAATGATGAGGTGGTAGTGGGGACCAATAACCCAAAAATGGAAAATGTGCCTCGGCTGCTAGCACACCACCTCACCCACCTCAAACATAAGAGGAAATAACCGTCAATCCCCATGCACTCATGCATTCATTTCCTCGTGGTTCACTCTAACAAAGTTGCTCTCATACCCAGGCAACCTACAAAAGAAGAAAATTACATATTTCTCATGTGCAGGACTTCCTATAGGATTACATAGGAAATCCTAGAGGATCGCAAAAGAATCCTACAGGATACAGATAGACAGTCTACAGGATTGGACGAGAGGATTTTCAGAGGGGAAAACACAGGGTTGTCTACAAAAAACACTATGAGGAGGTAGGCTCTATAATTACTTCCATTTTTCAAAGTGATTTGAACCGAAAATCCCCTAGTATTGAGTGAATTTGGTAGTTGTGTAAGGGAATTGTCTCCACAGTTCTTTCAATTATTTACTTCTGCATTTAAAAACTGTATCTACCATCTCAGCTCCTCAAAATTCACTAACCAAAATGACAAGGGTGTTTAATAGCAGGGATCCCATTAACACTTTGAGAATCCACTAACACCCTCATGTGTTAGAAATATTCACAAGGCATAATTGAATGGGGTATTTTGAAGAATTAAGAGGGTATGATGATGAAGTGGCCCAAGATTTTTCTCTCTCCTTCATTCCATTGACCAGAGTCCATGACACTGTTGTGGTGAGAGGCCTCTCCATAGAGCTCACCCCTGAACTCATAAGAAAGATTACCACACTTCCCCTAGGAGTGCCTTGGAGAAAGGAAGACAAGGGAGATAGCCAGATTGCCAAGAAGAAGTTCTTTTTAGAGGGAGAAGAGCCCATTGAGGACAAGAATGGAGTAAGGAGAAAAAGCCTACCATATCCCTAGAATGAGGTGAGCTACCACATTATCAAATACATATCATGTGAGGGTAGGTATAGTGTGGCTTATGGATATCACTTTAGGCTTCTTGAAGAATTGAGGTTTGGAGCAGAAACACTTCCTCACCACAGGCTCAACATACCATACTTCTTTCTACAATCACTGATAGATAAAAGCATAAAGGTGCAGGAGGGAAACCACCAATAGTTATCCCACCATGGGTTAATTAGAATCATCATATAAGATTCCCTCCACAACCTTAGAATTCCTATCCAATGGGAAATTTTCAGAGACATGCAGACAGAGGAGGATATCAAAGCCCTCACATATGACATCAGTCCTACTGTTAGTGAAAAATATGAGGAAGAAACTGAAACAAATGGAGAAAAAGCAAAGAGGGATGAAGATGAGATAGATGAGGAGGAATAAGAGGAGAAAGAGAAGGGAGGTGATGAGGAAACAGAGGAAGATGTCAAGGAGGAGACTAATAAACAAGATGAGGATCTAGAAGGAGGGGAAGAGGGGAAAGACATAGGAGAAAAGGGCAATGGGAAAGAGGGGCAGAAAACAAGGAGGAGTCACCTAGGGTGTCTCTAGAACCAACTGAGATAGAAGCAGCAGCTGCACTCACTGCTCTTAGCACCCCTATCAAACAAAAAGGCAAAAGACAGAGGCAGACCCCCTTATATTTTAGGACAAGGAAGCATAAGGATAAGGTAGGGGAAACCCAAAACTCCAACCAAAATTCCCATTGTAATTGAGGAATCACCTAAACAACAGGATAAAATTACTCCTCCTATTAAAACTCAAGAAAGAGGATCCTCAACACAAACCTCTCCTAAGTCTCCTATCACCTATGTGAGAAGGCTTGTAACTAGATCCACCTCATCCAAAGGAAAAGAAATCCTACAGGATACATAGCAATACCTACAGGAGGTAGAAGCAGTCCTACAGGAGACTCTGCTAAACCTACAGGAGACTCAAAAATTGGATAAGGAGGGAAGCCTATAGCAAGAAACTAAATAATAGGACATAGAGCTAAAGGAACCTAGCCCCCAACCTAACCTTGACTCCTACTATAGATTTATTGAAGGGGGCGGGGTCATTCCACAAAATTCGCCACTCCATTACTCTTTGGGCTTGAGAAAGAGAGAGCCAGAACTCATAGGTGGATGTAGATTTCAAAGTCCACTCGAGTGGAGGACATTGATCACATGGAGGAGAAGCTGAAGGAGATGGGAAGAGAACTAACTAGCTTGAGAGACAGAGAGGCCATAATGAAAAATTAGTTAGAGACAAAAAATGCATGGTTGAAATGATGAATACAAGAAAGAGAGAATCAATTGGCATACATGGCCAGTCTCTCTTTGGAAGCAATCCAGTGTAGGATGCCAGCTAAATCCTATTCCCTATACCTTGAGGAACAATGGCTGCAGTTCCAAATCAAGACCCTAACATAGAGAGGCATTATGCCATTTCAAGATTATAAACAGTTCATTGATCTTTGTGATCAAATTAAATTGGAAGATAGGGCCAAGATGTCTGAGTTTTATTTGCATAACATGGCCTTAACAACCATCAATGTATGGGACCCTAATGCCAAGCTAGGATATTTACAGTTTATGGATTTGGCATCATGGATGAACCATGAGGAAGCAAGGGCTATGGAAATGAAGAAGATATTGGAAAGAGAACAAACAAAGCCTCTTATGATCATAGTTGAGAATTCCAATCCAATGGCCCATATCAGTACACATAATTTAATTGCAAATGATCCTTAGCTTGCACCCAGGTATCTTGCTTCCCAAGAGCAAGCAATCACACAGTTTGAGGACATGTTCAAGTTGTTAGGGGATGAAAGCACACAAGCTTGCCTGAGGAGATGGAAAAAATTGTCATACATTTTAAAGATAAGAGAGTACCACTCTCCTCAAAGAATGAGAGAAGCATTGAACAAGACACCCATGTACAAGCAAACTATTGAAAGGCTCAAAGTCAATTTGATTGGCTTGAAACTCAGTCCACCACTGCTCTTAGGTATTCTAGAAGGAATGAAGGAATAAGAAGAAAGGAGGCAATGGGAGGAGGTAGAAAAGAAGACAGGTTTCTATGCACAAGAAGAGGAAACCACAACAGAGGAATGGGATGTCAAGGAGGCCACTAGAGCTATGAAATACATGGATATTGATTGAGTTTCTCAGAGGATGAACACCACTTTCAGTAGGGGGTTGATAATGAGCCTCATCATTGGGTAATTATATGGGCCTTAATTTACCTCCTAGCTTAGTCAAACCAACTCTTCTCACAACTTATTAAATGTTTTAATTATATTTTGTTTAATGAGATGATTTAAAGTGAGATATTATACCTAGTGGACTAATATGCATTGAATGAAGGGTTGGAAGAGAAAATCAAGGAATTTTGGCAAGACTAAGGTTTGAAACTTGAATGACAAGGCAGAGAGATTGTAGGAGGTAAATCCTCCTCATTTACTCCTCCCCCATTCGAATATTCCCCCATTAATCCCACCAGCTTGGAGTGCAAGCAGCCAATTCATGAAGATCAGAAAGTAGTCGAGCAAGTGATAGACAAAGAGTTAGTTCATCTCGAGTTTGGGAGCTGAGCCTCCCTAAATTTAAGGAAGCCATTGGGGACTTTAGTTGTATAAGTGGAGAGGACTAGAGCCTCATTATGGTTCGAATTTTGGTTGCAAAAACACTAGTTATTTTCGAGCTCCAGACTTGTGGAAGACTTTGATGTGATTTTCTGTTTTGGTAATAAGAATGAACTTTTTCTTAATACAGCACTGAATTAACTCAGATGGCTAAATCTTCTTGGTTAGTGCCCAACCCTAGAAGAAAAGGCTCCTCTTCTTGTATCTGTATTCTTAGCTTAGTTTCATAGATTCATCATTAAACTGTCTATAGAAGTATTTCATTGCAACTAGTGTAGATTTGATTAATTGTTTACTAGTTTTCTTCCATTTGTGCCTTACTTCAGTAGCAGGTTAGAAGGGACAAAAGAAGCACCACCAAGTTGTCAATAGGTGTCTTGGCCTCACTTCTTCCTTCTAGGATCATGATTCGAGAAAAAGACCCTTATGCAGCCCCAAAAAGACAAATTTTCATTTCTTTCATAAGATTTAGAGTTTACTGTACTTGAACTAGCATTTGATCAGTTTTGCAAGTGTAGGATTTCAATGCCATTTCTTCTATCTTCATTCATAAGGTAGACAGTTATCTCATTAAATTCTGCTTTTCTAGCTCATGAGAGTTCTTCTTGTTTACATGTATTTTTGGAAATTACACATGTTTGATGCAGAGCAGGTGCTTCAAAAGTGGAAAGAGATCTCATAGGAAGAAGCCACCTTCCAAATTCATCCACCCATAGGCATTCCTTGTTTTCATCAAGACCTTCACCAATTTCATCATCTTACATAGAAATTTCCCCAAGCATGTTGAGCGAATCCAACCATCTCCTAAACTTGGTTTTGTGTTCTAAGTGATCCTAGGCCTTTTCTCACTCCATTCCACCCATCAACCACTTTCCCTAAGCCTTCTATCACCTCCAACACCCATTGTTTTTCTCTCGGTTGTATCCTGTAGAAATACAGGGAATCCTGTAGGTTTCTAGTACATCCTGTAGGTTTAACTGTAGTGGCCTGTTTTGAGGCCGAATTGAGGGAAAACCTCTAGGAAGCTACCCAAGGTCACTGAAGGGTATCCCAAACCTTCCAAATATCTCCCAAACCTTCTAGCTATCCACCAACATCCCTATGCCACCTACCACATCACCAGAAGTGATTAGCTTTCACACTTGATTTATCATGAAAAGCATAAAAAGACAAAACATACTTATTACAGTCCATTACATGCATAACAATGATGTTTGATGTCTTTAGCTTCCATTGTTAGGACAATAGGATTTTGTGTAGAAATTTTGAATAATATGACACATATTCAATGGAGATTATCCTGATCATGTACTATTGCGGAATACATACACAATACATAAACTCCTCTACGTTGATCATCAATTTACAGAAGAAGAAACATTCACAGGCGCACATAGAAGCATCAATCAAACTCATTAACATAGTATGTATCCCAGGGAAAGCATCTCGCTAAAAACCCCACACTATCTGTATATTATATTGATTGAATCATGTAACATTACAAATTACAATGCTTATCACAAGCAATCCAGTACCAGCTCCATCTGTTACACACAATACAACTCAGATCTGATCTCCAAATCTATTCCACTGCTTGCCTGCCTCTCCAGCTCAATACCTGCTCAAGAATTGATGAGAATGGCTCACCAAACTTGTATTTCACCTCAAAATAATCACTCACCCTTTGTTGGACGTGAGCAAAGGCTACAATACTCGGCTAATACGTGAGCAAACTCATTGGCATACTCAATCCCTTGATTGTGCAAGATCTGGTGCACAACTATAGTCACAACTGATAGCAATCTGATTCTCTACCACCCGTCCCTGTTGAACTGAACATGCACTGACATGCAACTGAGTTAACTGATGTATTCTATAGTTGTATTATGAGTTAATAACTTGTGAATTAATTAATAACTAATTCACCCAACTCATCTCTAGTCTATTGATCAGTTAGACTAAATACAACCAGTTTAACAAAGCTAAACTGAACACAACTCCATCAACTGCACCTCCAGTCCACTAAACTCAACTCACTTGAGTTCTAACTGAAGTCCTGCATGCAAATATTAGTCATCCCATAGGTAACCACGTATTTCCCTCTGGGATCTGCATGTACCACATCCGTAGCTCATCCTGAAGTGCTCCAAGGGAATAAGATCAAGTTTATAGTCCAAATATTATTATGAGACAATAATATTTGACTTTTCTATTTTTGACAGCCAGTCTAAAAATAGACTTTGATCACTCACACTGTGATCACTCACACTTTGATAAAAAATAGAAGTCCATCTATTTTTCCCAACTTGACCAATCATCCATAAACAACAACCTGCAATCCATAGACATGATCCATATGTCTAAAAATAGACATAGTCTAAAAATAGACTTGCGCCAAAAAATAGCCTGCGGGCCCACTTAGTGAAGGCGACTCTTTTCACTAATCTCCATCATCTTGTTGCAATCTCAACAAGAATTTCTTGTTGCACACTTTTCAACACTCCCTCTCAAAAAGAAAGGCTTCCTCTCAAACCCAATCCTGTAACTCTGGAATGTTCTCCATGCAACACATCTGGCCGGTCCACTTTCTCTGTCATCAAAGTCTCTAATTTCTATTGCCTTTGTCGAATGAAACTCTGCATCTCTATGCTCTTCAGTATCTGACTGCTCTAGCCTCTGTCACTTTGATCTCTGACTGCATCGGTGCTGCTGCTGGTTCTATCTCCCAGCATTGCATCCGCACTGCACCTCCCAACTGACCTCCCTGTTGGGATAGAAACACCCTCTGATGCTGAAGCTATACCTGCTGCTGACAAGTGCTCCCTCTCTGACATCTGCGCTACTGCAACATCTTCATGCATCTCGCACCATTGCACACCTCTCTGTGCCACCTAGCACTGTGCAAAACACTTGTGCCTCTCGCATTGCTACAGCCTGCTAGTTATGCGCTATCCTGGGATTCCCTGCACTGTCGCTCTCTCTGCCGCTCCATCCGCATTTGTCTCTACCCAATCAATCAGTTCCTGCTACTACACATTTGGGGCTCCCGTAGCAAGGTCTCATCCAAGAGGTTGGGTACCTCAAGGATCCTGCCCCTCCTCCTTGGGATGATCAATCCACATCACCCCACCTCCTACCTGGAGGTATGGCTGCATGCGATCCCTCAGCCCACCTGGCTTGAAGTTTCCCCCTACTGGAGGTCTCTGGATGAGTAGATGTCTCTACTCGATCTCCTCTCAGCTTCCCCTATTGTGGCTCCTCCACAACCTCCTGAAGCTGCTGCACCAATCGTGGCTCCTCCACAATCGTCTGAGACTTCTTCTGGCTCTGCATGTTGAGAGGTAATATACGCTCCCTCTCAACAACCAAGTCTCCATCAGTTGCCTCGCTGCTCAAGGCTTTGCATGCATCTTGAACCTCAAGAGCATATAGGTTCTTGACCCGTGAACCAATCTGCTTCACCTGTCTAGTGATGATGTGTCTAAGGAAAACCTTTCCCTTACTAAAGACCACATCATAGCCTCTGTCTTCCAACATCGTGATTGACACCAAGTTTCTCTTCAGTCCTGGTACATACTTGACATCGGTCAAGGTAAGGCAAGCTCCATGCTCCCTCTGAAAAATAACCGTACCTACACCTGAGACACTATAATTCTCATCATTACCCATCCCTATGAGTATCTGGAGATCTTTCTCCTCCAAAGTACTGAACAAACTTTTGTCACCGGTCATGTGGAAAGAAGCTCCACTGTCAAGAAACCAACCACTTCCCACCATGGATGAAACCATGCATGCGAAGAGTGTGAAGTCCAACTCAAACTGTGAAGCAAGTGAGGCTGCCTCACCTTCGGATCCTTCCCCGGATCCCTTCTTGGACTTCTTCTTTGGGCAATTAGTAGCATAATGACCCAAATCATGACAACGAAAGCATATCACCTTCGCCTTGTCAACCTTCTTCCCATCATTGGATGAACTGGATTCGGAAAGAGAAACCTTCCCCTTCCCCTTCTTCGTCTTAGTCGCTAAGCACAGTTCTCCTCATCCTGCATGGATGAAGAACCGTCTCTGGTGCTCTGTCTAATCTCCTCTTGCACAAGATCCAACCAAGGTCTCTCCCATCCTGGTAGTTTCTCCCTTCCATTCACCAAGTCCTGGTAGCTATGCCAACTCTTAGGAAGGTCAAGGAGTGCTAGACTCACCATCCTCATCCGGCAGTCACCCCCACACTTCCCAGCTCATCCTGGCATTTAGTGAACTTCGTGAGATACTAGGGCATACTGTGTCCATTCCCACACTGAATGTTTCTGAGTTTCGTTCTTGCTTTGGAATTAAATTCGAATTCCACCACCTCAAAAACTAAACCACTTCCAATCTAGAATTCGTGAGAACAAAGTATTTCTTGTACAGAGATTGACTATCTGGGCATTCACCGGATATCTCACCTTCCAAAATAAGGATGAATCCAGAGGCTACCTGGCCTGATTACAGACTCTGCCTGAAGAAATAAAATGTAAACACTTTCTGAATAATAGATCCGATGATCAATCCTTGCTTGATATCCTGTAAAAATCTCTTCTACAAATCAAGCAGCTCTGATACCATGTAGAAATTTTGAATAATATGACACATATTCAATGGATATTATCCTGATCATGTACTATTACGGAATACATACACAATACATAAACTCCTCTACGTTGATCATCAATTTACAGAAGTAGAAACATTCACAGGAGCACATAGAAGCATCAATCAAACTCATTAACACAGTATGTATCCCGTGGAAAGCATCTCGCTAAAAACCCCACACTATCTGTATATTATATTGATTGAATCATGTAACATTACAAAGTACAATGCTTATCACAAGAAATCCAGTACCAGCTCCATCTGTTACACACAATACAACTCAGATCTGATCTCCAAATCTATTCCACTGCTTGTCTGCCTCTCCAGCTCAATACCTGCTCAAGAATTAATGAGAATGGCTCACCAAACTCGTATTTTACCTCAAAATAATCACTCACCCTTTGTTGGATGTGAGCAAAGGCTACAATACTCGGCTAATACGTGAGCAAACTCATTGGCATACTCAATCCCTTGATTGTGCAAGATCTGGTGCACAACTATAGTCACAACTGATAGCAATCTGATTCTCTACCACCCGTCCCTGTTGAACTGAACATGCACTGACATGAAACTGAGTTAACTGATGTATTCTATAGTTGTATTATGAGTTAATAACTTGTGAATTAATTAATAACTAATTCACCCAAATCATCTCTAGTCTGTTGATCAGTTAGACTAAATACAACCAGTTTAACAAAGCTAAACTGAACACAACTCCATCAACTGCACCTCCAGTCCACTAAACTTAACTCACTTGAGTTCTAAACACGTATTTCCCTCTGGGATTTGCATGTACCACATCCGTATCTCATCCTGAAGTGCTCCAAGAGAATAAGATCAAGTTTATAGTCCAAATATTATTATGAGACAATAATATTTGACTTTTCTATTTTTGACAGCCAGTCTAAAAATAGACTTTGATCACTCACACTGTGATCACTCACACTTTGATCAAAAATAGAAGTCCATCTATTTTTCCCAACTTGACCAATCATCCATAAACAGCAACCTGCAATCCATAGACATGATGCATATGTCTAAAAATGGACATAGTCTAAAAATAGACTTGCGCCAAAAAATAGCCTGCGGGCCCACTTAGTGAAGGCGACTCTTTTCCACGTTCCACCCGGATGTAGAATGGTTGAGCCAAATCTCTCTTCAGCCATTCATCGTTGTGCCATATTCCAAGCATGAATGTGGGATCTCTTAGAACACCTCAATAAAAACTCATCCAGGGATTCCAGAGGCCACCCACCTTAACCCATCAAACAGTGATTCCACCTCACGGTTAGACATCACAAAACCACCATCAAATTGGTCTCTTTCCCAGCCTTCCAGGGCTCTAGAGCATTTGTTCCAACCCGACTCCTAGGCCTAATAACTCAACCCACGACTGCATGCCGAAATCCAGAGCGTTTGTCTAACCAAGGCTCCAGGACTAGTAATTCAACCCACCAAGGGTTCCAGGACTAGTAACTCAACCCACCAAGGGCTCCAAAGTGTTTTTCCAACTAAGGCTCCAGGACTAATAACTCAACCTAAGTTGTTACAGGTGTTGGGTTGTGTTATAATATTTCCATGACTAGCCACCCTAGTTAACCAAGGGGGTTAGAGGGGTGGCAGAGCTCCCCCTTCGTTGCGTCGATTTTGCAGCGAGGGGGTCACAGGGGGTTTGAGGGGGGTGGATAGCCCCCCTCTACAGGGTCTGGGGTAGCTCCCCAGGGAAATTGTTTTTGGACCCTATATTAGGTGGGTGAACCTACATATGGTTTTGTGCATGGTTTTTGCACATGGTTTTGGGTGCGATGGTTTTCGGTCCATGGTATTGGATTCTTTAGCATGTATATATATGTATTGTAACATATGAAAGGAACATAATGAAAAATCAAGCTGGTAGTCCCGATTTTTGGATCTAGGGGAAAATTTCTGTGTATATGTGTTTTGTGTGTTATGCTCTCGCATTGT
This sequence comes from Pinus tabuliformis, assembly GCA_031772625.1. NCBI lineage: Eukaryota > Viridiplantae > Streptophyta > Pinopsida > Pinales > Pinaceae > Pinus > Pinus tabuliformis. The sequence continues at coordinate 1,027,790,846 of CM062820.1, read as the reverse complement.
TTATTTTCTGTTCTTAGAATTCATATGCAAGTAATTTTTGTACAGGGTTAAAACCTACATTTAGTATCAGAGCTGTTTTGGCTTCAAGGGGATGCCTTTGTTGCTGAGAGGTTTCACTCAGGCCTGTGATAGACCTTGTTCAGTGGGAGATCTGTGGGATTGATTCTGGTGGTGAAAGAAGATGGCAAGCAGTGGAAAGATAAAGATCGAGAAATTTAATGGTCAGAGTTTTGAGTTGTGGAAACTCAAGATGGAGGATTTGTTGGTGGATAAAGATTAGTGAATCACGGTAGATCTGGGTACTAAACCAGCGGGAGTGTTCCATGAAGAATGGAAGAAGTTGGATTGGAAGGCAAAGAGCACAATACGATTGTGTGTCTTCGATTTAGTATTGCTGAATGTATTAGGGGAAGGTATGACAAAGGCTTTGTGGGACAAGTTAGGGACTTTGTACCAATCTAAGTGTCTGGTGAATAAATGTTTCCTATGGAAAAAGCTGTATAACCTAAGGATGAAAGATAGAGACTCAGTGACAAAGCATTTGAACACATTTAATATTGTGGTAACTCAGTTATTATCTATTGATATTAAAATTTCAGATGAAGATAAGTGCATCAGATTGTTGTGTTCTCTACCAGATTCGTGGGATAGTCTCGTTATTGCAATAGGTAGCAATGTATCTGCCTTACAGTTTGATGAAATAGTCTCATCCTTGCTGACAAAAGAGATGAGAAGGAAAAATATGGAGAGCCATAATGGTGATTCCTTGTCTATACGAGGATGGTCCTAGAACAAAAACAAAAATAAGTCATCGAGTGGGACCTCTAAATCTAGAGGGAGATCTAAATCTCCAGGAAAACCTGTAAAGGTGGTGTGCTGGAAATGCGGAAAGGAAGGGCACTACAAAAGGGGCTGTAAATCTAAAGCTCCTGACAAAGGAAAGGGATCTGATGATGCTCCTTTTGCAGAGGCAAAAACCACCTTAGATGAAGGTGGGGATGTGTACTTGGCTTCTTCAAGTACACATGTAGATCATGAGGCATGGTTGATTGACTCAGGTGCATCCTTTCACTTCACTCACCATATAGAGTGGTTCTACGAGTATGAGAAATATGATGGTGGTGATGTCCTCTTAGGGGATGATAGGAAGGCTAGAATTGTTGGTCGTGGAAAAGTAAAGTTGAAGTTGCAAGGTGGAAGGGTTAGAACACTTCTGGGTGTTCTGCATATTCCTACATTGGCCAAAAATTTGATTTTTGTAAGCAAGCTGGATGATGCAAGTGTAAAATCAATGTTTGAGAAAGATACCTGCAAGATGGTTCGGGGAGAACTAGTATTGACACGGGGAGTTCGGATTAGAACTCTGTACAAGCTACAAGGTAGCACTGTTATTGATGGGTACAACAGTTTTGTGGTTCCTAAAAGTGAAGCAGAAAATCTAGTGGTCTCTAGAGAAAATACCATGCTATGTCCTCAAAGGCTTGGACATATTGGAGAGAATGGCCTTCGAATAATTCATGGTAAAGGTATGGTAGAAGGTATGACTAATAGATCTCTGGATTTTGATTTCTGTGAAAATTGTGTATATGAGAAGCAGAATCAGGTGAGTTTCCCCTTGGTGGTAAGAGGGCGAAACAGATATTAGAGCTTGTGCACAATGATGTGTTTGGACCTGTGAAGGTTCCATCACTGGGTAAGTTTGTGTACTATGTATCATTTATATATGAATTCTCAAGGAATACATGCACAAATTTCATCAAGAATAAATCTGAAGTCTTTGACAGGTTTAAAGAATTTAAGGCTCTGGTGGAAAACCAGACAGAGAAGAAGATAAAGGTTCTCAAGACAGATAATGGTGGAGAGTTTTGCAGCAAGGAATTTGAATAATTCTGTAAGAAGTGTGGTATAGCACGATAGAAGACAACTCCATACACACCTGAGCAAAATGGAGTTGCAAAAAGAATGAACAAGACATTGATGGAAAGGGCAAGAAGCATGCTCAGTGGTGTCGGGTTAGGACAAGAATTCTGGTAGAGGAAGTGGAGACAACGTCTTACCTGGTCAATAGATCACCTTCATCAGCGTTGGAGGATAAGACTCCACAAGGGGTATGGACTGGTAAGAAACCCTCTCTTTCACATCTAAGGGTATTTGGATGTGATGCATATGTACATGTTCCAAAGGAGAAAACAACAAAGTTGGATAGTAAATTTGAAAAGTGCATCTTTATTGGGTATGAGGATGGTTTAAAGGGTTATACGCTTCGGAACCCAATAACAAAGAAGGTTGTGTTTAACCAATATGTGGTGTTCAGAGAGGTGAAAAATGTTATTAAACATGAAGTCCCATCAAAGGAACTTGAGAAGATAGAGTTTGAGCTAAAGGAGGAAGAATCAGACTCTACAACAGAAGAGGAATTAGAAGATGAAGAGCCACAAACTCTGGTTGTGAGAAGATCAGTTCGACAAAGAAGGCAGCCATAAAGGTATAGTCCATCTACTTTTTGTTCAAATTTTGCTTTATATATTACTAATGATGATCCTAGAAATGAGAAGGAAGTAGTAGATTCAGAGGATGGAAAACTCTGGAAAGAGGCCCTGGTTGATGAAATGGCATCATTGCACAAAAATGAGGCTTGGGATTTGGTGGAGTTGTCGGCTGGAAGGAAACCTATTGGCAGCAAATGGGTGTTCAAGAAGAAGATAAATGCATAAGGAAAGGTGGAGAAATGTAAAGCTTGGTTGGTAGAAAAAGGTTATTCCCAAGTGTCAGGAATTGATTTTGGTGATATTTTTTCTCCTGTTGCCAAGGTAGCTTATATTAGATTACTTTTATCTGTTACTGCTACTTTTGATTTTGAGGTAGAACAAATGGATGTGAAGACAACATTTCTTCACGGGGATTTGGAAGAGGAGATCTACATGAAGCAACCTGAAGGCTTTGCGATGAACTGTAAGAAAGAACTGGTATGCAAGTTAAAGAAGTCTCTGTATGGGATAAACCAGTTAATTTGATACATTTATATAGGGACTTGGCTTCACCAGAAGAAAAGCATATCACTGTGTGTATTTTAAATTAACTGGTGACCGTGTTATCTATCTGGTCTTGTATGTGGATGACATGTTGCTGGTTGGAAATGACAAAGAAATTATTCAGGGTTTGAAGACCCAATCATCCTCCAAATTCGACATGAAAGATCTTAGTGCTGCAAACTATATTTTGGGCATGTAAATTAAAAGAGATTAGGCAAAGAGGAAGCTCTAGTTAAACCAGAGGAAGCATGTCGAGACAATATTGCAGAGGTTTAATATGAAGGATAGTAAACCAGTGAAGGTTCATATTCCTGTAGGTGTAAAGTTATCTGCTAAACAGTGTCCCAAGACACAAGAAGAGGAAGAGGACATGTCCCGTGTTCCATATGCAAGTGCAGTCGGTAGCCTGATGTATGCGATGGTCTATACTAGACCAGACATTTCACATGCAGTGGGAGTACTGAGCAAGTTTATGTCAAAACCAGGGAAGAAGCATTAGACAACAGTGAAGCGGGTTTTCAGGTATTTGTATGGCACTAGTGATTATGGTTTGTGCTACCAAGGAAGACCAGGATTGGAAAGAGTTTTGGATATTTGTGGCTTTGTTGATGTAGACTAGGCTGGAGATCTAGATCAGAGAATATCTACAAGTGGTTATGTGTTTAAACTATTTGGAGGTGCAGTCAGTTGGAAGAGTAAGAAACAAACTGTAGTGGCACTATCAACTACAGAGGAAGAATACATGGCAGCCATTCATGCAAGCAAGGAAGAAATTTGGTTGCAGAGATTGTGTTCAAGTATGGGGTTAGTACAGGGAGTTATAAGGATAGACTATGATAACCAAAGTGCAATTTTCTTGGCAAAGAACCCTGCTTACCATTCAAAGACAAAGCACATTAATGTTCAGTGTCACTTTGTGAGGGATATGATAGAAGACAAAAGGGTGTTGCTGGTAAACTTGGTGGACACTTTAAATAATACTGCAGATGCATTGAAAAAATCTGTGAGCTCTGAGAAGTTCTCTTGGTGCAGAGAAACAATGGGTGTTGCAGGGCTGAATAAATGACTAAGCTCTCCTGTGGCCCCCTATGGAAAGAAAACAACAAGTGGGAGAATGTTGGGTTGTGTTATATTCTTTCCACGATTAGACACCCTAGTTAACTAGGGGGTTAGAGGGGGGGCGCAGCCCCCCCTTCGTTGTGCTGATTGCACAACGGGGGTGTCAAAAGGGGTTTGAGGGGGGCAGGTAGCCCCCCTCTACGAGGTCCAAGGCAGCATCCCGTGGAATTTTTTTTTGGATCCTATATTAGGTGGGCGAACCTACCTATGTTATTGTGCATGGTTTTTGCACATGGTTTTTGATGCGATGGTTTTTGTTCCATGGTATTGGATGCTTCAGCATGTATATATATGTATTGTAGCATATGAAAGGAACATAATGAAAAATCAAGCTGGTAGTCCCGGTTTTGGGATCTAGGGGAAAATCTCTCTGTATATGTGTTTTATGTGTTATGCTCTCACATTGTTTATTTTCTATTCTTAGAATTCGTATGCAGGTAATTTTTTTACAGGGCTAAAACCTACAACAAGGCTCTAGAGCATTTGTCCAACCAAGGCTCCAAGACTAGTAACTCAACCCAACCCTTACAAGGCTTCCAGAGCATTTGTCCAACCAAGGCTCCAAGAAATAATAACTCATTCCAAGCTAAGGAAACATGATAATCGACCAAAACAAAACAATGGCTATCCAGGAAATGGCAAGGCTAGGCAATCCACTCTCAATCTAGGAAATCCTCCATGTCAATGACAGATGATAACCAAGAAACTGCATGCATGTCGAAACTAGTGAGGAAAACATACATGTAACTCGGTACCTGCAAGCAAAATTGTTGTAGCTACTAATCCCAATGCCCTCTTGTTCTTTCCCGCTCTTCCTTTGCCTTCTTGCTCCAAGAATCCAAGTATGCTACACCCTCCAAGAGTGCTCCAAGAAACTCTAAGTCTCCAAGAGATATGAGAGAGAGAGAGAATAATGAGAGAGCTCCAAAACTGAACTGACCAAGTCCTTCCCACTGATCCTTAGAAGCCTTTTTATTAATGAGGCCTCTATTTTCTTCATTTTCCATTATTTTCCTTCATTTTCCTCCTCACATGCAACCTGTGACCTTTCACCTCCTTTTTATCCTAATTTCCATTATTTTCATAAATAAATGCCAATTAATGCCTCATGCCTTTCCAAAACCTTAGCCATTGCCTTTTCCAATTCCCTTAGCCATAATAAACTGAATCAACACCCACTAGGATGTTTCTCCCACCATTCAACTTGGAATATCTATCCCATTGACCGTGGCCTTACATATTTTTTACATGGAATTTTCACCGGGGCTATTACACATGGTCCTCGCCAACCAACAAGACATTCAAAAGTAGGCAGTCTAGTTTTTTAATAAATAGTTTAGGGCTAAGGAAAATTCATAAATTATTAATGAAATTGAGTTTGCTAATATTTTTCCTTACATGATTTCTAAGGAGGCAACGGAATAGATGGATAGGAAGATCACATTGGAAGAGATGTATGAGGTCATGAAATCATTGGTGTGGGACAAAAACCCTGGTCCAGATGGATGGTCAGTGGAACTATTCTCAACTTCTTCAACATCATGGGGTCAAATCTTCTTGATTTGGCTGAAGAATCCTGCCAACTGGGCTAGATCTTAGTTTCTATCGACACAACCTTCCTTACTCTCATTCCTAAAAAGAGCGGTGCATCGTATTTCTCAGATTTTAGACTTATATCATTATGAAATTGTGTGTACATGATGATCCCTAAATTGAATGCCAATAGAATCAATAATATGTTATCCAATCACATTGCACCATAGCAGTTCAATTTTTTAATCTAAAAGATAGATCCAAGACATGGTGGCTATCTTAGAACAATGAGTACACACAATCAAATCTATCAAATTGGAGTCATTTCTAATGAGAATCGATCTAGTCAAGGCCTATGATAGTGTTCACATATATTTCCTAAGGTTGATCCTTCACAAAATTGGATTTGCTCATATGGGCATCAATTGGATCATGGCTTGCGTCTCCTCAACGAACTTGGTATTGCTCATCAACATTCTTTTGATCAATTTCTGTAGGATCTCCAAGGGTCTTCGACAAAGATGTGTGCTCTAACCATTATTAAATATTTTGTTCATAAACAATTTAAGCTATGGGATTAGAGAAGCCAAGGATCAAGAATTGATCATAGGTTGTAGGGTCACTAGACACACCATAATCACACATCTCATGTTTTCTTATGACATGCTTCTCATAGGGGAAGCTAACATCTCTTAATGGAGGGATTATCACCAAATTTTCTCAAATTTTGGTGAAGCATCAAGGTTCATTATGAGTATAGAGAAATTATAAGTAATTACTGATAGGATGTAAGAAATGTAGCACAAGATATCGTCATATTATTTTAGGTAAAAGTGAGCTCAATGGCTAGAGTTTTTAGCTATTTTGGATTTCTATTGAAGCTAAATAATTACAAATGTCTCGATTAGGACTAGCTCATTAAGAAGTTTTAGTAGAAGTTGACCCTATGGGAACACAAATGGTTGTATTTGGGAGGTAGATTGATCTTGACCAAAGTAGTTTTACATGGCATATTAGTCTACTGGATGCACCATTTTAAACTTCCGAAAGATATAATTAAAATAATAAATGCAATCATAGTGAGATACCTATGGGAAGGTGTTGGAAATTACAAAAAAATCATTTGGTTATCCTTGATGTGATCTCTAGGAGTGAGGTGAATGGGGTTTGGAGCATTAGAGACTCAAAATGTTTCAATCTGGTGCTACTGGTAAGAAATTTGTGGAGATCCTTCAAAGGAATAGGTTTATGGAAACAAATTGTAAGGAAGAAATACCTTAATAACCTCAATTTCAAAGATTGGATCAACATTAGTGCTCTAGAGAAGAAGGGTGCATCCTTCATTTGGAGAAGCTTGATGAAAACCAAGCACTGGCTCTGTGGAAATTTGAGATGGGGGGTCAGTAGGGGAGATAAAGTAGTTATTGTTCTTGACACTATCAAAGGATTGGAAGGTTTCCACCTTCTCTCTGCACACATCATAAACTTATTAAATATTTTAGATTTGCACTTCATAAAACATCTTGGCTACCACTAAGGTTCCATTCACTCCCACCCAAATTGGTGGCATATGATGCTGAGTGGGAGAGATATAGGAACATGCTATGCCATGTGGGTATTGTGTTCGTAAAGAAAGATGATTCATTAGCTTGGGGAGGGTGTGTGTTAAAAGGTCACATTTTTGTCAAAGAATCATATTGTTATATCACGTTGGGGCGCAAGATTCTATGCAGTGACTCTTGGCTGACTCAAATTTGGTGTTGGGAGTTGCCACTGAAACTAAAATTTTTCATTTGGATGATGCATCACCATCAAATCCTCACACGGGAGAACCTTTCCAAAAGGGGCTTCCAAGGGCCCAACTTCTGTTATCTATGTGTAGGGGTGAATGAAGAGGTGACACATGTTTTCTTGTGTGTCCATTCACTATTTCCATTTGGAAATAGGTATTGATGATCCTCAAAATCCAAGCAATTGTGAACTATTCCTCCATAGGCATGTGTCTCACTCAGTGGATTGAGGATCAAAAAGAATATCAGATGCTTTCCTTTTACATCTGTTGGGGCATATGGATGAGAAGGAATACTAAAATATTCAATCAAATCACTCCCAATGTGCGATTCACATACACATATATTTTGATTTATTTAAGGAGATTAGGCCCTGGAGGCTGAAGATCAATAGATGCATATGTTCCTTCAAGGAAATAAGATCATATAGGCTGGTGGGATATTTTTATGGAGCATCGTTTGGCAAGGAATGTGGATGTGGGGCATATATTGTCCTAGAGTAGGGCCCTTTCTATTAGTTTTAGCTGTTATGGGGGAGCATAATTAAACAACATAGAATAATTTCTAGCACTTTAGGGAGCCTCATGGTGTGCTTTCTCATTGGAAATCAAGGAGAATGTAATCATCGATGACTCCAAATTAGCCATCAAGTGGGATGAAGGAAAATCCATCTTTGGACCCCCATATCTTTTCCACTGGATGGAATAGATCAAAACTTTGTCCATGTCCTTCAAGCACATCACATTATCCCATGTCTACAAAGAATAAAGTATGATGGTCGACTCCCTCTCCAAACGTGGCAGATCATGCTAGCCGAGTGTTATTCACTTCAAATCCTACATCGAAGGTTCATTCTGTAATGATTGGAGTTTCTCCTTCTAGAGGTCATGGTGGCTCTTTCCAAATAAAAATATGATTGATTTTTGTGCTTCGATCTCTATGGTCTAGGTTACTTTTTCCATATTTTAGTTTACTTTTGTGTCTTCAAATCATTGCCGCTATAGTCTATGTTACATGCTCTATGTTTTGGCTTCCTTTTTGTGCTCATATATCATTGTTGTCTCACGTTGCAGTTAGATTTATTTTTCAATTATTAATCTCTGCAAAAAATTTCACACCTAGGGTTGTTAGTTAGTGATTCAGGATTTCTCTAAGGACCGATGTGTGATCTCCCTGCTCCTATTGCTTTTATGTGTTTCTCTCCTCAGAGAGATTTTTTTCTGCATCTAGAATATTGAGGACTACAAATTTTCAAAATGTAACTACCTTTTATATTTAATGAAAGATAGTCTGATTTTTTCTCTTGAAAAAAAATAAAATAAAATAAATGGAACAAAACCTTATGAGATGGAGGCCAACATGTAAAGAAAGAAACCAATGCCTCAAAATTAGAATTCGATTTCAAAAATCACTGTAGAAAAGGTATTGAAAATATGTAGATGAAAGCTTGACATAATTAATGTAGATCGAACGGGAAAAGGGCATGAGATATTTGTGGAAGCAAAAATGAAGAGATTGAGCTAAACAAATGAAAGAATTAGCTACCCCAAATCACGAAGGAAGATAAGTGCTCACTCAAGTAGAATATTTGTTTGTGAAAATATAACCAAACGTCTAATTAAATGAGATTGCAACCCCAAACATATATTATATTATTGATGAAAGGCGTAGTTTAAACTCATAAATCATCCACGAGATCACATATGGTGATTTGATAAAAGCGTACCAGTTGTAGAGATTGAAATTGGATAATTGCGTCTAATAGCATCCCAACTTTCTTCATTCAAAATTTTAACCATTTTCTCTTGTATTCTCGTATAATCCTCCTAATTAAATAATTATAATAAATAATGGTATAAGGATATATAAGAAAATGCCTTATAAGTAATTTTCTTTTCTAATCCTAACATAAATAAAAACAAATGAACAAACTTAAATTTACTAGACATTTCTTATATTGATAACTCACATGACCTTACATGTGATTTCTATGATAAGTGGTTCATCCTTCATTCCTTGCATTGTTTTCCAAGTGTGATAGTTATCTCTTCTAGCACACTCTTGATTTCAAGACCTATCTTATAGGTGTTACATGTTAAGGGCTTGAATTTTTTACATTTTGATCTTTTATAGCAATATTATCCCACATGCTCAAAATCTTATCTATCAAATCCCATGTTTTCCCACTTCTAAACCCCAACTAAAAGAAACTATCCATGCCTATAAATTCATCACTTCCTTTTTTATTTTTCCTTTTGCATTTTCTTCATGAATTGGGAGCCTATTTCTATACAAAATTGCTTCTAAAAGTTCATAACAACCTTTGATCTATCCCCATCACATACTTCTTGAATTTAATTTCACCCTTTGAATGAAATTCATAGAAATCTTATACTCATTATTTGTGTTATGATACCATGCCAATAACTTTGTTTCTACAACTGTTAAATCGACATAAATGATACATTTGACTATTATAAAAATATGACTATTGGGATACTCTTGAATCAATTATGTTCTAAACTTTGTAGAATGGTGTCCTACAATCATATAATATTTATAGTCAAAACATTTTAATCTAACAAATGCATCATTACTAGAAACCTCCATCGAGTTAACAAAAAATATGTAGTCGAATAGATGTGCATATAGATTGTACCTAATGAATACTTCCAAATTATGAATATGTAGGTGGTGTGGCTTTCTAATTTGGTATATATATTTCCCTTCTATGGGTCTATAAAACTGCAACATTCAACTAAAATATATGGCTTCCATCAACGAAGTTGTTCTTCCTCAATCAATTTCAAATGAAATTTTGTTTTGTGTTGATAATACCATCCTCTATATCACAACTTGTTATGTTTTTCTTGCTAATTTTAGAAATTTCACTATGATATTTAAAAAAAAACCATGATTTCTTCATCATCAAAAACATTATATTTCCTGGTTTTATTATTTAAAGGAGATTCATCTAAATCAAAAATATCTTTGTAATTAATAAGAATGGTATCATCATTGGGCATAATTCTTTACGTTTATCTTGTTTCTTCTTCTTTTCAGTAAGAGTGCTAACCTCATTTGTATGAATGATGACATTATCTTCTTTTTCTGTTTTCACATGTTGAGATGTTACCTTTCTAACCTTATTAAATTGATGACATTTATTTTATATTTCTTTATCATGTATATCTACTCTTGTAGCCTCAAATTTCTTCTGTTGATCTTCATTTCTTTTTTGTACTTTATTAGTATGAAAGACACTAAGGACTTGCATGATATCTTTCTCTATAAAATGAATTCCCTCCAATTTGAAGGTCACATAGTAAAATCCTATAAAAATATAGTATAATATTTTGATGTTAAATAAGCTCAAAAAAATATCATGATACTTATAATATTACATGATGCATAAATAAGAATAAATAAACTTGCATTTCCTTAAGTCTTGCACGACATATACACACATTTATATGCAACCTTTTTGGATGTTATAATTGTTCTTTTTGAAGTAATATCTAATTGTGTTATAAATTTTAGCTTATTTTATGAGTGCATAAACAATCTTTGCAAATTGGCACCAAACATATATCTTGTATCATTCCAAGCGCATGATAGTTTCTTTACACATGTTTAAACTCAACATAATACAAACACATTTTTTCTATGTTGTTGGTTTGTTTTTCCTTGACATACCATGAATGATACATTTTGTTTTCCTTTGGTGTAGATTTATATTTTCTAATGTTATTCATTCCTTTTGATAGGTTAGTTGTTAGACCTTAGAAAAAAAATGTTAGCCTTTTGTTTATCAACATCCATGCAGGTTTTGGGGGAGGCAGGACAGGAAGGGATGTTGTAAAACCCTGACGGAAAAATAGAGACAAGGTATGCTTGGGGACTGGGAAACACTTTGAATAATTAATTCGAAGCCTTAACCCTTTAGCAAGGATTAAAGATTGCTATCTCAAAGGGCCTACATCAAATAAGTATAGTTTGAGATTCAATGGTCATTATTCAAAGGTGCATTAAGATCAAGCAACAAAAAGAAGCAGAACTATCCCCCATTATTTAGCGAATAGGGTTACTTCAAAATAAATTGGTGATCTAGGTGGATATTGGTGGCCACCTACCAAGTCCACTTGGACCCCCACCATTGTTTCTTTCAGCTTTTCAATGTCCTTAATTGTAGCACAATTTACTATTTTTAGCAGTTTTTCGGGTCTTGAACTTCCGAAGCCGTTTTGAGGCCCTAAACAACGCTTTTCGGGAATGCTGGGAGCAACATGGGTCCATGGACCGATGTTGCTCTTGGACCAATGTTGCTCTTCCCAAAGTTGTAGTTCTTGGATAGATATTTCTAAGGAGATACTTTGCGCGTCAAACAGAGATCGTATGCCAAAGTTACGACCCCAGGTAGTTGATGTACCAATTTACCCAAACAGGGCCCACAGTTTGGCATTTCATCTTCTAGGGTTAGGTTTTTGGATGTTTAGGGTTTTCCATTATTTCTCAACAATAAATAGGCCTTCGAGCCTCATTGTAACATTTTTCAGAGGCATGTAGCCACCACATCTCTTCTCAAAGATAAGCTACCATCGCCCTAGCTGGTTTATTTCCATTACTGTTTGTAAGCATATTTCAGTATTTTACCTTAATGAAATGAAGTATTATTTCTGCTGCATCTTTGTGTATATGTTATCTCTATATTTTTTGCATTCTTGTTTAAATCCAGATCAGTGGTATCAGAGCGGTCTGCTTTTTTTCTCTTTTTTTCTTTGCATGTCCCCAACGAGGTTGGGATATAAGGAGTTGGGGCTTGAACTTGTCGAACCTTTGCAAGACCAGCCTTGAAAATCCTAATGGCCTCCCATGGTGGATGAAAAGAAGGACGAGGGGGCAGGAGATCCTATCAAAATCTTGCTCGAAGAAGCCCTCGAGCAACAAAGGAACGCGATGATGGACAACTTCGCCTGGATCCTTCAGCAGTTACCTCGGGGCGACGCATTGGCTTCCAACAGCTACTTTGGAAATACCACACCGTTTAAGGTACAAGTTAATTTTGAAATCCCCATATTTGAGGGTCAGATAGACGCAGATGTCGTCGATAAATGGTTAAATCTACTAGAGGGTTATTTTTCTGTTCATGATTTTTCTAGTTGGGAAATGATTATTTTCGCTCTTCTTAAAGCAGCCCCCCACTTCAAGGATTGGTGGGAAACATATTGCAAGCATAAGGATGAAAGTACAGGCTCACTATTTTCGACCGCGTCCACTTGGAATTCATTCTGGGATGCCATCAAGGAGCAGTACTACCCTGTTGGAAGCTATGAGGATCAATACATAAAGTGGACCATGCTGCGACAGGGAAGGGACCAAGATGTGCTAGAGTTCGCCAATATTTTCCATACCCTTCGCACAAAGTTGGGTATCAAGGATTCGAAGTAGAATTTGGTACTCAAATACTGCGGTTGCCTACACAAGTACATCCAGGAAGAAATAGAATTCTTGAACATCTCCTCGCTCGGCACTGCATACTGATATGCCATCAGGGTCGAGCAAAAGTTTAAACAGAAGAAGCGAGACTTTGGATCTGTGAATCCAAAGCAAGGAAAAGGTGCCCCCAAACCACAGAACAAAGGACAAAGCCAAGGTGGGGTAGCCCAAGACAACCCACCAACGCTGCAAGCAAAGAACAGTGCTGCAAAGTCGAAAAAGGACACGGGAAAGTGGTGTGAGTTCCATAAGAGCTACACTCACAACACAAGTGAGTGTCGGGCAAAGCAGTCACTGGTGGCTGAGCTAAAGGTTTCAGAATCGGATGCACGTTCCGACTCTGAGTTAGAACCTGACAAGGGGAATGACAGAGGGAAGCAGATTATCGATACGGAGCCCAACACCACCATTGCCACCACGAATATCCAGAAGGAGGAACCTGAAGATCCAGAGGATGAGGAGTGTCTCCTCCACTACCAAATGTGGGTAAAGGGCTCCCCGCTATAGTTCATTGTTGACATTGGGAGCCAAAAGAACCTCATTTCGGCAGAGGTCATGAAGTGGCTGGGCTTACCGACCACAGCACGTCCACAACCATACACCATCGGGTGGCTTCACCAAGGACGGGATCTTCGTGTGAGCCAGAAGTGTTGCCTTCCATACAATATCAAGTCCTTCACGGATGAGGTATTGTGTGACGTTTCTCCCCTTGAAGTTTGTGATGTATTACTAGGACAACCATACTTGTGGAAGTGACATGTTGTGTATGAATCAAGGCCCTATGCTATTATTTTTACTTTGGGAACTAAGTTGTAAAAGATACCGGAGGTAGCATCACCTACCGCCATCTCTTTGATTACTGCAAAAAATGCAGTAAGCTCATTTCCAAAACTGGGAAATTTGTTTTCCTGATGATACGCCCTCAAGGAAAGAAGAAGACGGTGGCCACGACCTCCAGACAAGGCTCCTCCGCATGACAACTACAGATAGACAAGGTCAAGGAGGAGTATGAGGACATTTTCACCTCCCCCGCAGGGGTTCCTCTACACTATCATGTCAAGCACTCCATCGATCTGACCCCAAGTGTGCCGCCGCCTAATGGATCAATCTATCGGCGCTCCGTTTTGGAGAATGATGAAATCAAGAGGTAGATTCAGGAGCCGCTGCAGAAAGGTCACATCCGTCCAAGTTCATCGCCCTGTGGGAGCCCGATCATGTTGGCATAGAAGAAGGATGGGACTTGGAGACTCTGTATTAACTATCAGGTGCTGAACAAAATCACTGTCCATAATAGGTACCCGATCCCACGGATTGATGACCTCTTGGACCAACTGGAGGAGAAAAATGTTTCAGCAAGATCGATTTGAAGTCAGGATATCACCAGGTACCAATCAAACCCTCCGATGTGTGGAAGACTACCTTAAAAGCCAAGGAGGGCCTGTCTGAATGGTTGGTGATGCCTTTCGGATTGACGAATGCTCCTGCAACCTTCATGAGGCTAATGGATGACATCTTGTGGCCATTCACCAACTCATTTGTAGTGGTATACTTGGATGACATCCTGATCTTCAGCCAGAGTCGGGAAGAGCACCTCCACCGCATCCGATAGGTTCTCCAAACACTGCAGCAACATAAGTTATGTTCCAATTTGGAGAAATGCACTTTTGGCATGACCCAGGTTCAGTATCTGGGATACATTATTGATGAACATGGGGTGCATGTGGATCCATCCAAGATCCAAGTCATTTGAGATTGGCCATCTCCAACCACTCTGACAGAGCTCCGCAGCTTTCTAGGTCTTGCCAACTTCTATCATAGTTTTGTGTTGGGATTTTCTCATATCACTTGGCCCTTGAGTCAAGTCACCAAGGGAGGAGCGAAAGAAAAATTATTTTGGTCTAAATCTCAATAGAGGGCATTCATAGAGTTGAAAGATCACCTTTGCATGACACCCATGCTCGCATTACCGGACTTGCAACAACCATTTGAGGTCGACACAGATGCCTCTGACTATGCTATTGGGGTAGTCCTTACTCAACACGGGCATCCAGTGGCATATCACAGTGAGACAATTTCAGACAGAGTCCGGAAGTATCCCACTTATGACAAAGAGATGTATTCCATTGTGCAGGCCTGCCGACAATGGAAGCATTACATTTTGGGGAAGGAAACGGTCATCCACACAGACCACTGACCCGTGCAGTTCATACAAACCCAAGGGAAATTGCAGAATGATTGCCGTCAGAAGTGGTCCACATACCTGCAACAATTCCATTTGAATATCAAGTATAATAAGGGTAGCACCAATAATGTTGCAAATCGCCTCAGTCGACCACGGATCATGGCGTTAACCACTGTGCTCAACCCTTGTGGGCATGAGACTTTTGATTGGCCACTTCTCTACAAAAGCAACCCAGAATTCGGCCACACATACCAGACACCCTTGGAGGGTCAACATGTTCCATATTTTCACCTCCAGGATGCCCTGTTATGCCACCTGGTTCACCTTTGTGTTCCTTCAAGTGAGCATGCTAAGATGATTTGGGAAGCACACTACAGTTGGGCTGCTGGACATTTCGGGGTTGAGGAAATGGTGGTAGTACTACAGAAGTATTTCTATTGGTCGAATCTTCGACATGATGTCGGGAAGTACATCAGATCATGCACTACCTGCGCCATTGCCAAACCGACCATCAAGAAGTAAGGCCTCTATACCCCGCTGCCTACCCTTAGTCGACCTTGGGAATCCATCTCCATGGATTACATGTCAGGTCTTCCTTCCACTAAGCATGGAAACGATTATGTTTTTGTGGTTATCGACGGGTTCTCGAAGATGGCCATTATGGCCGCCTGTAAGAAGAATATCATAGCAGAAGCCACTGCTAAACTCTTCTTTGAACGAGTGTGGGTAAACATTGGAGTCCCACAGCCTATCATCTCAGATTGGAATAGCAGGTTCCTCAGTACATTTTGGTCCAGTCTCTGGTCGATGCTCGACACCAAACTCACTAAGTCCACAGCCTTCCATCCTCAAACTGATGGCCAGACAAAGGTTGTCAACAGGATGATCGTACACATTCTACGCATGTACAACTCAAAGCATCCACACACATGGGACGAGAGCCTCCCCTATGTTCAACACAACTACAACCGAGCTCTCCATAGCTTGACTAGCCACAACCCTTTTCAGGTGGGCTTGGGATTCCAGCCACTATGTCCCATTGATGTGGCCATGCCAGTTGCAGCTACTCATGCAGATTTGGCTCATGTCTAGTCCGAAACAGATAAGGCAAACAACTTCATTGAGCACATCCAACATATTCGCCAGCAGGTCCATGACATTTTGGAGAAATCAAATGCCAAGTACAAGCAGTGACATGATCAACATTGGGTGCCACACAAGTTTCAGGTGGGTGACAAAGTCTTGTTGCATTTGCAAAAGGAACGCCTTACCGGAGCCAATCGAAAACTCAAACCACTCTGATATGGTCCTTACACCATTACCAAGGCTGTGGGAGAGAATGCATTTGAGCTCAGCATTCCCCGATTCCTTGGCTTGCACCCAGTGTTCAATGTGGACCGCCTTCGGCCATACTTTCCACCATTACTAGACACATCCGACATTGTAGAACAACTCACACCCACAAAGTTAAATCCAGATTGCATGGAACAAGCTTCCACTGATCGAATCATGGACACACAGGTCAGGCACACTCACCAGCAGAATATCCAATTGTATCGAGTTATCAAAGTAGGTCAACTCCTTCACCAGGGCAGGTGGCTCACCAAGGACAAAGTTCAGCAGAAGTTTCCTCATCTCATGGAGGAACTCAACGCAATGGGGACCATTGCTTCCTAAGGGGGGAGGAATGATCCAGGTGGATATTGGTAGCCACCTACCAAGTCCCCTTGGACCCCCACCATTGTTTCTTTCAGCTTTTCAGTTTCCTTAATTGTAGCACAGTTTACTATTTTTAGCAGTTTTTCGGGTCCTGAACTTCCGGAGCCGTTTTGAGGCCCTAAACGACGTTTTTTTGGAAAACTGGGAGAAACATGGGTCCATGGACCGATGTTTCTTTTCCCAAAGTTGTAGTTATCAGATAGATCTTTCTAATGAGATATTGTGCGCGTCAAACAAAGATCGTATGCCAAAGTTACGACCCCGGGAAGTTGATGTACCAATTTACCCAAACGGGGCTCACAGTTTGGAATTTCATCTTCTAGGGTTAGGTTTTTGGATGTTTAAGGTTTTTCATTATTTCTCAACAATAAATAGGCCTTCAAGCCTCATTGTAACACAGTTCAGAGGCATGTAGCCGCCACATCTCTTCTAAGAAATAAGCTGTCATCGCCCTAGCTGGTTTATTTCCATTGTTGTTTGTAAGCATATTTCAGTATTTTACATTAATGAAATGAAGTATTATTTCCGATGCATCTTTGTGTATATGGTTATCTCTGTATTTTGTTGCATTCCTGTTTAAATCTGGATCAACTGGAAGACTAATTTTTACCATGACAAAAGGGAGAAGAATTGGGTGATAGATGAACAAGCCAATAAGGGAGTCACTCTAGAATGAGGGATATTCGTCTTAGACCAAACTCAAACTAAAATATGTCATGTTCTATGATTGAAAACATTCGAACCATGACTAAAGCCACGAAATGGAATAATCAGGAATTTAATGTTGACATTCCACTACCTCCTTTTGTTCTTATTGAAGCATGGAAAGTCTATTTCTGGAGGTGAGACAGGAAACTAGGACATCACATATCCATATGGAGGCATAATAGAATTAGCGTCATGAAACTGGAAAAGTGGAGGGGGGAGGAAATGTTATTAATTTCTGACTCTAGTGAATGGAAAGGTAGTACATATTTCAAGTTGCATCATTCATACTTAAGACACATTGTTGGCAAAATGACAGTTTCAGGGATGGAGGCTCACACCGAGACTAATCATCGATTAGGGAATTGCATTCAATGTGATAGGATGTTCACCGTAATTAACAAGGAGAAATATAGTAATATAAGGAGTTGGATGAAACAATTAAACTTAAAATTCATTTGCATACAAGGATAGATGCACTAAAAATGGCATTCTCCAGAACTAATGGAAGTGACGAAATTATGGAGGAGAATGGGTCACTATTTAAGGAGGACATTGCGGCAATGCCATTTGAAAATTGGGGAGAAAATCACTCAGGAAGTACATGACCAATTCATAGTTGTGATGACTCATATCAATGGAATAGGGAAGGATTTGGAGCTTTTGCAGAAGTTTGTGGACCATTTGAATACAAAAATGATCAATCTAAACTTCAAAGTTGACAACATGGAAGTCAAGGTGGAAGTGGCAACAATTGGTGTTTTGAAGGAAGTGTTCGAGCTGAGAGAAATGACACCATCTGGTACTCAGGCTATCGAGGAAGAGGGAAAGGAACACAACGGGCCAGGAATGCACATCTCTGTTGGAACTAGTGAACACACGGTCTAGGAGGACAACCCATTAGAGGAGCTAGCGGGTAGTGAGTAGTTGTTCTTTTTTAATATAATTGTGTTATGTTTTGTTGTTTTGTCAAATTATTTGGAGTTTTTTTGGTGGAAATAGAGTCTAGATGTAGTAAGAAGTATAGTAGTAACTAGCTAGGGTAGCTATACGTACTCCTCTAAACCAATTTGGGAAAGCACTGAACTAGAGCAATATGTGAATGTAAAGGGCTTGGCATGTTTCCAGTGTTCATATATATAAAAATTTACCCGTTTCTTAAAAAAAAAAACATCCATGGAGGCTCTAACTACAATTTTGGATGTTGTGATTATATATATTGATCAAGATATATTCATAGATACCTTCCTTAATGCAATTTTCCTTGATGAAAGATTAACATTATAAATTTGTATTTTATAACAATAACGAAAAAATAATTTTATTATATTAAAATAATGATCTCTAAAATTTGTCTAAAATTCATAATTATAATTATTCTTTTAATAAAAAACAAAATTAAATTAATGATAATAGGAAAACTACACAATCGTAAAGATAATTTTTTTTTAAACAAATTAATGCTAAAGAAAAACATAAAAAAAATAAAAACTATAAAACAAGAAATTGAACTTAAAAACAAATTAATTATAAATAAAAGCATTAAAAAATAAAACTATAAAACTAAAAATTGAACTTAAAACCAAATCAAAATTAATTAAAAAATATATATTAATTTTGTTAAATAAAACACTATAAAATATTTAAACAAAGTTAAAAAAAATCAAATAAATTTTCTTTAATTAAAAAAATAAAAATAAAACAAAAAATTATTGAAAAACTAAAAATTCTTGTGCCAACAAGAATATAACATATTTAAAAGGGGGGAGGGTGATGCTCGACATCACCCCTCTCTCATCTCTCATTAGAGCAATAAATAAGCTTTAAATTTAATTATTATTATTATTATTGTGATTATTTCTTTAATTTTTCTATTTTCATTTTAAATTTAATTTTTTTAATTTTAAATTCATTTTTTTTTAAATGTTTTATTTACCCCCGATGAGATGTAATGATAGATGGAATAGGGCCTAGGACAATGTGTGTAGGAATTTACAGGGTAAGTTCCTCAGACAAAACACCAAAGGACACCGCTCACAACCAGATCGCAGATCAATACACCAGTATTTTGACTTGGTTAAAACCCTCAAAGAGGGAAACAGTCCACGACCTGAGCCAATGCGGCCACTTCAGGCAATTTATTAATAAAAGAATGAAAATTTACATATGTTTCTCTCATGCACTGATTACCCTACAAATGACCCTCCATGCGCTTTAAATAGAAATCATGGACCAATCGGGTGTCAAGCCACAGATCAAGTGTCGATAATACCGAGGAGAGAATGAATTGTCGGATCACTACATATCGTGACCGTCAGATTGTAAGTTACAAAATGTACAACGGTAAAGAAACACACTTTACCTAACTCTATACCTAACTCTATACTAGACCAAGTTGTACTTAACTATTTCCTATGTGTCGGAATATCCTAACATCCCCCTTAAGAACAACTTGGGATAGGATTGAAGGATTTACAAATATGACACAATAGGAGAAGGAAGGAGGCACTAGAGCCTATCCCCCCTTAGTGACAACTTCCTGAACTCCAACCATAAATCGAAGTTTAGTGAACTTTGCCTCTGTGAGAGCCTTTGTGAAGATGTTTGCAACTTGATCATCTGTTGAACAATATTGCACTTCAAGAACATGGTCGTGAATGAGCTTTCTGATGAAGTGCATGTGTAGTTCAATGTGTTTGCTGCGCTGATGTTGGACTGGATCTTTGCATAGTTGAATGGAACTTTGATTATCACACCAAAGTGTAGTCAGATGCTGCTGCTCAAAGCCAAACTCTGATAGGATCTGACGAAGCCACAAGGCTTCCTTACTAGCTTCTACGACACCACAATACTCTGCTTCTGCTGATGAAAGAGAAATGGCAGCTTGTTTCTTACAAGCCCATGTAATAGGTCCTGAACCAAGAGTGAACACATAACCGGCAGTAGACTTCCGATCATTAGGGTCACCAGCCCAATCAGAATCAGTGAAACCAACCAATAGAGGAGCTGCTTCGGCACTGTAATGAATCCCAAACTAAACTATACCTCGAACATAATGAAGTATTCTTTTAGCTGCTTTCCAATGACTTTCACGTGGGTTTTGCATAAACCGAGCAACAAGGCCAACATCAAAGGGAAGGTCAGGACGAGTATGAGTTAGATACAAGAGTTTTCCTACAAGTTGACGGTATAAGGTGGCATCAACTTCAGGAGAAGTACAAGTGACTGAAAGTTTGACTCCAGACTGAAAGGGAGAAGGAGCTGGCTTACAGTCTTCCATGTGAAAGTGGCGTAGAATATCACAGGCATACTTGGATTGAGAAAGGGAAATACCTTCCTTGGATTGCAAGACTTGAAGACCGAGAAAATAATGTAAGTGTCCTAAGTCTGTCATTTCAAACTTCCTTTTAAGGCTAGACTTCACATGGTTTATAAGGTTGAGATCACTACCGGTAAGGATAAGATCATCAACATAAAGAACAAGAATGATAAATGACTTGCCCACTTGCTTGGTGTAGACAGTATTGTCAGAATGACACCTAGAAAAGCCAGATTCTAAAAGAAAGCTATCCATTTTGGCATACCAAGCTCGAGGAGCTTGCTTGAGACCATAAAGGGATTTCTTAAGCCGACAAACAAGGCTGGAGTCTGTTTTTATGAAGCCAATGGGTTGTTCCATGTAGATTTCTTCATGCAAGTCCCCATGCAAGAAGGCAGATTTAACATCCATCTGATGGACTTCCCATTTGAATGAGGCAGCAAGGGAAAGAACAAGGCAGATAGAGTTCATTTTGGCAACAGGGGAGAAGGTTTCAGTGTAGTCAATGGTAACCTGGTATTGAATTTCCATTTCAATGGAAACTGAAGCTAAAGATGCTGAAAATAAGTGTTCCAATGGCTTCCGGATGAAGAAGTTATGGCTTTTTGAAAAAAAGTTGTTGAAGTTGCCGACGAAGTGCGGGAATGTGTGGAAATGAAAAAGTCCGCCCCCACAAAATGGAGACTTGAACCCAAGACCTCTACTCTCCTAAAATAGCTTTGAACCAATTGAGCTATATAAAAAATTTGAGAGAGAGATAGAGAGAAGGGGGGGTGCTTTGGTTTGCGTGCTTGCTTTGAGAAAACTCTTTTCCCCTACAAAACAAAAAACACAAAACCCAACATGGACATGCAAAGAAAACGAACCTTATGGCTCGAAGTTAGCTTTAGCCGGAAACTAAATATTTTCCTTAATGTTTCTGATTTTCCGAGATCACCCTAAGGCGCAGGGAAAAGAGCATATGCATGAGAAAAATTCTTCCTTTCTGTTTCTGATTTGCCCAGATCGCACAGAGTCGCAGGGCAAAGAGCATACACAGAAATGAAAGGTATAGATCCGGTAATAAAAAAAAGGCTAAATAAACCGAAACTGAAATAAGTAGAGAGAAAATAACTGTAAACTGCAAATAAAGACTGTATACCTCCAGATCTTAAAAATGACGCAGCTAGGGCTACCGGAAACCTTTTTGCGTGAAATGAAAGGGGTTCCTCACTGGAACATATGCTCCCAACACAACAGAGCAGTCCTCTCGGCCCGAAAGCAGTCAGAAATAGCAAATCTAGGAAATGGCAGTCGGATGTAGTTCTATCGGCTTCAGATTTGGATCACCAACGGACGCGGCCCTCAAATAGCTCTGATACCATGTAGGAATTTACAGGGTAAGTTCCTATGACAGAACACCAAAGGACACCGCTCACAACCAGATCGCAGATCAATACACCAGTATTTTGACGTGGTTAAAACCCTCAAAGAGGGAAATAGTCCACAGACTGAACCAACGCGGCCACTTCAGGCAATTTATTAATAAAAGAATGAAAATTTACATATGTTTCTCTCATGCACGGATTACCCTACAAATGACCCTCCATGCGCTTTAAATAGAAATCATGGACCAATCGGGTGTCAAGCCACAGATCAAGTGTCGGTAATACCGAGGAGAGAATCACTACATATCGTGATCGTCGGATTGTAAGTTACAAAATGTACAACGGTAAAGAAACACACTTTACCTCACTCTATACTAGACCAAGTTGTACTTAACTATTTCCTATGTGTCGGAATATCATAACAATGTTCCCACCACCCTCGAGCTCATAATATTGCATTTATGATGGAAGGACGTAGATGGAACCTCACATTCATGAGCATGTAGCCACACAATTGGTGAAGGGTTTATGTAAGTGTTTTGATGGTCAATAAAATCATTTGTGGAGAGAGGGAAGGAACTGAGATAAGGTCCTTAGATTTTCACTACAATTTTCCCACAAAGGTGGCATGTGTGAAGGTCCTAGTGCTATGGGTTGCAGAGGTTAGTGCTAGGCGATAAGAAATTCAAGGAGTTATTATCATCTAGAGCATGGTTGTGTGGGATGACAATGAAGCCTGGTGTCGTCATCTGGTGGAAGTCTTTGTCGCAAAGGTCATGTGGGGGTTTCCAAGCCATATGTTTTCTGCACTCACTCAAGTCCTTCCTTTGTTTCTCTTGAGTTTCATGTTTATTTTTTATGGAGGTTATGGTCTTAAGAGTCTTGAGTCAAATGCTTTATGTATGCATTTCCTTCTTGTGTCTGGGGATTACGTTGAGAATGTTGATATAGTTTGGTATCGGGGTTTGTCCTGGGTCTCTTTTCCTTGATGTCATGAGGGTGTTAATGTTTTTAGTTGGAAGTCTCTACGAGGTTTTCTTGTGAGGGTTTATTTGTGTGGTTAGGCATGTGTTGGGTGTGGGAGTTAGGTTATTACCTAGTTTCTCTTGAGTGTCAAATTTTCTTGGTCCCGGGGAGGTGTTTCTATTGTTCAATGGTAAAGAGTGAAGAGTGTCTCGTTGAGATATAAGAAAATAGTTTTATCCTCTACCCTCTCTAGTGGGTCTTCATCTATGTTTAAACCTTTTGTATGGTGCTACTATGACAAGCTTGTTTGTTGGTTTCCTGGTATTACAAAGGGTGGGTCGAGTCGGCCTTTGTGTCCTTTTGAAAGTAGAGGATCTCCTTACATAGATACTACTTCTCCTCCCAAAGATTTGACAATGTTGCCAAGATATACGATGAAGAGTAGGAGGGGAGGAGGTGATAGAGATTAGCTTGGGTAGCACACAACTAGGCTCTTTTCCCATGACTTGGTGGAAAATTATTTTAATGCAGTACCACCAAAGACGTGTTAGGAAATCCGCAAGCTAGAGACCAAAGTAAAAGAGGAGAGGAACTCCCTTTTAGAATCTAAGTTGTTAGAGGATATGTCTATATGGGTGTCGAACCCTAGGCACACCAAGGTTAGGAGAAAGAAATTTTTAAACTCAGTTGGTCTTCATTGGAAAATGAAGATTTTGTTGGGCTTGGTGCTGACTCAGGGACAAACAAGTGGAGAAATATAATATCTTCACCTCTTTGGAAGATGTTAATAGAATGTGTAGGAATTAGAGGTTTTGTTTAGATAGAATTTATGCATGTTTGGTGCAGGTGGAAAGCCATGTATCCTATGACTCTGATGTTGGGGATCTAATGGACCCTCCTTTCTCTAGTGCAAGGGTTCAGGATAATATTTCATATTTAGAAGAGGATCAATGAACATGGGTGAAGGGTAGGAATTTTGGGGCTTATCTAATGCTGTGAGTTTTGTTCTCTTCAGGTTGGGGTGGCTTCTTAGTCTAAGGATAACGGGGACGTAGTTTGGTCATCACATTGTGTTTCTTAGGGGTGCTTTTGGCACTATTTTGGACTTTGGTGCTCTCTTTTCTATCTATTCTTATATGCTAATGGTGGTATGTGGAATTCATTTTTGTGTAAGGCATTATTATTCCTAGGTTGGCTCTATTGGGTTCTCGTAAAAAATCTCAGATGCCTTCAAAGCAGTGCTTGGAGGGTCATGACCTAACAATCTTGTAGTGCTTGGTGACACCCTAGGTGAAGTGTATCAATCATTTCTAATGGTATGCTAGGTGAATGCTTATGTATGGTTTGCTGATTTAATGGTCGTCCCCTTGTGGATAATTGTTTATGTATTTGTGTCGAGTACTTATGGCGAGGTTTCCAATCCATTTATAGGTTGTTTGTTAGGTATTTAGTTTATGAAGTGTATTTTGTGTGGGCTAAGTTCTAATGAAAATTGTTGAGAGGATTCACACCCTATGTGTGCAATCAAATATGCATGTAAATCATCATTTTCAGTAATATAAAGGCATTAATTAACTAAAAAAATATTTTATTTAAAAAACCATTTTTTAGTTTATTCTATTTTATTTTTATTTTATTATTTTGGTCAGGCATGTTAAGAGTACCCATAGGTTTTGAACGAGAGATCTTAACATGAAAGAATGCCTTGAAAAGACATGCAAACACCATTTTTTCAAAACCCCTATGAGTTTTTGTTTGTTGTTGTTTTTTGTTTACATAATGCAAGTCTTTAGATGATTGACACACCTAACCTATGATTTGAGTAACTACAATCTAGGGGTAGCTAATCCATTAAAATGACTCGGAGATCGCACTCGTCCAAAGCCACACAAACCCTCAGCATGGATGGTTCTTTGCTTATAGAATTTCAAAGAGGAGAACTTTTCACCATGAAGTGCCTTAGCAAAACACCTTGTCACTGTCTATTCTATGCCTTGTGGGGTTTTTTTTTTTGGTAAGCTTGGCAGGACTGCATATTCATCATGTCCAATATATCACCCCGATTGGGGCGAGGAATTGAATTGGTGACTTCACATCAAGGAGTGCCTTAACAGAGCACCCAATCACTATCTATCCAAGACCTTGTGGACATTCCTTGTGGGATTAATTATTTTATTATTGTAATTTTAATATTATGATTACAATATTTTATTAATTTTACTTTCTATAATTTTTGTTAATTTTATTTTCTAAAATGTTTGCTTAATTCTTTTACAAAATGATTCTTCTTCTATTATTATTATTATTATTATGAAAAGAAAAAGATACTAATTAGAGGACATTTCAGCTTAAAAGTGCCCATCAAATTTTCACATAATTTCCATGTCACAATATGTAAACCAATCAAAATCCTCTAGAATTAAAAAAAGACATGTCTTAAATAATTTTAAATTGTTTAATTTAAGTATCCGTGAAATATTTTATTATTAATTTGGGTATTAGTGAAATATTTTATTATTCATTTAGATATTCGTGAAATGTTTTATTAATAGTATTTACCTACCTTACCCATATAAATTAGAATATCGAAAAAGTTATTAATGCAATGTAAATTTTGATATTTAAGTGAAAAAAATATAAATTAAAAATGCAGGATCACTTGACATTAATAACCATGCCCCCAAAAAACACCAAAAAATGTTTAAATATAAAATATATAAAGACAATTAAATATAAAATATAAACATAGACAATTACAGTTAAATATAAAATATATAATTGCTAAATAGTTAAAAATAAAATATAATTATAGTTAAATAATTAAAAAACACAACAAAATAGTTAAATAGTTAAAAAAATGTATTAAGAAAGTACAAATTATTGGATTCCTTTCAAAGATATAAAATATATAGTTAAATAGTTAAAAATATATTTAGGATGTAGATAACGCTGTTAAAAAAACACAAAAAAGATAGTTAAATATATAATATATATAGATAGCTAAATATAAAATACAAATATAGATAGTTCTATATATATATAGATAGTTCTATATATATCTATATATATATATATATATATATTGATAAAAGTGTCATTTAAAAAATTAGAAATAATATATTAATATTTTTATTAAATCTAGCGCTAATAAATATTGTGGAGCGTAGATAAAAATAAAGTAATATTAAAAATTTGTTTACATTACATTTTTTATTAATTTCTTGATATTTCCTTAGGAGGCCACTTTTAGGCTAAAATTTCCTCTATCAGTAAATTATAAAAGAAAAATAAAACAAATAATTAAAAGACAAAAAATGCTATTTTTGTTTTTTTGTTTTTTTTTAACATAATGTGAGCACCTAACCTATGACTTGAGTAATTACGATCTAGGGGTATCTAAGCTATTAAAATGACTTGGAGATCGCACTCGGCCAAAGCCACACCAACCCTTATCATGGATGGACCTTTGCGTATAGAATTTCAAAGAAGAGAACTTTTCACCATGAAGTGCCTTAACAAAACACCTTATCACCGTCTATTCTATGTGTTGTGGGGTTTTTTTGGTAAAATTGGATGGACTACATCTTCATCATGTCCAATATATCACCCCGATTGGGGTGAGGAATTGAATCAGTGACTTCACATCAAGGAGTGCCTTAATAGAGCACCCGATCACCATCTATCCAAGACCCTCTGTACATGCCTTGTGGGATTTATTATTTTAATATTTTGATTACAATATTTTATTATGTTTTATTAATTTTATTTTTTTAATTTTTTGTTAATTTTATTTCTAAAATGTTTGCTTAATTCTTTTGCAAAATGATGATTCTTTTATTATTATTATTATTATTATGAAAATACTAATTAGAGGAAATTTTAGCTTAAAAGTGCCCATTAAATTTTCACCTAATTTTCATGTCACAATATGTAAACCAATCAAAATCTTTTAGATTTAAAAAAAGATACATGTCTTAAATAATTTTAAATTGTTTAATTTAAGTATCCGTGAAATATTTTATTATTAATTTGGGTATAGGTAAAATATTTTATTATTCATTTAGGTATTCGTGAAATATTTTATTAATAGTATTTACCTACCTTACCCATATGAATTAGAATATCGAAAAAGTTATTAATGCGATGTAAATTTTGATATTTAACTGAAAAATATATAAATTAAAAATGCAGGTTCACTTAACATTAATAGTCATGCCCAAAAAAACACCAAAAAAATGTTTAAATAAAATATATAAAGAGAGTTAAATATAAAATAGTTAAATAGGTAAAAAATAGTTAAATATAAAATATAAAATAGTTAAATAGTTAAAAAAAAATAGTTAAATTTAAAATTTAAAATATATAAAGACAGTGAAATATAAAATATATAAAGGGAGTTAAATATAAAATAGTTAAATGGTTAAAAAATAGTTAAATATAAAATATTTAGTTAAACATAGTTAAATAGTCTTAAAAATGTATTAAAAAAGACAAATTATTGGATTCCTAGCAAAGATATCAAATATATAGTTAAATAGTTAAATATAAAATATATATAGATAACTAAATATAAAATAAGCCCCAAGAGTTAGCTCAATCGGTCAAATCAAGTGCATTGCCAATGGGAGGTCACAGGGTCGAATCCCGAAAGCTCTTGGGGTTAGGTCAGTAAATAGGTCGAGGGGTGTTGATGCCTTCGGGTGTGTCCACTCATTGTTGAACAACCTTGGATGTAGCGGCTACCCATTGACCCGGGTATCCGTGAACTAGAAGTGAAAAAGAAAAAAAAAACTAAATATAAAATATAAATATAGACAGTTATATATAAAAAGTTATTTTGATAAAAGTGTCACTTAACAAAATTAGAAACAATATATTAATTTTTTTATTAAATCTAGTGCTAATAAATATTGTGGAACGTAGATAAAAATAAAGTAATATTAAAAATTTGCCTACATGACATTTTTTTATTAATTTCTTGATATTTCTTTAGGAGGCCACTTTTAGGCTGAAATTTCTTCTATTAGTAAACTATAAAATAAAATTAAAACAAATAATTAAAAGAGAAAAAAATATAATTTTCTTTTATCTTTTTTATTTTTCCTTTTCAATCGTAAAAAAAATTATTTGTTTTCCCTCTTGAAATGTTTAAAAAATAGTTCCATACTTGAAAGATTATAAATTCTCTAATCTAGTGTTTTTTCTTAAATATCTTTATGAATATTACTAAACGTAAAAGCTTCTTGTTAAGTGTTTACTTAATGATCTTAAAAGGCCTTCATACATTGCTCCATGCTTTTCAACTAATACTCCAAAAGATTGGATGTGATGTGAAGAAGAGAGATAACCATTTTAAATTTTAGTTAATTTAAGATTAAAAAAAAATAATTACTTAATAAATTATAGATAAATAAAATAAATTAAGGGCTTTTTTTTTTTTGGTTTTTGTGGTGGAGTT
This sequence comes from Pinus tabuliformis, assembly GCA_031772625.1. Lineage (NCBI taxonomy): Eukaryota > Viridiplantae > Streptophyta > Pinopsida > Pinales > Pinaceae > Pinus > Pinus tabuliformis. The sequence continues at coordinate 1,027,762,160 of CM062820.1, read as the reverse complement.
TGGAAGGATTTCAGGTGAGGTGAGATTTTTAAGGGAATTTTTCATTCTCTAAGTTATAAGAATGTATGGAGAGAGAGTCAACATTTGTATCATTCTATGTTTTTAATGAAAGGTTATAGATTCATTTGATGATGAAGTTTCTATTTATGTGGAATTAACATCTTGTTCATGCACCTCTTCTATTGATATTGATGAATATTATGGGAATGCCTATATTATGAAAAAAAATCATAACTTTTCACTTATCGAGGAGTTGGATCATAGTGAAAACAATGATATTAAGGATAGTAATCAAGAAAGTCCTAAATAAAAGGACTTTGAAGCAACCATTGATGAAGGGGAGGAATATGATGGTCATTGGTCTTTTCAATTGTCTAAAGTAAATATCAATGATATGGAAAATGCATAAAATCTATTTTCAATCGATCAATTTAATGATAGTTTAAATGATTACAAAGATAATCTTCTTCCAAGTGATGATTTTAATGGAAGTGAGAATAGAGATTTTAGTGGTAACATTTATGTAAAGGAGAAATATGAAAATGATATACATAATGATGAATATTTTTCCCTAACAAAAAAAATTGATTTGTAAACTGTCGGGGATATTCCATTGGACCATTCGTCACAACATATATGATAATATTATATTAAAAATATGAGATTTTACATTATTACAGTTTTATTAAACTTTATGATTTGTATATTCAATTGAACGACAAAAGCTCACACACACACATAAGACAAAATATATGCTCTCTAGGAAACCCTTTCAGGAGAAAATCCAGTTGGAAGATGAGGTCGCTTCGCTCTCTTTCTCTCTCTGGAAATATGGTCATAGGTACAAAGAAGTAATGCATGTGGCCCATAGGCTGCTACAGTGCACAAATCCTCTCTGTTTGCTCTATCTCCTATCTCTCTTGGCTATCTTTTATCTTCTATGGAACAAAATGCTCTCGAAGGAATAGAATGCCTCTTACTCCTAGTGGTCTAGTTATAACATAGCCCAATAACCTACTAGTGGTTAATTTTGACTACATCAACTCTTAACTAGAGTTACAATATAGATTCTTCTAGAGTCTTTTACATCATAATCACGTGGCTAGCCCCTTTTCCATGAATAATGGGGGCTGAAACGACATCCTCCAGAACTATAGATGTGAGACAAGAAGGTCAACTTCTAAGTGGCATAAATTTTGCATACAGACTTCGATTAACACACTTCTTACGTCATTGGAAAGATCTCTATGTGTAGAATAGCATGAAAGGTTGTGCATTTTAGTGACGAACTTTTACCCCCAAAAAAGTCGTCTGATGCCTCAAAATGATCCTAGAAGGTTTGAGACCCCGTTTTTCCAAATTGGGTCTTGTCAGTAAAAATAGTCCCAAGAGCTTATTTCTCTACTTTTTCCACTCCAAATGCATCAAGATGGATGGAAAACAATATAATGATCCAATCCGGATCACACCTCCCCATTTTGGGTGGCTTTTGGTCCCCAAAATCTTCTATTGAATGAGGTGAGGAATTTTTTCCTCCACCTTCTCTCTGTTGTACCAATTAGCTTTGCCTGGAAGTTGACTCTTCAATCCAATTTTCCAAAGGTGATGCTACCCCTGTCTTGTATTTCTTGACCTATTCTGCAAAACTGTATCTTATATCAACTCTTCCTGAGAATCTAGTGTCGAATCCTCCTCAGAAGGTAGGATATGTTCTTCTTCTTGATCTAACATGGAAGGCTCATATAGTTCTAAATTCTCTACATTCACAACTGAGTAAATGTGCATATATGGTGGTAAATTAAGTCGATAGGCATTATCACCCACCTTTTCTAGTATCTCAAAATGACCATACCTCATAGCTTTGATTTTCTTACCAGGCCCCTACAACCTCTCCTTATTCAACTATAACCATACTCTGTTTCACACCTTGAATAACTTCTCTGTTATGTGTTAATCATGCATAGAATTATACTTCTCCTGTGATTTATGCAGTGTTTCTTGTACCCATAGATGGATCTTCTTGATCTTCTCTGTAAATATTTCAGCCTTCAAAGCATCTCCTGTAAGATCTTCCCTCACTCCTCTTTGTTGCTCATATGCAATATCAAAAGGTGAAGGTGGAAAATATCTAAAACAAGTATCAAATGGGAACTTTACTGTAGAAGTGTGGACTACTCTATTGTAATAATGTTGCATATATACCAGATTTTCATCCTAGGTCTTCAGATGCTTCTAGTTGTATCCCCTCAGAAGCTGCACCAAATTCATGTTGACTAATTTTATCTGTCCATCTGGCTGTGGATGGAATGTTGTAGATCTCTTCAACTTTGTGTCTATATTCTTCCACAATGTAGTCCAAAATGCATTGAGAAATCTTGTATCCATGTCTAAAATGATGCTCCTTGGTATCCCAAAGTGCAGCCAGACCTATCCAAAGAACAAGTTTGGTGCTTCTTTCTTGCTGATGGTCTTTTTAGAGGACAACCAAACACACATATTGTTGATCCTATAAACTACCACAAATAGGTAGTCATGTCCCTTCCTGGTTGTCAGTAAAAATCCCACAAATTCCATGGAAATGATTTCCAAAGGATGAGAAGGTACAGGTAAGGGATGAGATAGACCTTTTTTCCTATTGCTAGGCTTGCTCGTACAACAAAGCATGCATCCTCATATGAACCTAGCTACCTTCTCTTGCATCTTGGGCCAATAGACATACCTCTGTAAGTTAGCCACGATCTTCCGGCCTACACCAAAGTGCCCTGCAACCTTCGAGGTGTGAGCCTCTTTGATCAACTGAAATAGCTCACTTTTAGGAACACATAGTTTATCCAACCTGTAGAGTAACCCATCCTGGAGATGGTAGTCAACCGTGCTATCACCATCATGTACATGACTCTGTCTTTGCCATTGTTGATACACCTCCTAGAAGTCCTCTTCTTCTGAATATGCCTCTTTGTATGCATCATGTGTTAATGTCTCCATGCGCATAAGATTTCCTAAAGTTGTGATATTTTATATGGGTGGCCTTGAAAGCATGTCGAACAGCTTGTTTGTGCTTCCCTTCTTATACTTGATAACCAAATGAAACTACTATAAAAACCCCATCCACTTGTAATGTCTAGTTTACTATAGCTTACTCTCGGCTTGCAAGTACTGTAATGATTAGTGATCTATATGGATTATGGTCTCCTTTCCCATAAAATAGTGCTTCCACTTCTTCATAAATTTCACCATGGAATAGAGCTCCTTATCATAGGTAGGGTAGTTAAGGACTACCCCATGAAATACTTCATAATGGTAGCATACATTTCTTCCTCCCTGCATTAAGACAACTCCCATAGCATACCCACTCGCATCCGTCTCCACTTCAAAGGGTTGTTGCAAGTTTGGTAATGCCAGAATTGGTGCTTGGTTGATCTTCTTCTTTAGCTCTTTGAAATCCCTTTTTTGACCTTTTCCCCATTGGAAACTCTTGCCACTTGCTATTATGGCATGGACCGGTGCTGCTACTGTTGAAAATGAGGCTATGAAATTCCCTAGGTACAGTGCTACCCCAATGAAACTCCTAACCTCATAAAAATTAGTAGGCATTGGCCATTTCATGATGGCCTCCATCTTGGAAAGATCTATCTTCAGTTCTCCTCCATTGATCATATACCCCAAATAAACCAAGACTGCTGCACAAAATCACACTTCTTGAGATTTGCTAGTAGTTGGTTCTTCTTTAATGTTTCTAGCACCTACGAAAAATGTGACATATGCTCCTCCCAGGTAGCACTATATACTGGTATATCATCCAAATAGACAATAACAAATGAATCTATAAAAGGGCACATTACATCATTCATTAATTATTATCATAAATGTAGCTGGTGCATTACATAGGCCAAATGGCATGACTAACCACTCATATAAACCTTGCTTGGTTTTCAAGACCAACTTGGTGAACTACTTTTCTTGATGCAACTGATCTAGTAGGTCATCTATCCTAGGCAAGGGGTATCTATTTTTTAGCATCATTTTGTTCGATGCCCTGTAATCTATACACATTTGCCAAGTCCCATCCTTCTTCGACACAATGATGATGGATGACCCACATGGTGATGTACTTTGTCTAATGGCATCCTGTACTAGTAGTTGTTGCAATTGTTTCTTCACCTCACTTGCTTCTATAACATATTTCCTGTACAACTCCATATTTGGCAATGGGGAGTCTAGAAATAGCTAGATCTCATGCTCCACTTCTCTCTTAGGTGGTAACCCTTTGGGTTCTTGGAACACATCTTTGTATGCCTATAATAAATCCTCCAATTTTTGTTTATGTTTCTTATTACACCCCTCCAAAGATGCCTTACCTCTTATTGACTCCACTTTAGACTAAATTTCTCTTAAAAATAATAAAACATACTTCTTTCTGGAACTAATCAGTTTCTTTTCTTGGTTGGAACTTACCAGTGAGATTTCCTAATTGTATTTGTGTGTGTTGATGATGAAATATTTTCCATCCTTGATGAGCCAACACTGGTTGATCTCCTCATGAATATTGCACCATGAATGTAATGTACGGACTCCCAAACACGACTGCACATACATAAAAGGGAACCAAATCTAGGTCTACTTCCTAAATAAAATCAACACTGATAGCAAATACAATTTTACATTGTTTTGTTACCTTCAAATATGCATCCTTATTTACCCATCCTAATGGATATGGGTTTGGATGATCACGAACTTCCAACACAAACTTCTTGAACAATTTTGCTGCAATGAGATTCACCTATGATTCCTAGTTAAATAGAGCATTGATATTTGTCTTCTTGACTTGTATCTTTATATGGAATAGCTTGGTTATTTCTTTATATTCATGTTGTTGAAGCCTACTCAGATTCACCTCCTTATGTACTAACGTACAAACAATCTTCTAATCCACATCCGATCTGATTTCGACTTGGTTTCTCGAATCAGTAGCCATGATATTATTATTCTTGTTATCTTTCTTCTTGTTCTTTGGATTTAGATCTGAATGCAGCTTCCATAATTTTTCCTTTATATGGCCATTGATGTTGTAGTGGTTACTAGGATCTTTGCACTATTGTTCTATGGCTTTTCTCTTCTTATCTCCCCCCCTTTCTTCTTCTTCTTCCCCTCCTTAGAATCTTCTTGTTTCTCCTTCTGCTTCGATCCACTTGATTACACTCTCTTCAGGTCTATATTCTCTAGGTACTGTGTCTATACACAAGCCTCGTCCACCTATTTGGGGTTGAACAACATCACTTGCTCATGTAGATGGTGGTGGATATCCCCCAAATAATTGAGGAGTACCTTTGGGTTCTTTGGAGAGATACACAACATTATAGCCATCTTCCTGAATTCCATGGTGTACTCTTGCATGCTTTTGCCTCAATTTTACATGATGTAATGCTATTGGATCCACCGGTACTCTATGTACCCAATTGGATAAAACTATGAATTAATGAGGGTTTTCAAATCCTCCCACTTAGTTATTAGAGGTTATACCTCCAACCTCAAGGTTTTCGTGTGGATCTCCCACCAACTCAATGCATGGCCCTCTAATTTGAGCCACACGAATGCGATCTTTTGCCCTTCCTCAATCTCATGGACACTGAAATAAACTTCCAGTTGTTGTAAGCAATGGTTCAGCTTCAGAGCGTTGTTATCACCATGGTGAAACTTTATATTGACTTTTGCTTCCATTTTAAATAGGGGTTGTGATTGGTTCAAGACACTTGATCTAGGTTGATATTTTTCGGGTCCTTTCTTCAACAATTTCTCCATTTCTGCCTTATCTTCTGATCCCCGTTCTCATTTTTCATCTACATTCGAACACCCATCTTCTCCAAATATCGCCATCCTTCTTTTCAAGGTTGCCCATGAGGAGGCTTCCATTGTGGTTGATATATATGAGTTATTGTTCTAACTACATAAACCTCACCTCTATAGGATCATGAGGTTTGTTTACCAATTCTTCGACCATGATTAGGGTTTTATGATTTTCATGCCCCTGATATAGATCCATGCAATCTCCAAAAAATACCCAAATAAACCGTCTTTGATACCAAATTATCTGTAAAATTCTATGATTATTCCACTGGACCGTTCGTCACAACAAATCTGATAATATTATATTAAAATTTGAGATTCTACACTATTACAATTTTATTAAGCTTTAAGGTTTGTAGATTTAACTATAATTAGTGCATGCATGCAGATGGAAATTATGAAAAAAATTATAGAATGAAAAAATAATTCATACAAACACACAAGACCCATGATATTCTCTCCAAGAAACCCTTCCTATAGAAAACCCATCTAGAAGGTGAGGTTGCTTCTCTCTCTTTCTCTGTTTGGAAATATGGCTGCAGGTACAAAGAAGTAATTCATGTGGCCTGTGGGTTTCTATATTGCACATACCATCTCTGTGTGCTCTATCTCCTATCTCTCCTTGCTATCTTTTCTCAATTATGGAACAAAATTCTCTTGAAAGAATGGAATTCCTCTTCCTCCTAGTGGCCCAATTATAACACAACCTGATAGCCTACTAGTGGTTAATTTTGACTACATCAACTCTTAACTAGAGTTACAATATAGACTCTTCTAGAGTCTTTTAAATCATAATCATGTGGCTAAACCATTTTCCATGAATAATGGGGGTCGACGTGACATCCTCACGAACTATAGATGTGAAAAAAGGAAGGTTAACTTTTGAGTGGCATATAGACTCTGATTGTTGCGTTTCTTGCACCAATGGAAAGATCTCTCTGTAGAATAGCATGAAGTGGTGCAGACCAAAGCGGAAAATTTTTACCCTCCAAATTTTTTTTTTGATGACTCAAAATGCTCATGGAAGGTTTCAAACCTCGTTTTTCCAAACTGTATCCTGCCGGTAAAAACGGTCGCATGAGTTTATTCCTCCACTTTTTCCACTCCAAATGCATTGAGATTGATGAAAAGAAATATAATTATCCAATCCGGATCACACCTCCCCATTTTTGGAGGATTTTGGTCCCCAGAAGCTTCTACTGAATGAGGTGAGGAATGTTTTTCTCCACCTTATCTCTGGTGTACCATTTACCTATTCCTGGAAGTTGTCCCTTCAATCCAATCTGCCAAAGGTCATGATGCCACTTTATTGTAGTTATGTACCTCTTATTCAAAATTATATCTTCTGTCAAGTATGCCTCAACATTTGGTGCCAAATCCTGCACAGAAGGTAGGACTTGTTCCTCATCCTAATCTGGCACGGAAGGCTCATAGAGTTTCAAATTCCTGACATTCACAACTGACGATAAATACACATATATGGTGGCAAACTTAGTTGATAGGCATTATCACCCACCTTTTCCAATATCTCAAAAGGACCATGCCTCAGAACCTTGATTTTCTTACCAAGCCCTTGCAACCTCTCCTTGTTCAACTATAACCATACCTTGTCTCCCACCTTGAATGAATTCTATATTCTGTGTTAATCATGCCTGGCCTCCTGTGAATTTTGCGTTGTTTCTTGTACCTATAAATGGATCTTCCTGATCTTCTCTATAAATTTTTCAGCCCTTAAAGCATCTCCTGTAAGATCTCCCCTCACTCCTCCTTGCTGCCCATATGGAATATCCAAAGGTGAAGGTGGAAAATATCCAAAACAAGTCTCAAATGGGGACTTTCCTATAGGAGTGTGGATTTCTAGGTTGTAAAAGTTTTGTATATATACCAGATTTTCATCCAAGGTATTCAAATGCTTTTGTTTGTATCCCATCAGAAGCTGCACCAAAGTCTTGTTGACTACTTCTGTCTGCCCATCTGTCTCTAGATGGAATGTTTTATATATCTTCAAATTTGTGTCCATCTTCTCCCACAATGTAGTCCAAAAATAACTGAGAAATATTGTATCCCTATCTGAAATAATGCTCCTTGGTAACCCAAAGTGCACCTAGACCTATCCAAATAAAATGTTTGTTGCTTCTTATCTGTTGATCATCTTTTTACAGGGCAAAAAACACACATCTTACTGAACTTGTCAACTACCACGAAGAGGTAGTCATGTCCCTTTTTGGTTGTTGGTAAACCTCCCACAAAGTCCATGGAAACGCTCTCGCAATGATGGGTAAGTACATGTAAGGGATGATATAGACCTACTTTCATGTTGATAGGCTTGCTAGTACAACAAAACATGCATCCTCTTATGAACCTAGCTACTTGCTTTTGCATCTTGGGCCAATACACATATCTTTGCAAGTTAGCCATGATCTTCACTACACCAAAGTTCCCTGCAAACTTGGAGGTGTGAGCCTCTCTGATCATGTAACGCCCTCCTCCCACATCTACCCAAGTAACTCACCAACCTGGGTAAACATGTGATGAAGTTACTATGATATGATGTGACTCCCTATGTGTCAATTAAGGAAGTGGAATTGATGGAAACACACCATACCAGACCTTCTGCACCTTCTACATGACTCCCAAAATGCATCCCAGTCATTCCCCTAACCAGCCTATGGGTCCCACTTAGCTTTTAGACCACTTAACCCCTGAACACTCCCTTGATATGGATAAGGCTGCATCTGAAGACCTCCAAACACGCGCGTAACATGGGTATGCATACGTCTTTGGACTTTTCTCCATAGACCTATGACCACAACTCTGGGATTTGTGCCACTTTTCAATCCGATAATCTATCTAACTGCCTAGAAACCCCTGTAGATTTTAGAATCCATAATTTACATAATAACAATCTTTACAAATCAAAAAATGACTCAGGGACTAGGCCTAACCATCCCCAATTGTGCTTGACATTCTATCAAACACTTGGCATCAATGAAATATACAAGAAATGAATACAAGACAGAGCATAAATGACTAATAACTCATACGAGACTTGACAAGAAGGATCACCACCCTCTTCCCTTAATTTTTTTGACATTAATTAGGTCTTGCATCCATTATCCTTTCAGTTACGAGTAAATACATGAAATAACCATGAATATAACCATTCACATAACCATGCTTATAACCAGCATTAAATGATGTAAATAAAAATGAGATAAAAAATATTAAGGCAACATAATAACAAGTAAAAAAGCAAGATAACTTAGCTTTTATTAAACATAGGAAAGAGTTGATGAGGTTCGAGACTTCCACGTACCACCCAACCATAGACATGGTTGAACCAAATCTTTATTTCAGCCAGTCCCTCCCATGCCATATTCCAAGCATGAATGTGGGATCCCATGGATAAACCAATACAAAAACAACCAAGGGAATCCATAGGTTAAACCACCTCCACCCTCACGAAACCATGATCTCACCAAAAATAGCACTGAGATCACAAAACCAAACCAAGCTTGGAATGCCTTCAGACTCCATCACTTTCCTTGATGAATTTTCCTTCTCCTTGTCTCTCGGGCTTTACCACAATTCACACCAAATCACTAGGCCCTAAACTGAGACACGAGTCTCTCAGATTTACCGCAATCCACATTGGATCACTAGGCCCTGACCGAGACTCCACCCTTAGGCTTTAATCTATATCCTGCCAAAATCGATCAAGGGATTCCTAGGTCTTTGAGAATTTTCCTGAGACCACCTTCGCCCTGGATTCTGAAACCATCCGGAAATTCCCAAGCTCAAAATCGAGAAAACAATGCCATCTCACCATGGCTATTCGGAAAAAGGCAAGACAAGACTGAAAACCACTATCATAACCCGGTAAAACTATGCCACCAACAACAAGAGAACCATACACAAACATTCAAAGCCATGCATGTCAAAACCAGCTAGGAAATCACACATGAAATATGTTACCTGTAATTATACCTGCTGAAGTTGCTTGATCCCACTCTTCCTTTCTTGATCTTTGCTTTCCTTACTTTTCCTTTTCCTTCCTTTGCTTGCTTTTCCTTTCCTTGCTCCAAAATTAGAATGATCCAAGAAAATTTTGTGTCCAAGATTGTGAGAGAGAGAGAGAGAATAATGAGAGAGATATAAAACTGAACTGACCAAAATCCATGAACTCATACTCATAAGAATTTTTATTAATGAGGCCTCTATTTTCTTCATTTTCTATTATTTTCCTTTAATTTCCTCCTCACATGCAACCTATGACCTTTCACCTTGCTTTTCTCCTATTTTCCTTTATTTTCATATATAAATATGTTCCAAAATACCTTTTTTCCTTTTTAATGCCTTAGCCATTGACTTTTCTGATTTCCCTTAGCCATAAACACATTTAGTGATGCCCACTAGGATATCTTTGCCCAACATTCAACTTGGAATAAGTGGCCCTTAACCGTGGACTTATTTTTCCTTTATTAACTTTTATTACATGAATTTTTAACCAAGGGTTGTTACAGAACCCTCCCCCTTGGGGAACACTATCCTCAGTGTTAAACCACACCAAGACCTCAACAAAACCACTGAAAAGAAAACATACTTCCCATGGAGCTTTATAACTTAGCTCGTTGCAATATTTACAATGAATGACTTGCTCAAAATCAAATTATCATGACAACATGACACGATAACAACCATACCTCTTATTGGAGCTTTATAAATTATATCATGGTGATATTTACATCCATATACATATGTACATATACAAAAACATTAGTAAAACATATGCCAAACATATACCAAACATCATACCAAAACTGCTTTGCCTCCACTAGCAAACAAAGAAGGATACATGGCTCGCATCTGATCCGCCATCTCCCATGTAGCTTCTTCAGGCCCAAAGTGCTTCCACTGCACTTTAACTTTCTCTATGGATCTTTTCCTAAGCATGAGCTTCTTCCGCTGTAATATGCACTGAGGCTCCAACTAGAATTCTCCTTCTTGCTCCACCTGCAATACAAACCAATCAATAACATGATCAACATCCTTTATATACCTTTTAAGCAATGAAACATGGAAAACATCATGTAATTTCACTTTTGTAGGCATTGAAATTCGATAGGCCACTAGTTCAATCCTCTCAAGGATCTCAAAAGGCCCATAATACCATGGTGCCAACTTGGCACTTGATCCAATCCTCAAAGAGATCTTCTTGGGCTTGATGCGTAAATACACATGCTCCCCAACCTGAAACTCCTTGAATTCTTTGTGTTGGTCTGCATAACTCTTATGTATATCTTGTGTTGCCTTTAGATTCTTCTTTATAACCTACATTTCCTGTTCCATGTCTGCCAACATATTCAGTTCAATAAGTACCATGTTCATTGGATCACTCCAGCTGATGGGAGCATTACAACTTCGCACATACAATGCCTTGAAATGACTCATCCTCAATGACTCCTGAAAACCGTTGTTGTATGAAAACTCAACCAATGGAAGATAATCCTCCCATATTTATGTTGGTGCATCATTTACATCCTCAACATATCCTCCATGATCCTGTTGACGCTCTTTGTTTTTTCATGTGTCTACAGATGATAGGCTATACTGAAGGCCAACTCTATACCCAAACCTGCAAATAGCTTTTTCCAAAACTTGGAAGTGAACTTCACATCCCTCTCTGACACGATATTCTTCGGAACACCATGTAATCTCACAATCTCCATGATGAAAATCTGTGCCACCTCACTATCTGAATATGTAGTCTTCACTAGAATGAAGTGAGCTACTTGCTCAACCCTTCGACCATGACCATAATAGAATCATGATGTCTCTCTATCCTTGGAAGATCCATAATGAAATCCATGGAAATGACCTCCCATTTCCATTTTGTAATCAGAATAGGTTGTAGTAGACCACTTGGATGCTTACATTTTTCCTTTACCTACTAACAATCCCAACATCTAGCCACGAACTCTACCATTTCCTTCTTCAGATTCAACCAACAGTATAAATTCTTCACTGTCGTAACCATCTTCTGATATCCTAGGTGACCTGAGTATGGCTTGACATGAAACTCCCTCAAGATGACCTTCTTGAGCTCACTGCAATCCGACACATAGATATTGTCCCTGAATCTCACCAAACCATCTCCCATGAGACGATAGTCTTCATCCTTATCACCAGTACCTATACCACTACATGAACCTGTACCTATAACACTACTTGTACCTGTACTTGTACCACTACTTGTACCTATACTTGTACTCTGTTGTAACCTATGCATAATCTCCATACACCCGTCATCCCACTGTCTTGCCCGCAAGATCCTATCTTGTAAATTTGTCCCATAAGAGCTCATAGATGATATATGATTCACCTGTACCTTCTAGATAAGATCATTTGTATTCTGGTTCTCCTTTCCCTTATTTTATTTGATATCGAAGTCAAACTCACTAAGGTTAGCCAACCATCTAGCTTGCCTGCCATTTATATTTGACTCATCAAACACGTATTTCAACCCACTGTGATTGCTCATCACTACAAATCTCATGCCAAGAAGATAGTGCCTCCACATCTTCAAGGCCTGAATAATAGCTGCCAGCTTAAGATCATGTGTCACTCATTTCTTCTCGTGCTCATTCAACTTCTTGGAATCATAGCACATCAATTGTCCCTCCTGCATAAGGACCCCACCAAGTCCTCTTTTACATGCATTTTTAGACACTACAAAATCTTTATCCAGATATGCAATTTTAAGGACTATAGAATTGGTCAACAACTACTTCAGCTGGTCAAAACTAGCTGCACATTCTTCTGCCCATTCGAATTTCTTACCTTTCCACTGCATGGATGTCATAGGATATGAAATGTGTGAGAAGTTTTTGAAGAACCTCATGTAGTAACCTACCAATCCCATGAATGATATCACCACATCCACATTCTTAGGAGCTACGCACTCCATGATGGCCCTTATCTTTTTTTGATCTACTACTATGCCTTCCTCGGAAACATGTCCCAGGTAATTCACCTCTGTTTGAAAGAAGTTGCACTTGCTAAGCTTGGCATGCAGTTGATGCTCTCTTAGCAATCTCAACACTGCTGCTAAATTCTCGACATGATCTTCTTCATTCTTGGAGTATATCAAGATGTCATCAATAAATAAAATAAAAAAATTGTCCAAATAAGGACGCAACACACTATTCATCAAACACATAAATGTAGTTGGGGCATTAGTCAAACTAAATGGAACTACAACAAACTCATAATGCCCATACCTAGTCCTAAAGGCAACCTTAGAGATATCCTCTTCCTTGATTCATATATGATGGTATCTTGATCTCAATTCGATCTTAGAGAACATTGTTTCTCCCTTCAACTGATCAAACAAATCATCAATCCTCAGCAATGGGTACTTGTTCTTGATCGTCGCCTTATTTAGTTGCCAGTAATCACTACACAATTTGAGAGTACCATGTTTCTTCTTTATGAAAAACACTGGTGCACCCCAATGTGATACGCTTGGCCTAATGTATCCCTTGTTAAGCACCTCCTTTAACTGCAATTTCAACTCTACTAGCTCTAGCATACTCATCTTGTAAGGTTCCTTCGATATTGGTGTTGCCCCTGGCACCAACTCAATAGAGAAATATACTTCCCTGTGAGGAGGTAACTCTGGAATTTCTGGTGGAAACACATCTTGATACTATTGCAATATAGGGTACCTCTTGAATATTTCTGCATCTTCAACATATTTACCCTTGTCACTAGATATATGCATTGCAAACATCACACACCTTTTCTGCAACTATGCTTAGCCCGCATAGCGGTAACCATCCTCACTGATGTAAGATTCTTCTTTCCCTACAAAATTATCTTTTCCTCATTATAATCCAGGAACTCAATGATCTTTTTGAAGTAATTCACTTTGGTCCTATGAAGGTATAGCAAATCCATACCCAAAAGCATGGTATACGACCCAATGACGGTAAATTCAAATGTGTTGTTATAGGCATGCCATTTAACTAAAATGCACAAGATCTTACCCAATGGTGAACTCTCTTCTTTGTACATGTATCCAACTGTACCAACCAAGATTTTGCATGCACTTCTTTTCTAAAACCACACTTATCCACCAGGTCAGGATTAATATAACTGTAATTAGATCCGCGATCAATCAAAATGAAAACAACTTGATCACAAAGCTTCTCGTCAATCTCAATGATAGATTCTTGATGATCCGCTTGCATATTTTCCACAACTCCATATATTCGAGGAATGTTATGACCAACATCCCCAACTATATGCGCCTCCTGAGCACTATATTTTTGGGTTCTAGCACCCTAATACTACAGAAAATCCATATTACAATGATCCTTGCCACATATCCAACACTGCAACGATTCTCTACCATTGCCTCTAGTCTATTGCTCTCCACGTCCCTTCTCAACATTCAACTTCTTATAAAGGACTACATTTTCTTTCTCACTTGCATCTTGAGGTCTCCCCCACTTTGGTGGCCATTTTCCTTTAACTTTCCCATTTCCTTTCAAGTCACATTTAGGCTCAACTTGGCACTTCAAATTCTCATAACAATATTTCAACTTTCGGATGGCCTCCTTCAATGATCTAGGCTCATCGAACTCAATCTGGTCTCTGTATGTTGTTGGAAGTCCACTGATGAATCTTTGAACCTTGTCCTTCTCCTCCTTGAGGTAAGGCACATATCTCAACAACTCCAAGAACTTGCTAGTATACTCATCATCTGTCATGGAACCCATCTGAAACTCATAAAAATCCTTAGCTCTATCATCATAGTACCTTTATGACAAATAATTCTCCTTGAAGAGCCTCTCAAACTCATTCCAAGTCAAGCCATCCTCCCAAATACATTTAACATTCTTCGCATCCTCCCACTAGATATCTACTTTTGCTTTAAGGCTGAAAGTGGCTATCTTTGCTTTCATGTTCTCTATATAGCTATGCAGTTTGAAGAATTTCTTCAACCCAAGCAACCATGCCTCAACATCTTCTGACTTCTTCATCTCTCCATTCAATGTAGGCAACTTGAATTTCTTAAACTCCTTTGAAAAATATCCCTTGTCACTCCTCCTATAAGGATGATAATGATGACAATCATAATGACTGTCAGAACCAGAACTAAAATAGTACCTATGTCTATCACCCCTCCTATCTAGAATGTACAAGAACCTTCCATGTTTGATTGTGTCCTCTCCATCCACCTGTACTCACCATGAGATCAGCTTCCATATGCCCCATTAGTTCTTTCCTCCTGCTCATGGCTAATCCGAAGTAGTCCTTGTCGCTACAATTTTGACAAATTCTAAAGTATCATTGCATTTACCTTTGCTTGTTTCTCCTGTGCCTATATGATTTTGTCATTGTTTTCCTTACAATTCCTTATTTCTTCCTTTAAACTTCTCAATGTGTTTGCCAAATCAAAAGAGTGCCCAAAACCACGTTGCTCATATGATCCATAGGGAGAATCTCTGGAACTATAGTCTACCATATTTCTAGTCATCTTTGATATTCTTCCTGCAAGGTATATCATGTCAACTAAACCAAATCATAATCAACCAACATACGTTAGCATAACTCAAGGAGGATACCTCGTCTATAGTATCAACAAATCAGTGTGATACATGTATAACATAATCATGACATCATATAGAAATATAACACATAAGCTCCTCCTAGGTAGCACTATATACTAGTATATCATCCAAATAGACAATAACAAATGAATCTATAAAAGGGCGCAATACATCATTCATTAATATCATAAATGTAGCTGGTGCATTACATAAGCCAAATCGCATGACTAACCACTCATATAAACCTTTCCTGGTTTTGAAGGCAGTCTTCCATGTATATTCTTCTTTGAATCAAACATGATGATATCAAGACTTCAAGACGATCTTGGTGAACTACTTTTCTTTTTGCAATTGATCTAGTAGATCATATATCCTAGACAAGGGGTATCTATTATTGAGCGTGGTTTTGTTCAATGCCCTATAATCTATACACATTTGCCAAGTCCCATCCTTCTTCGACACAATGATGATGGGTGACCCACATGGTGATGTACTTGGTCTAATCGTAGCCTATTCTAGTAGCTTCTACAATTGCTTCTTCACCTCACTTTCTTCTATAACATAATGCCTGTACAACTCCATATTTGGCAATGGGGAGTCTGGAAATAGCTGGATCTCATGCTTCACTTCTCTCTTAGGTGGTAACCCTTTAGGTTCTTGGAACACATCCTTGTATTCCTGTAAAAAAATCCTCCAATTGTTGTTTATGTTTCTTAGTACACCCCTCCAGATATGCCTTACCTCTTATTGACTCCTCCTTAGATTAAATTTCTCTTAAAAAACATACTTCTTTCTGGAACTGATCAATTTCTTTTCTTTGTTGACACTTACCAGTGAGATTTCCTAATTATCTTTGTGTGTGTTGATGATGAACTATTTTCCATCCTTGATGAGCTTATATGGGTTGATCTCCTCATGAATATTGCATCATGAATGTACATGTATGGACTCCCAGACATGACTCCACATACATAAAAGGGAACCAAATATAGGTCTACTTCATCAATAAAATCAACACTGATAGAAAATGCAACTTTACACTATTTTGTTACCTTCAAATATGCATTCTTATTTACCCATCCTAATGGATATGGGTTTGTATGATCACGAACTTCACTCCCAAACTTTTTGAACAACTCTGTCGCAATCAGATTCACCTGTGATTCCTAGTCAAATAGAGCATTAGTATTTGTCTTCCTGACTTGTATCTTTATATGGAAGAGTTTGGCTATTTATTTCTCTTCATGTTGTTGAAGCCTACTCAGATTCACCTCCTTATGCATTGATGTACAAACGATCTTCTCATCTAGATCTGATTTGATTTCAACTTGGTTGCTCGAATCAGTGGCCATGAGATTCTTCTTCTTGTTATCTTTCTTCTTGTTCTTTGGATTTAGCTCTGGATGCAACCTCCATAATTTTTCCTCTATATGGCCATTTATGTTGCAGTGGTTGCTAGGATATTTACACTGGTGTTCTATGGCTTTTCTCTTCTTATCTTTCCCCCTTTTCTCTTCTTCTTCCCCTCCTTAGAAGCTTCTAGTTTCTCCTTTTGCTTCGATCCACTTGATTACACTCTCTTCAGGCCTATATTCTCCAGGTACTGTGTCTGTACACAAGCGTCACCCACATATTTTGTCTTGAACAACATCACTTGCTCATGTAGATGGCATTGCATATCTCCCAAATACTTGAGGAGTACCTTTGGGTTCTTTGGAGAGATACCCAACATTATAACCATATTCCTAAATTCTATGGTGTATTCCTACACGATTTTGCTTGAATTTTTCCTGAAGCAATGCTACCAGATCCACTGGTCCTCTATGTACCCAATGGGATAAAACTATGAATTAATGAGGGTTTTAAATCATCCCACTTAGTCATTATAGGTTCTCCCTCCAACCTTAGAGTTTTCGTGTGGCTCTCCCACTAAGTTAGTGCATGGCCCTCTAAATTCAGCCATGCGAATGAGATTTTTTTCCCTTCCTCAATCTCATGGACACTAAAATAAACTTCCAGTTGTTGTAACGAATGGTTCAGCTTCAGAACGTTTATATCACTGTGGTGAAACTTGACATCAACTTTTTCTTCCATTTTAAATAGGGATTGTGATTGGTTCAAGACAATCAAATTGGGTTGATATTTTTCAGGTCATTTTGTCAACAAGTTCTCCATTTATCCCCGATGTTCTGATCCCTATTCTGATTTGTCATCTGCATTCAAACCTCCCTCTTCTCCAAATATCCCCATCCTTATTTTCAAGGCTACCATGACGAGGCTTACATTGTGGTTGATATCTGCAAGTTATTTTTCCAACCGCGTAAACCTCACCTCTACAGGATCATGAGGTTTGTTTACAAATTCTTCGACCATGATTAGGTTTTTATGATTTTCGGCCCCCCCACCCCCAATATAGATCCATGTAATCTCCAAAAAATACCCAAATAAACCTTCTTTGATACCAAATTATCTGTAAAATTCCATGGATATTCCATTGGAACGTTCATCACAACAGATCTGATAATATTATATTAAAAATATGAGATTCTACACTATTATAATTTTATTAAACTTTAAGATTTGTAGATTTAACTGTAATTAGTGCATGCATGTAGATGGAAATTATGAAAAAAAGTATAGAATGACAAAATAAGTCATACACACACAAGATATGCTCTCCGAGAAACCATTCCTGGACCCATCTAGAAGGTGAGGTCACTTCTCTCTCTTTCTCTATCTCGAAATATGGATGCAGGTACAAAGAAGTAATGCATGTGGCCCATAGGTTTCTATAGTGCACATATCCTCTTTGTGTGCTCTATCTCCTATCTCTCCTAGCTATCTTTTCTCAGCTATGGAACAAAATTCTCTTGAAAATATGGAATGCCTCTTCCTCCTAGTGGCCCAATTATAACACAACCTAATAGCCTACTAGTGGTTAATTTTGACTACATCGAATCTTAACTAGAGTTACAATATAGACTCTTCTAGAGTCTTTTAAATCATAATCATGTCGCTAAACCCTTTTCCATGAATAATGGGGGTCTATGCGACATCCTCTCGAACTATAAATGCAAAAACAGGAAGGTTAATTTTTGAGTGGCATAACTTTTGCATACAGGTTCTGATTGTCGCGCTTCTTACACCATTGGAAAGATCTATGTGTAGAATAGCATGAAGTGGTGCACACTAGAGCGGAAAATTTTTACCCTCCAAAAACATTTTTTGATGCCTCAAAATGCTCCTAGAAGGTTTCAAACCTTGTTTTTCCAAACTGGGTCCCACCGATAAAAACGATCCCATGAGGTGTTCGTCCACTTTTTCCACTCCAAATGCATTGAGATGGATGAAAAGAAATATAATTATCTAATCCAGATCACACCTCCCCATTTGGGAGGCTTTTGGTCCCAAAAATATTCTACTGAATGAGGTGAGGAATTTTTTTCTCCACCTTCTCTGTGGTGTACCATTTAGCTTTTCCTGGAAGTTGTCCTTTCAATCCAATCTGCCAAAGGTTATAATGCCCCTTTCTTGTAGTTATGCACCTCTTATTCAAAACTATATCATCTTTCAAGTATGCCTGAGCATCTGGTGCCAAATCCTCCACAGAAGGTAGTACTTGTTTCTCTTTCTAATCTAGCATGGAAGGCTCATAAAGTTTCAAATTCTCGACATTCACAACTGACTCTAAATACACATACATGGTGGTAAACTGAGTTGATAGGCATTATCACCCACCTTTTCCAGTATCTTAAATTAACCATACCTCAGAGCCTTGATTTTCTCACCAAGCCCTTGCAACCTCTCCTTGTTCAATGGTAACCATACCTTGTCTCCCACCTTGAATGACTTCTCTGTTTTGTGTTAATCATGCCTCGCCTCCTATGACTTTTGAATTGTTTCTTATACCTATAGATGGATCTTCCTGATCTTCTCTATAAATTTTTCAGCCCTCAAAGCATCTCCTATAAGATCTCCCCTCACTCCTTGTTTCCCATATGGAATATCCAAAGGTGAAGGTGGAAAATATCCAAAACAAGTCTCAAATGGGGAGTTTCCTATAGGAGTGTGGATTTCTAGGTTGTAAGAGTTTTGTATATATACCAGATTTTCATCCTAGGTATTCAAATGCTTTTGTTTGTATCCCCTCAAATGTTGCGCCAAAGTCTTGTTGACTACTTTTGTCTGCCCATCTCTCTCGGGATGGAATATTTTATATATCTTCAAATTTGTGTCCATATTCTCCCACAATGTAGTCCAAAAAGCACTGAGAAATATCATATCCCTATCTGAAATAATGCTCCTTGGTAACCCAAAGTGCACCCAGACCTATCAAAATAAAACGTTTGTTGCATCTTGTCTGTTGATCATCTTTTTATAGGGCATAAAAACACACACCTTACTAAACCTGTCAACTACCACGAAGAGGTATTCATGACCCTTTCTGGTTGTTGGTAAAACTCCCACAAAGTCCATGGAAATGATCTCCCAATGATCGGTAGGTACATGTAAGGGATGATATAGACCTGGTTTCATGTTTCTAGGCTTGCTGGTACAACAAAACATGCATCCTCTTATGAACCTAGCTATTTTCTCTTTCATCTTGGGCCAATACACATACCTCGGCAAGTTAGCCATGATCTTACCTACACCAAATTGCCCTACAAAATTGGAGGTGTGATCCTCTCTGATAAGAGCATGAGAGAGAGAGAATAATGGGAGCAATCTAAAACTGAACTTACCAAAAGCCATGAACTGATACTGATAAGGCATTTTATCAATGAGGCCTCTATTTTCTTCATTTTCCATTATTTTCCTTTAATTTCATCCTCACATGCAACCTATGACCTTTTACCTTTCTTTTCTCCTATTTTCCTTTATTTTCATAAATAAATATGTGCCAAAATACCTTTTTTCCTTTTTAATGCCTTAGCCATTGAATTTGTTGATTTTCCTTAGCCATAAACACATTTAGTGATGCCCACTAGGATATCTTTGCCCAACGTTCATCTTGGAATAAGTGCCCCTTAACCGTGGACTTATATTTCCTTTATTAACTTTTATTACATGAACTTTTAACTAGGGGTTGTTACAGACCACTCCCCCTTGGGGAACACTATCCTCAGTGTTAAACCACACCAATACCTCAGCAAAACCATTCAAAAGAAAACATATTTCCCATGGAGATTTATAACTTAGCTTGTTGGAGTATTTACAATGAATGACCTGCTCAAAAGAAAATTATCATGACAACATGACACGATAACAACCATACCGCTTATTGGAGCTTTATAAATTATCTCATGGAAATATTTACATCCATATACATATGTACATATACAAAAACATCAACAAAACATATGCTAAACATATACCAAATATCATACCAAAACTGCTTTGCCTCCACTAGCAAACAAAGAAGGATATATGGCCCGCATCTGATCTGCCATCTCCCATTTAGCTTCCTCAGGCCCAAAGTTCTTCCACTTTAAATTTCTCTATGGCTCTATTCCGAAGCATGAGCTTATTCCACTGCAATATGCATTGAGGCTCTGAATGGAATTCGCCTTCTTGATCCACCTACAATACAGACCAATCAATAACATGATCAAAATCCTTTATATACCTTTTAAGCAATGAAACATGGAAAACATCATGGAATTTCACTGTTGAAGGCATTACAAGTTGATAGGCCACTAGTTCAATCCTCTCAAGGATCTCAAAAGGTCTGCAATACCATGGTGCCAACTTGGCACCTGATCCAATCCTGAAAGAGCTCTTCGTGGGCTTGATGCGGAAATACACATGCTCCCCAACCTGAAATTCCTTGAATGCCCTATGTTGGTCCACATAACTCTTATGTATATCTTGTGCTGCCTTTAGATTCTCCTTTACAACCTACATTTCTTGTTCCATGTTTGCTAACATATCTGATTCAATAAGTACCATGTTCATTGGATCACTCCATCTTATGGGAGTATTACATCTCCGCACATACAATGCCTCGAAATGACTTATTCTCAATGAATCCTAAAAACACTTGTTGTATGAAAACTCAAACAATGGGAGATAATCCTCCCATCTTCTATGTTGGTGCATCATTTACATCCTCAACATATTCTGCAAGATCCTATTGACCCTCTCTGTTTTTCCATGTGTCTGCAGATGATAGGCTATACTGAAGTCCAACTCTATACCCAAACCTGCAAATAGCTTTTTCCAAAACATGGAAGTGAACTTCACATCCCTCTCTGACACGATCTTCTTCGGAACACTGTGTAATCTCATAATCTCCCTGATGAAAATATGTGTCACCTCACTAGATGAATATGTAGTCTTCACTAGAATGATGTGAGATACCTTGCTCAACTTGTCGACCACGAACATAATAGAATCATGATGTCTCACCATCCTTGGACGACCTGTAATGAAATCCATGGAAATGACCTCCCATTTCCATTTTGGAACCAGAATAGGTTGTAGTATACCACCTAGACGCTTACATTTTTCCTTTACATACTAACAATCCAAACATCTAGCAATGAACTCTGCCAATTCCTTCTTCAGATTTATCCAATAGTATAATTTCTCCACCACCGTAATCGTCTTCTGACATCCTAGGTGACCTGAGTATGGCTTGACATGAAACTCCCTCAAGATGAGCTTCTTGAGCTCACTGTTATCCGACACATAGATCATATCCCTGAATGTCACCAAACCATCTGTTGCGAGACGATAGTCTACATCCTGAACACCTATACCTATACCACTACATGTACCTGTACCTACACCACTACCTATACTTGTACTTGTACCACTACATGTAACTATACTTGTACTCTGCTGCAGCCTATGCATAATCTCCATACACATGTCATCCCACTGTCTTGCCTATAAGATCCTATCCTGTAAATTTGTCCCATAAGAGCTCAAAGATGCTATATGATTCACCTGTACCTTCTTGCTAAGAGAATTTCCAATCTAGTTCTCCTTTCCCTTAATTTATCTGATCTCGAAGTCAAACTCACTAAGGGTAGCCAACCATCTAGCTTTCCTGCCATTTAGATTTGACTGGTCAAACAAGTATCTAAACCCACTGTGATCTCTCATCAATACAAATCTCCTGCCAAGAAGATAGTGCCTCCACATCTGCAAGGCCTGATAATAGCTACCAGCTCAAGATCATGTGTCACATAGTTCTTCTCATGCTCATTCAACTTCTTGGACTCATAGCACACCAGTTTTCCCTCTTGCATAATGACCCCACCAAGTCCTCTTTTACATGCAATTTTACACACTACAAACTCTTTATCTGGATTTGCAATCTTAAGGACTGGAGCATTGGTCAACAACTAGTTCAACTGCTCAAAACTAGTTGCACATTCTTCTGTCCATTCGAACTTCTTACCTTTCCTCTGTAGGGATGTCATAGGATATGCAATGTGTTAGAAGTTCCTGATGAACCTGTTATAGTAACCTACCAATCCCATTAATGATCTCAGCAAATCCACATTCTTACGAGCTACCCACTCTATGATGGCCATTATCGTTTTTGGATCTACTACTATGCCTTCCTTGGAAACAACATGTCCCAGGTAATTCAACTCTGTTTGAAAGACGTTTCACTTACTAATCTTGGCATACAACTAATGCTCGACATGCTCTTCTTCATTCTTGGAGTATATCAAGATGTCATCAATGAATAAAATATCAAACTTGTCCAAATAAGGATGCAACACACTAGTCATCAAACACATAAATGTAGCTAGGGCATTAGTCAAACTAAATGGAACTACAATAAACTCATAATGCCCATACCTAGTCCTAAAGGTAGTCTAACATATATCCTCTTCCTTGATGCATACCTAGTGGTATCCTGATCTCAAGTCGATCTTAGATAACATTGTTTCTCTCTTCAACTGATCATACAAATCATCAATCCTCGATAATGGGTACTGGTTCTTGATCGTCGCCTTATTCAGTTGCTTGTAATCACTGCACAATATAAGAGTACCATATTTATTCTTTACGAACAACATTGGTGCATCCCAAGGTGATACACTTGGCCTAATGTATCCCTTGTCAAACATCTCCTTTAATTGCAATTTCAACTCTACTAGATCTAGGGTACTCATCCTGTAAGGTTCCTTCGATGCTGGTGCTACCCCTCGAACCAACTCAATAGAGAAATCCACTTCCCTGTGAGGAGGTAACTCTGGAATCTCTGCTCGAAACACATCCTGATACTATTGCAATATAGGGTACCTCTTGAATATTTCTGCATCCTCAACATCTTTATTCTTGTCACTAGATATATGCATTACAAACATCACACAACCTTTTCTGCAACTATGCTTAGTCTGCATAGTGGTAAACATCCTCACTGATGTAAGCTTCTTCTTTCCCTACAAAATTATCTTTTCCTCATTATAATTAAGAAATTCAATGACCTTGTTGAAGTAATCCACTTTGGTCCTATGAAGGTATAGAAAATCCATACCCAAAAGCATGTTATACGATCCCAATGGCAGTAAATTCAAATGTGCTATTGTAGGCATACCATTTAACTCAAATGCACAAGCTCTTACCCAATGGTGCACTCTCTTCTTTGTAACTGTAGCCAATTGTACCAACCAATATTTTGCATGCACTTCTTTTCTCAAACCACACTTATCCACCAGGTTAGGATTAATATAACTGTAATTAAATCTAGGATCAATAAAAATGTAAACAACTTGATCACAAATCTTACTGTCAATCTCAATGATAGATGTCTAATGATCCGCTTGCATATTGTCCACCACTGCATATATCCGAGGAATGCTATGACCAACATACCCAACTGTATACGCCTCCTAAGCACTATAGATTTGGGTTCTACCACCCTAATATTGCGGAAAATCCATCTTACGATGATCATTGCCACATATCCAACACTACAATGATTCTCTACCATTTCCTCTAGTCTATTGCTCTCCACGTCCCTTCTAAACATTGAACTTCTTATAAGGGACTAAATTTTCTTTCTCACTTGCATCTTGAGGTCTCCCCCGCTTTGGTGGCCATTTTCCTTTAACTTTCTCATTTCATTTCAAGTCATATTTAGGCTCAACTTTGCACTTCAACTGCTCACAACAATGTTTCAACTTTCGGATGGACTCGTCCAATGATCTAGGCTCATCAAACTTAATCTAGTCTCTGTATGCTACTGGAAGTCCACTGATGAATCTTTGAACCTTGGTCTTCTCCTCCTTGAGGTAAGGCACATATCTCAACAACTCCAAGAACCTACTAGTATACTCATCATCTGTCATGGAACCCATCTGCAACTCATAAAAATTCTTAGCTCTGTCATCATAGAACCTTCCCGAAAAATACTTCTCCTTAAAGAGCCTCTCAAACTCATTCCAAGTCAAGCCATCCTACCGAATACATTTAACATTCTTCACATCCTCCCACAAGATATCTACTTTCGCTTTAAGGCTGAAAGTGGCTATCTTTTCTTTCATGTTCTTTGTATATCTATGCAATTTGAAGAATTTATTCAACCGAAGAAACCATGCCTCAAAATATTCTGACTTCTTCATCTCTCCATTAAATGTAGGCAACTTGAATTTCTTAAACTCCTTTGACAAATATCCCTTGTCACTCCTCCTGTAAGGATGATAACGATGAAAATCATAATGACTGTCAAAACCAGAACTAGAATAGTACCTATGTCTATCACCCCTCCTATTTGGAGTGTCCAAGAACTTTCCCTATCTGATTGTGTCCTCTCCCTCCAACCTGTACTCACCATGAGACCTGCTGCCATATGCCACGTTAGTTCTTTCTTCCTGCTCATGACTGATTCGAAGTGGTCCCTGTCGCTACAATTTTTACAAACTTTGAAGTATCACTACATTTACCTCTACCTGTTTCTCTTGTGCCTGTATGATTCTGTCATTTTTTGCCTTACAATTCCTTATTTCTGCTTTTAAACTTCTCAATGTGTCTGCCAAATCAAAAGAGTGCCCAAAACCACATTGCTCTTATGATCCATAGGGAGAGTCTCTGGAACTATAGTCTACCATATTTCTGGTCATCTTTGATATTCTTCCTACAAGGTATATCATGTTAGCCAAACCAAATCATAATGAACCAATGTACTTTTGCATAATTCAGGGAGGATACCTCGCCTGTAGTATCAACAAATCAGTGTGATACATGTATAACATAATCATGACATCATATATAAATATAACACATAAGCATATAACCATATAACCATCATTCTAGCTAGATTCTAGTCATCAATGCATGGCCATATCAACTACACATATCATGACCTCATGCATGAAAACAACCACTGATGACCCTCATCATTGGGTAATTATATGGGCCTTAGTTCACCTCCTAGCTTATTCAAAACAACTATTCTCATAACTTATTGCATACTTTTGATTGTATTTTGTTTATGAGATGAGTTAGAGTTGGATATTTTAGTTTGTGGTCTAATGTGCATTTAATGCAGGATTAAAGGATAAAAGCAAGGAATTTTGGTAAAGTCCTTGGTCAAAACTCGAATGGGACAAGGGAGAGGAATTATAGGAGGTAAATCCTCCTCATTTACTACCCCTCCATTCGAATATTCCTCCATCAGCTCAGAGTGCAAACAACCAAATCATGAGGACTAGAAGGTAGTCGAGCAAGTGAAAAACAAAGCACCAGTTTATCTTGAGTTTGGGAGTTGAGCCTCCCTAATTTTAAGGAAGTCATTGGAGACTTCAGATGTATAAGTAGAGAGGCCTAGGACCTCAGTAGGATTCAGATTTTTTATTGTAAAACTCTACTCTATTTTCGAGCTGCAAGACTTGTGACAGTTTTTGATGTAATCCATTGTTTTGATAATAAGAATGAGTTTTTTTTGAGCCAGCACTGAGTTAACTCGGAGGGCTGAAGCCCTTGGGCTAGGGCCCAACCCTAGTAGCTAAGGCTCCTCTTTATTGTACATGTATGTTAGCATAGATTCATAGTTTAATTATTCATTTGCTTAAGTAGATGAATTTCCATTACAACAGTGTAGATTAGATTGGTTATATGTTAGTTTGCTTCCATTTGTGCCTTCTTTCAATTAGCAAGTTAGCAAGGAGAAAAAGAATCAGCATAAGGTTGTTAACATGTGTCTCAGCCTCACTTCCTCCCTGTTGGAGAGGTAAATCCCCTCTACGGATAGAGGCGATCCGTACTAGCCCAGAATGGGTCTAGCAACAATCAATCAATGCTACTGTGCAAGTTCCTAATTGCAATTAAACAAGAGGCAAAGAACACCTACTTGGATTCCAACGCTATTGTTCGATGAAGAGATGCCGCTCTCGCTCCCTCGCTCTGGCCGGTCACAATCTTCCGCAATCTCCGCGAATACACACGAAGAGACAGACAAACACAAGCATGAAATCTAGTAAAAGCAATTATACATCAGTAAAAAAGGATGTAATTCACATTAACCATTGCAACTAAAAATGAGAATGGAACCATAACAGTAGTCATCTATTATTAAATCAATAACAGAGAAAGGTACAACCAATGTTCTGACGCTGAGTCCTTCTCTTGAGGGTCCAGCCAGCAAGTCTCTTAAGCAATCACCTTTGGAAATAGATTCTCCCAAACACAAAAGCTCTCTCTCACACAAGCAATACTCACAACCTTCCTTAAGTTTCTTCTAACAAAACCACACTTGTCACACCAACTACCTACTAACAGCAACAATCCAAGCACTATGAATTCCACACTATCCAAACTATTCCAACTAGCTGCTCATGGTAATGGTGGAGGTTTAAGTAGAGAAGGAGTCCCCATGAATGGTGGGAGGACAAGCTTATCCTCAAGGAAGGTGGTTCCAAATGACGAACAGACATGCCATAGAAAGGAGGGTGACACTCACAAGGCTAACAAACAGACCTGGAACCATCTGGAAGGCTGGTTGTTGGAACAAATTCGCCCAAACTGGATCAGCGCGGGTACAACACTAAATTGACGCGCTGACAGTGCATCACAATAACAGTGGAGGCTGTGTCAGCGCAGCTTGATACTTTGATAGGCTGCGCTGGTGCACAAAATACGTCCAGCGCGGGAAACCCGTGTGCTTCCGCACTGGCGGCGCACCAGTAACACTATAAGCCACCCGTCAGCGCGGTTATTTTAATAACAGACGTGCTGATGCAGTAAACTTTGGAAAAGTGGGTCATTTGGTCAGTTTCAGAGAGCATGAGCATGGTGCATTTGATTTCATGAGACATTAGGGAGACTTACAGGGAGACAGTGACAAATTACTGCGTAACAGATGCCCCCTAAAGCATGAGACCCGAGAGAGTGGGAGGGGTGAAATGCTTTACGAAACTGCTGAACTGGAACACCACCAAGAAGGACATGCATGAATGTACAACTGATATCTCGATCAGATGTAGTCTAGGCATGGGCGCAGCCATCCAAAAGACATACGAAGAAGATCTGTGGTATGGACGCAACCACCCAGCTGAAGAGACCATAATAATAAGAGGGTATGGTCACAGCCATCCCAAAGACTCAGGTATGGGCACAGCCATCCATCAATGAGTCATGCAATAACAATCCACAAAATCGCAGCCTGGTTCATAATAGACAAAAACCACGGTCTTGCGCTCCATCCCAACCCGGACAAAGTACAAGTTCAAGCATGTGAATACATGAGCTGAAGTCGAACATGCATGAACATCGTCTGATTACCAGTCAATGATGAAAACCATTAACAGACGTGAGAGGTACCACCAATAATGACAATGGTCCTCCAGGTACTGATAGGTACAATCCGCGGCGTGTGAATCAATGAGCTGGTGTCGAACACCCGCAGAATCATCCGATCGGAGGCCAATGATGAAAACCTCACGTCGAACACGAAGAACCTGCCATTGATGCATGCAGGCTCTAAGGCACCTGAAGGGAGTCTCTAGGTCACCTTCCTGGATAAAGAGCTGAAGTCGACAGGAAGTAACCTTGATCGAAGGTGGGCCATGATGTTTCCCACATCATCGACACAAGACAGAGAAGGATAAAATATTTTTTGTGAGACATCAGAGGGAGGTGGTAATCTTGCAGAGGCCAGCTTCTCTTGAACATATCGGCGGCACAAAAGTGGATTTGGCAGTATCTGACATCAAATGAGCAGAGGTCATGGTGACAAGGAAATGAGCAGATGAGAGGTCAAATAGGATAACCCAAACCCATGGAGGCTAGTGTAAAACAAGATGAGAAGTCCCACCCAGAAACGAATGCAGACGAGTGCCATGTTCAAGAGCGACATACTGCCGACACGACCATTATTACAGTTTCATTTTCCCCACCATTTCTGGCAGGTACCCCGATTATTTTTGGCGGACAAGCTTGATGGGGATAGCATATGCTTGGAAGGCGTCATTTCGACGGTGTCCGATGTCATTAAGTTTTAACGAGCCTGAAAAAGGAAGAACTCGACGTCTTTTCTTGTTTAGAGAGTCTGAAAAGACAACGGAAAAGAAAACTCCAGGGGGGTCCTTTTTCGTAAAGTTGTGTCTCCCGAGCCCGAAAAAGTATAAAACAATGCTCGAAAGAACCGCTCGACCAGTATGATCGAGGAGTACTTTTCGTAAGTAGTGACTTCGACCTGAAAAAGTAAAAAAGCGGTCAGAAGTACGTCGTTTTGGAGCTAATAACCAGTGCGAAACGACAAACACCCGGCAATCTTTTTAGTTTAAACGATCGAAAAAAGAGGTTTAAAGGCGACCGCCTCTCGTTCCTTTTAACGAGTCGAGAGGGGGACTTGGCAATCTTTTCGTCTTTAAACAGTCAGAAAAGAGCTGAAAGCAGACCTCCATTTTTATTCTCTTTAACGAGTCAAAAAAGGAAAAAATACTCGGCAATCTTCTCATATTTTACGAGTCAGAAAAGAGCTTAAAGGCGACTCGTCCTAGAGGAACGAGTGGTATAAAAGGTAGCAACTGGTTCCGGCAATGGTGGAACTGCTCAAAACATGTAATGGTCAAGAGGCAGGCTAATAAAACCACTCATCGCTGTGGTTCCTCAGGAAAGGATAAACAACCAAGTGAGAGCATATGATCGGCCAAGGAGATGGTAGCAATGGAATGAAACAACCAAGGCTCATCTAGCAGAATTCAATGGATAAAAATGGCAATCACGAGATGTAAATCGAGTATGGGTTCATTTTTACACAAGCTTGAACCATGGAGAACTTTGCTTGGGTTTGGTTTCATGTTTACACAAGCTTGAAACGAAAAACTATGCTTGTTATGAGTTCGCATGCCCCCAGCATAATGACGCAAAATGAGGTACATGCCCCCCAAGCTTCATTGCCTTCAACACAGTGGATGGAATGAAGATTCACCTTTGAGAGCTTGGAAAGACTCGACTTGGATTTCACGAGATCTTAATCAAAGACTCAATTGGGAAAAGGGGTTGTTTCATTTTTTAATGAGGTTGACACAGTGAAAGAACTATCCTCGTAACCCTTGTTTCATCTTTTAATGAGCTTGACACAAGATCAGAAACTATGCTCGACTCCTTGTTTCGTTTTTTAATGAGCTTGACAGAAGATCAGGAACTATTCTCGACTCCTTGTTTCGTTTTTTAACGAGGTCGACACAAGATCAGAACTATCCTCGGGACTAATCCAGTTTCATTTTTTAAGGAACTATGCTCCGACCAAGCCTAGTTTAATTTTTTAAGGAGCTTGACACCGGAAAGGAACTATGCTCCAACCAGACCCAATTTCATTTTTGAGGGAGCTTGACATAGGAAAGTGAACTATGCTCCGACCGAACTTCAGCATAATGAACACGAAGTCGGGGCTTCCAAGATTGCCACTCCCGGTGGAAGGGAAACATCTTGGAAGTAAGGGCCCAATGCCCCCAGGACACTATGCACGACGGTGTCATCACTGGATACAGGCACGGGGTAGGTGGCCACGTAGTTGATCTGCGGTGGGGCAGATACAACTGGTGGGTAAAAAATAGGAGGGGACGACAACTGCGCAGGAGGCATTGGGGGACTAACGAATGACAATTGATCGATAGTCACAATTCTTCCATCGTGTGGAAAGCAAACCACACGGAAAAGCGAAGAAACAAGTGCCCCCATGGCGTAAACATAGTCGCGACCAAGGAGAAGACTAAAATCTAAAACACCTTGGGTAACCAAGACGCCTATATAGACGGTTTTCCTCCCAAAGTAATAGGGAACTTTGGGAGAACTCCTAGAGATGGACAGGCTCCTCCGTCGAAAGCCAACAGATTCTGAGTGACTGGCCCAAGCTGCGTGGAACCTAAGGCTTGCCAAGTAGTGAACGACATAAGACTGACCAACGCACCTTCATCTAGAAGAGTGCCAGGTACTGCCTTATCACAAGCAAGTACTGTAACCTGGAAGGGCACATGGGATGGAAGGCGGCCGGCGATCAGGCGATTCCAATCAAAGGAAGCGACCATACTACTTGGTGGGGGAATCGTATGATTGCCCCCATGTGCTAAAGGGAACGAAGGAGAACCTTCGGGAGCAGCTGGGTTAGGAGAGTCATTTCGGGACTCCGAAGAATCTGAAGAGACAAGAAGAACGTGGGCATGATCCTCTTCCGAAACAGAGTGAGCGAGCGGCGGACTCGAGTCAACACTCTTTCCGACCAATGGTTGGTCTGGGACAGGCTGGACACAGTCGGGTTCGGGAAGAGGGGCCTGGAAAAGAGAAGAATGTGAACCAATCTCATTGTCGGGAGGCGGATGATTTGCGGTTGCAGAAAGACTTTGATAACCAGCGGGAAATTGGGTTGAAGGAGCCGTAAAACTTTCCAAGACAACAGAAGCTTCATCCATTAGTGGACAAAGGTGAAGGGGATGATTTCCTTCACAAAGTTTACAGGGGATTCGAAGCTTCCCTTTCTCCTTACCATTACCAACTGATGAGGTAGCATCGCCATGATTGTCAGCGGACGATGAAGGGCGGGCCGGATCGTGGGACCAGACTTCTAAAACCCTAGAAATGCCAGGACAATCACGAAGCAGATGGTCTCCCTTGCATAATCGGCAAGGAAACTTAACCTTCCGCGGAGGAGAAGGAGGTGGCCCTAGCTCAGATGTAGTGGAGGGGGTAGCTGGATTTGAGGAGGGGACGGCGCATGTAGGCTCTCCCTTAGGGGACTTCTTCTTCTTGGTCTTCTTCTTCTTCTTCTTAGCCACCTAGATACTCACATCGGGAGTTCCACCAGGCGAAGTACAAGAGGAAGACGTAGAAGTAGGCGTCGAAGGGGAGAGATCCACCTTAAGGTCAACATGACGTTGTTCAGGTGGAGGGACTGATGGACTAACAGCCGATACGATAGGGACCAAAGAGGTTGAAAACAACCAAACAGGCAACCCAACAGTTAACCCTGGTAGGGACAACGTTTCCATATACGGAGCACCAACATTCCCAAGAGGAGGGAAGTGACCAGGATTCCCATCAGGCGGGGAACCTGGGTTAGTGAACCCTGGAAAAGTTTCTATTGAAAACGAAAAGAAACCTACTCAAGCTAAGTACACAAGATCTAACTAGGTGATGTTATCGTGGCCGAATAAATTTTTAAGACACAGGAACTGAACTTGACCTTTTCATGTTTCAAGAGTCGAGAAAAGGACAAAAAGATGACTCTAGTCTCCTTCGAATGTTTAATGAGCACGAAGTGACAAGAAGCTCACTGGCACCTTTTCATTTAGGGAGTCCGAAAAGGATCAAAAGTGACTGCTCTGGAGACTCTAGGAAAAGGGTTTACCAAGCAATCCATAAAACTGCTTACACACCTTGGCAATCGTATGAGAACCAAGGACTTTCCATACTGCAGTCAATCTTCCCGAATGTTGTGTTCGGTGCGTTACGGCTCGCAGGGCGGCAGACTCGGCTTCCTATGGATCAAGGATAAAAGCCTAGTGGGGTCTCCCTATATACGTGACGGTACGTGGGAGCACAGTCCGTGTTAGACCACTATCGAGTCACAGAAGGAGGAATCACCCAACCGCAATGTGAAACAATAGTGACTATGTTTAAAGACGCCAGAACACGTCTCTAGCCTAGACCTCTACAATATGAGCATTAAGTTCCAATGCGTTTTTAGATTTATTCAGTTTATTTTATGGTTGATCTTGAATTAAGTTTCGGTTTCAGGCCTTATCGTATGATCTCTCACAATTTCCTAGATGCAAACTACATGCCAAAGAATACCATTTCGTTCGATGAATTCTAACTATGAGAAGGTTAATAGCTTTCAACCAAACAAAATGAACTCAAACAATCAAACAATCTAATGCAGCTAATGACAAAGAAATGAAATTTTTCTTTCGAGAACACAAATCAATGAAATGCTCTTCTTTTCATTAACTAATGGATGCAAAAGATGTTAGTTTGATTTTCTCTTTCAATGGCACTATGCACTTTAAAACAAATTTTGAGAGACAACAACATTGAGCAAAAAGAATTAAAATCACTCAATGAAAAGCACAACAAGCGTGAAAAGAGCCGATTGAACCCTAGCAACTGTGATCTATGCCTGGGTAGTGAAACAATCCGAGGATTGGTTCAACAACAATCACCTCAAGCAAACAAGCAAAGAAAGCAAAAAGAGGAAGGTTTCCGCAAAGGCAAAGGCAAGCAACAATGAACTTTGTGAACAAGTGAACAAGTGAGCAAAACAAGGTCAATCCAGTGAAAACGGGATGATGGCACTAGGTCACGGGACACAAAAATGAAAATTCGTCCAACAAGACTTTGCAAGCAAGTGTGTAACAATTCAGACAACAAATATCAAGTCATAAACCAAGGAGAAAAAGCTGGAGATAGGTAAACCAACAGGCTCAGGAGGCAAAATTGAAACAAATTCAATTTTACAGGATCAGC
Organism: Pinus tabuliformis; assembly: GCA_031772625.1. Classification (NCBI taxonomy): domain Eukaryota; kingdom Viridiplantae; phylum Streptophyta; class Pinopsida; order Pinales; family Pinaceae; genus Pinus; species Pinus tabuliformis. The sequence goes on along the minus strand of CM062820.1, from coordinate 1,027,728,771 downwards.
ACGGGTAGCGCTCAGCAACTGTGCGCTGACAAGAGGTCACGCGTAGCAACTTGGCGCTGTTAGCGCGGAAGGACACGGATTAAGCGCGCTGGTTCGATTTCAGAACCGTCGCGATTGTTTTACGTACAAGCGCGATGAAAACAGGTTTAAAGAAACAGCTATGCACTGTCAGCGCAACTGTTTTGATATAAACCGCGCTGACGTTAAAAAAGAGGCAAATCAAGCCAAAAACTCCCAAACCAAGGACAAAACTCTTTAAACAATTAAGATACTTCCCATATTGAACCAGGAGGGCTAAAAGCATAGAACTAATCCCCAAATTTCAAAAAGAGAAAACAATCAAATTCAAACACAAAGATGGACAAAAGAGACAAAAAGGCCAGCTCCCCAGCGGAGTCGCCAAATTGTTGGAGAGGTAAATCCCCTCTATGGATAGAGGTGATCCCTACTAGCCCAGAATGGGTCTAGCAACAATCAATCAATGCTACTGTGCAAGTTCCTAATTGCAATTAAACAAGAGGCAAAGAACACCTACTTGGATTCCAACGCTATTGTTCGATGAAGAGATGCCGCTCTCGCTCCCTCGCTCTGGCCGGTCACGATCTTCCACGATCTCCGCGAATAGATACCTGCACACACGAAGAGACAGACAAACACAAGCGTGAAATCTAGTAAAAGCAATTATACATCAGTCAGAAAGGATGTAATTCACATTAACCATTGCAACGACAAATGAGAATGGAACCATAACAGTAGTCATCTATTATTAAATCAATAACAGAGAAAGGTACAACCAATGTTCTGACGCTGAGTCCTTCTCTTGAGGGTCCAGCCAGCAAGTCTCTTAAGCATTCACCTTTGGAAATATATTGTCCCAAACACAAAAGCTCTCTCTCACACAAGCAATACTCACAACCTTCCTTAAGTTTCTTCTAACAAAACCACACTTGTCACACCAACTACCTACTAACAACAGCAATCCAAGCACTATGAATTCCACACTATCCAAACTATTCCAACTAGCTGCTCATGGTAATGGTGGAGGTTTAAGTAGAGAAGGAGTCCCCATGAATGGTGGGAGGACAAGCTTATCCTCAAGGAAGGTGGTTCCAAATGACGAACAGACATGCCATAGAAAGGAGGGTGACACTCACAAGGCTAACAACCAGACCTGGAACCATCTGGAAGGCTGGCTGTTGGAACAAATTCGCCCAAACTGGATCAGCGCGGGTACAACACTGAACTGACGTGCTGACAGCGCATCACAATAACAGTGGAGGCTGTGTCAGCGCAGCTTGATACTTTGATAGGCTGCGCTGGCGCACAAAATATGTCCAGCATGGGAAACCCATGTGCTTCCACACTGGCGGCGCACCAGTAACACTATAAGCCGCCTGTCAGCGTGGTTATTTTAATAACAGACGTGCTGATGCAGTAAACTTTGGAAGAGTGGGTCATTTGGCCAATTTCAGAGAGCATGAGCATGGTGCATTTGATTTCATGAGACATTAGGGAGACTGACAGGGAGACAGTGACAAATTACTGTGTAACAGATGCCCCCTAAAGCATGAGACCCGAGAGAGTGGGAGGGGTGAAATGCTTTACGAAACTGCTGAACTGGAACACCACTAAGAAGGACCTGCATGAATGTACAACTGATATCTCGATCAGATGTAGTCTAGGCATGGGCGCAGCCATCCAAAAGACATACGAAGAAGGTCTGTGGTATGGACGCAGCCACCCAGCTGAAGAGACCATAATGATAAGAGGGTATGGTCGCAGCCATCCCAAAGACTCAGGTATGGGCACAGCCATCCATCAATGAGTCATGCAATAACAATCCACAAAATCGCAACCTGGTTCATAACAGACAAAAACCAGGGTGTTGTGCTCCATCCCAACCCGGACAAAGTACAAGTTCAAGCATGTGAATACATGAGTTGAAGTCGAACATGCATGAACATCGTCTGATTACCAGTCAATGATGAAAAACGTTAACAGACGTGAGAGGTACCACCAATAATGACAATGGTCCTCAAGGTACTTATAGGTACAATCCACGGCGTGTGAATCAATGAGCTGGTGTCGAACACCCGCAGAATCATCCGATCGGAGGCCAATGATGAAAACCTCACGTCGAACATGAAGAACCTGCCATTGAGGCATGCAGGCTCTAAGGCACCTGAAGGGAGTCTCTAGGTCACCTTCCTGGATAATGAGCTGAAGTCGACAGGAAGTAACCTTGATCGAAGGTGGGCCATGATGTTTCCCACATCATCGACACGAGACAGAGAAGGATAAAAGATTTTGTGTGAGACATCAGAGGGAGGTGGTAATCTTGCAGAGGCCAACTTCTCTTGAACATATCGGCGGCACAAAAGCGGATTTGGCAGTATTTGACATCAAATGAGCAGAGGTCATGGTGACAAGGCAATGAGCAGATGAGAGGTCAAATAGGATAACCCAAACCCATGGAGGCTAGTGTAAAACAAGATGAGAAGTCCCACACAGAAACGAATGCAGAAGAGTGCCATGTTCAAGAGCGACATACTGCCGACACGACCATTATTACAGTTTCATTTTCCCCACCATTTCTGGCAGGTACCCCGATTATTTTTGGCGGAGAAGCTTGACGGGGATATCATATGCTTGGAAGGCGTCATTTCGACGGTGTCTGATGTCATTAAGTTTTAACGAGCCTGACAAAGGAAGAACTCGACGCCTTTTCTTGTTTAGAGAGTCTGAAAAGACAACGGAAAAGAAAACTCCAAGGGGATCCTTTTTCGTAAAGTTGTGTCTCCCGAGCCCGAAAAAGTATAAAACAATGCTCGAAAGAACCGCTCGACCAGTATGATCGAGGAGTACTTTTCGTAAGTAGTGACTTCGACCCGAAAAAGTAAAAAAGCAGTCAGAAGTACGTCGTTTTGGAGCCAATAACGAGTGCGAAACGACAAACACCCAGCAATATTTTTAGTTTTAACGGTCGAAAAAAGAGCTTTAAAGGCGACCACCTCTCATTCCTTTTAACGAGCCGAGAGGGGGACTCAACAATCTTTTCGTCTTTAAACGGTCAGAAAAGAGCTGAAAGCAGACCTCCATTTTTATTCTCTTTAACGAGTCAAAAAAGGAAAAAATACTCGGTAATCTTCTCATATTTTACGAGTCAGAGAAGAGCTTAAAGGCGACTCGTCCTAGAGGAACGAGTGGTTACATAAAAGGTAGCAACTGATTCCGGCAATGGTGGAACTGCTCAAAACATGTAATGGTCAAGAGGCAGGCTAATAAAACCACTCATCGCTGCGGTTCCTCAGGAAAGGATAAACAACCAAGTGAGAGCATATGATCGGCCAAGGAGATGGTAGCAATGGAATGAAACAACTAAGGCTCATCTAGCAGAATTCAACGGATAAAAATGGCAATCACGAGATGTAAATCGAGTATGGGTTCATTTTTACACAAGCTTGAACCATGGAGAACTTTGCTTGGGTTTGGTTTCATGTTTACACAAGCTTGAAACGAAAAACTATGCTTGTTATGAGTTCGCATGCCCCCAGCATAATGACGCAAAATGAGGTACATGCCCCTCAAGCTTCATTGCCTTCAACACAGTGGATGGAATGAAGATTCACCTTTGAGAGCTTGGAAAGACTCGACTTGGATTTCACGAGATCTTAATCAAAGACTCAATTGGGAAAAGGGGTTGTTTCATTTTTTAATGAGGTTGACACAGTAAAAGAACTATCCTCGTAACCCTTGTTTCATCTTTTAATGAGCTTGACAAAAGATTAGGAACTATGCTCGACTCCTTGTTTCGTTTTTTAATGAGATTGACACAAGATCAGGAACTATGCTCGACTCCTTGTTTCGTTTTTTAACGAGGTCGACACAAGATCAGAACTATCCTCGGGACTGATCCAGTTTCATTTTTTAAGGAACTATGCTCCGACCAAGCCTAGTTTCATTTTTTAAGGAGCTTGACACCAGAAAGGAACTATGCTCCAACCAGACCCAATTTCATTTTTGAGGGAGCTTGACATAGGAAAGTGAACTATGCTCCGACCGAACTTCATCATAATGAACACGAAGTCGGGGCTTCCAATATTTCCACTACCGGTGGAAGGGAAACATCTTGGAAGTCAGGGCCCAATGCCCCCAGGACACTATGCACGACGATGTCATCACTGGATACAGGCACGGGGTAGGTGGCCACGTAGTTGATCTGCGGTGGGGCAGATACAACTGGTGGGTAAAAACTAGGAGGGGACGACAACTGCGCAGGAGGCATTGGGGGACTAACGAATGACAATTGATCGATAGTCACAATTCTTCCATCGTGTGGAAAGAAAACCACGCGGAAAAGCGAAGAAACAAGTGCCCCCATGGCGTAAACATAGTCGCGACCAAGGAGAAGACTAAAATCTAAAACACCTTGGGTAACCAAGACGTCTATATAGACATTTTTCCTCCCAAAGTAATAGGGAACTTTGGGAGAACTCCTAGAGATGGACATGCTCCTCCATCGAAAGCCAACAGATTCTGAGTGACTGGCCCAAGCTGCGGGGAACCTAAGGCTTGCCAATTAGTGTACGGCATAAGACTGACCGACGCACCTTCATCCAGAAGAGTGCCAGGTACTGCCTTATCACAGGCAAGTACTGTAACCTGGAAGGGCACATGGGATGGAAGGCGACCGGTGATCAGGCGATTCCAATCAAAGGAAGCGACCAGACTACTTGGTGGGGGAATCGTATGATTGCCCCCATGTGCTAAAGGGAACGAAGGAGAACCTTCGGGAGCAGCTGGGTTAGGAGAGTCATTTCGGGACTCCGGAGAATCTGAAGAGACGAGAAGAACGTGGGCATGATTCTCTTCCGAAACAGAGTGAGCGAGCGGCGGACTCGAGTCAACACTCTTTCCGACCAATGGTTGGTCTGGGACAGGCTGGACACAGTCGGGTTCGGGAAGAGGGGCCTGGACAAGAGAATAATGTGAACCAATCTCATTGTCGGGAGGCGGATGATCTGCGGCTACAGAAAGACGTTGATAACCAGTGGGAAATTGGTTTGAAGGAGCCGTAAAACTTTCCAAGACAACAGAAGCTTCATCCATTAGTGGACAAAGGTGAAGGGGATGAATGCCTTCACAAAGTTTACAGGGGATTCGAAGCTTCCCTTTCTCCTTACCATTCCCAACCGATGAGGTAGCATTGCCATGATTATCAGCAGACGATGAAGGGCGGGCCGGATCGTGGGACCAGACTTCTAAAACCCTAGAAATGCCAGGACAATCTCGAAGCAGATGGTCTCCCTTGCATAATCGGAAAGGAAACTTAACCTTCCGCGGAGGAGCAGGAGGTGGCCCTAGCTCAGATGTAGTGGAGGGGGTAGCTGGATTTGAGGAGGGGACGTCGCGTGTAGGCTCTCCCTTAGGGGACTTCTTCTTCTTGGTCTTCTTCTTCTTCTTCTTAGCCACCTGGTTACTCACATCGGGAGTTCCACCAGGCGAAGTACAAGAGGAAGACGTAGAAGTAGGCGTCGAAGGGGAGAGATCCACCTTAAGGTCAACATGACGTTGTTCAGGTGGAGGGACTGATGGACTAACAGCCGATACGGTAGGGACCAAAGAGGTTGAAAACTACCAAACAGGCAACCCAACAGTTAACCCTGGTAGGGACAACGTTGCCATATACGGAGCACCAACATTCCTAAGAGGAGGGAAGTGACCAGGATTCCCATCAGGCAGGGAACCTGGGTTAGTGAACCCTGGAAAAGTTGCCATTGCAAACGAAAAGAAACCTACTCAAGCTAAGTACACAAGATCTAACCAGGTGATGTTATCGTGGCCGAATAAATTTTTAAGACACAGGAACTGAACTTGACCTTTTCATGTTTCAAGAGTCGAGAAAAGGACGAAAAGATGACTCTAGTCTCCTTCGAATGTTTAATGAGCACGAAGTGACAAGAAGCTCACTGGCACCTTTTCATTTAGGGAGTCCGAAAAGGATCAAAAGTGACTGCTCTGGAGACTCTAGGCAAAGGGTTTACCAAGCAATCCGTAAAACTGCTTATACACCTTGGCAATCGTATGAGAACCAAGGACTTTCCGTACTGCAGTCAATCTTCCCGAATGATGTGTTCGGTGCGTTACGGCTCGCAGTGCAGCAGACTCGGCTTCCTATGGATCAAGGATAAAATCCTAGTGGGGTCTCCCTATATATGCGACAGTACGTGGGAGCACAGTCCGTGTTAGACCACTATCGAGTCACAGAAGGAGGAATCACCCAACCGCAATGTGAAACAATAGTGACTATGTTTAAAGACGCTGGAACACGTCTCTAGCCTATACCTCTACAATATGAGCATTAAGTTCCAATGCGTTTTTAGATTTATTCAGTTTATTTTATGGTTGATCTTGAATTAAGTTTCGGTTTCAGGCCTTATCGTATGATCTCTCACAATTTCCTAGATGCAAACTACATGCCAAAGAATACCATTTCATTCGATGAATTCTAACTATGAGAAGGTTAAGAGCTTTCAACCAAACAAAATGAACTCAAACAATCAAACAATCTAATGCAGCTAATGACGAAGAAATGAAAATTTTCTTTCGAGAACACAAATCAATGAAATGCTCTTCTTTTCATTAACTATTGGATGCAAAAGATGTTAGTTTGATTTTCTCTTTCAATGGCACTATGCACTTTAAAACAAATTTTGAGAGACAACAACACTTAGCAAAAAGAATTAAAATCACTCAATTGAAAAGAGCCGATTGAACCCTAGCAACTGTGATCTATGCCTGGGTAGTGAAACAATCCGAGGATCGGTTCAACAACAATCACCTCAAGCAAACAAGCAAAGAAAGCAAAAAGAGGAAGGTTTCCACAAAGGCAAAGGCAAGCAGCAACGAACTTTGTGAACAAGTGAGCAAAACAAGGTCAATCCAGTGAAAACGGGATGATGGCACTAGGTCACGGGACACAAAAATGAAAATTCATCCAACAAGACTTTGCAAGCAAGTGTGTAATAGTTCAGACAACAAATATCAAGTCATAAACCAAGGAGAAAAATCTGGAGATAGGTAAACCAATAGGCTCAGGAGGCAAAATTGAAACAAATTCAATTTTACAGGATCAGCGCGGCTAGCGCTCAGCAACTATGCGCTGACAAGAGGTCACGCGTAGCAACTTGGCGCTGTCAGCGCGGAAGGACACGGATTAAGCGCGCTGGTTCGATTTCAGAACCGTCGCGACTGTTTTACGTACAAGCGCGATGACAACAGGTTTAAAGAAACAGTTATGCGCTGTCAACGCAACTGTTTTGATATAAACCGTGCCGAGGTTAAAAAAGAGGCAAATCAAGCCAAAAAATCCCAAACCAAGGCCAGAACTCTTTAAAAAATTAAGACACTTCCCAGATTGAACCAGGAGGGCTAAAAGCAGAGAACTAATCCCCAAATTTCAAAAAGAGAGAACAATCAAATTCAATCACAAAGATGGACAAAAGAGACAAAAAGGCCAGCTCCCCAGCGGAGTCGCCAAATTGTTGGAGAGGTAAATCCCCTCTACGGATAGAGGCGATCCCTACAAGCCCAGAATGGGTCTAGCAACAATCAATCAATGCTACTGTGCAAGTTGCTAATTGCAATTAAACAAGAGGCAAAGAACACCTACTTGGATTCCAACGCTATTGTTCGATGAAGAGATGCCGCTCTCGCTCCCTCGCTCTGGCCGGTCACGATCTTCCACGATCTCCACGAATAGATACCTGCACACACGAAGAGACAGACAAACACAAGCATGAAATCTAGTAAAAGCAATTATACATCAGTCAGAAAGGATGTGATTCACATTAACCATTGCAACGACAAATGAGAATGGAACCATAACAGTAGTCATCTATTATTAAATCAATAACAGAGAAAGGTACAACCAATGTTCTGACTCTGAGTCCTTCTCTTGAGGGTCCAGCCAGCAAGTCTCTTAAGCATTCACCTTTGGAAATAGATTCTCCCAAACACAAAAGCTCTCTCTCATACAAGCAATACTCACAACCTTCCTTAAGTTTCTTCTAACAAAACCACACTTGTCACACCAACTACCTACTAACAGCAGCAATCCAAGCACTATGAATTCCACACTATCCAAACTATTCCAACTAGCTGCTCATGGTAATGGTGGAGGTTTAAGTAGAGAAGGAGTCCCCATGAATGGTGGGAGGACAAGCTTATCCTCAAGGAAGGTGGTTCCAAATGAAGAATAAACATGCCATAGAAAGGAGGGTGACACTCACAAGGCTAACAACCAGACCTGGAACCATCTGGAAGGCTGGCTGTTGGAACAAATTCGCCCAAACTGGATCAACGCGGGTACAACACTGAACTAATGCGCTGACAGCGCATCACAATAACAGTGGAGGCTGTGTCAGCGCGGCTTGATACTTTGATAGGCTGCGCTGGCGCACAAAATACGTCCAGCGCAGGAAACCCGTGTGCTTCCGCGCTGGTGGCGCACCAGTAACACTATAAGCCGCCCGTCAGCGCGGTTATTTTAATAACAGACGCGCTGATGCAGTAAACTTTGGAAAAGTGGGTCATTTGGCCAGTTTCAGAGAGCATGAGCATGGTGCATTTGATTTCATGAGACATTAGGGAGACTGACAGGGAGATAGTGACAAATTACTGCGTAACAGATGCCCCGTAAAGCATGAGACCCGAGAGAGTGGGAGGGGTGAAATGCTTTACGAAACTGCTGAACTGGAACACCACCAAGAAGGACATGCATGAATGTACAACTGATATCTCGATCAGATGTAGTCTAGGCATGGGCGCAGCCATCCAAAAGACATACGAAGAAGGTATGTGGTATGGACGCAGCCACCCAGCTGAAGAGACCATAATGATAAGAGGGTATGGTCGCAGCCATCCCAAAGACTCAGGTATGGGTACAGCCATCCATCAATGAGTCATGCAATAACAATCCACAAAATCGCAGCCTGGTTCATAACAGACAAAAACCACGGTCTTGCGCTCCATCCCAACCCGGACAAAGTACAAGTTCAAGCATGTGAATACATGAGCTGAAGTCGAACATGCATGAACATCATTTGATTACCAGTCAATGATGAAAACCGTTAACAGACGCGAGAGGTACCACCAATAATGACAATGGTCCTCAAGGTACTTATAGGTACAATCCGCGGCGTGTGAATCAATGAGCTGGTGTCGAACACCCGCAGAATCATCCGATCGGAGGCCAATGATGAAAACCTTATGTCGAACACGAAGAACCTGCCATTGAGGCATGCAGGCTCTAAGGCACCTGAAGGGAGTCTCTAGGTCACCTTCCTGGATAATGAGCTGAAGTCGACAGGAAGTAACCTTGATCGAAGGTGGGCCATGATGTTTCCCACATCATCGACACGAGACAGAGAAGGATAAAAGATTCTGTGTGAGACATCAGAGGGAGGTGGTAATCTTGCAGAGGCCAACTTCTCTTGAACATATCAGCGACACAAAAGTGGATTTGGCAGTATCTGACATCAAATGAGCAGAGGTCATGGTGACAAGGCAATGAGCAGATGAGAGGTCAAATAGGATAACCCAAACCCATGGAGGCTAGTGTAAAACAAGATGAGAAGTCCCACCCAGAAACGAATGCAGAAGAGTGCCATGTTCAAGAGCGACATACTGCCGACACGACCATTATTACAGTTTCATTTTCCCCACCATTTCTGGCAGGTACCCCGATTATTTTTGGCTGACAAGCTTGACGGGGATAGCATATGCTTGGAAGGCATCATTTTGACGGTGTCCGATGTCATTAAGTTTTAACGAGCCTGACAAAGGAAGAACTTGGCGTCTTTTCTTGTTTAGAGAGTCTGAAAAGACAACGGAAAAGAAAACTCCAGGGGGGTCCTTTTTCGTAAAGTTGTGTCTCCCGAGCCCGAAAAAGTATAAAGCAATGCTCGAAAGAACTGCTCGACCAGTATGATCGAGGGGTACTTTTCGTAAGTAGTGACTTTGACTTGAAAAAGTAAAAAAGCGGTCAGAAGTACGTCGTTTTGGAGCCAATAACGAGTGCGAAACGATAAACACCCAGCAATATTTTTAGTTTAAACGGTCAAAAAAAGAGCTTTAAAGGCGACCGCCTCTCGTTCCTTTTAACGAGCTGAGAGGGGGACTCGTCAATCTTTTCGTCTTTAAACGGTCAGAAAAGAGCTGAAAGCAGACCTCCGTTTTTATTCTCTTTAACGAGTCAAAAAAGGAAAAAATACTCGGCAATCTTCTCATATTTTACGAGTCAGAAAAGAGCTTAAAGGTGACTCGTCCTAGAGGAACGAGTGGTATAAAAGGTAGCAACTGGTTCCGGCAATGGTGGAACTGCTCAAAACATGTAATGGTCAAGAGGCAGGCTAATAAAACCACTCATCATTGCGGTTCCTCGGGAAAGGATAAACAACCAAATGAGAGCATATGATCGGCCAAGGAGATGGTAGCAATGGAATGAAACAACCAAGGCTCATCTAGCATAATTCAGCGGATAAAAATGGCAATCACGAGATGTAAATGGAGTGTGGGTTCATTTTTACACAAGCTTGAACCATGGAGAACTTTGCTTGGGTTTGGTTTCATGTTTACACAAGCTTGAAACGAAAAACTATGCTTGTTATGAGTTCGCATGCCCCCAGCATAATGACGCAAAATGAGGTACATGCCCCCCAAGCTTCATTGCCTTCAACACAGTGGATGGAATGAAGATTCACCTTTGAGAGCTTGGAAAGACTCGACTTGGATTTCACGAGATCTTAATCAAAGACTCAATTGGGAAAAGGGGTTGTTTCATTTTTTAATGAGGTTGACACATTAAAAGAACTATCCTCGTAACCCTTGTTTCATCTTTTAATGAGCTTGACACAAGATCAGGAACTATGCTCGACTCCTTGTTTCGTTTTTTAATGAGATTGACACAAGATCAGGAACTATGCTCGACTCCTTGTTTTGTTTTTTAATGAGGTCGACACAAGATCAGAACTATCCTCGGGACTGATCCAGTTTCATTTTTTAAGGAACTATGCTCCGACCAAGCCTAGTTTCATTTTTTAAGGAGCTTGACACCGGAAAGGAACTATGCTCCAACCAGACCCAATTTCATTTTTGAGGGAGCTTGACATAGGAAAGTGAACTATGCTTCGACCGGACTTCATCATAATGAACACGAAGTCGGGGCTTCCAAGATTGCCACTCCCGGTGGAAGGGAAGCATCTTGGAAGTCAGGGCCCAATGCCCCCAGGACACTATGCACGACGGTGTCATCACTGGATACAGGCACGGGGTAGGTGGCCACGTAGTTGATCTGCGGTGGGGCAGATACAACTGGTGGGTAAAAACTAGGAGGGGACGACAACTGCTCAGGAGGCATTGGGGGACTAACGAATGAAAATTGATCGATAGTCACAATTCTTCCATCGTGTGGAAAGCAAACCACACGGAAGAGCGAAGAAACAAGTGCCCCCATGGCGTAAACATAGTCGCGACCAAGGAGAAGACTAAAATCTAAAACACCTTGGGTAACCAAGACGTCTATATAGACGGTTTTTCCTCCCAAAGTAATAGGGAACTTTGGGAGAACTCCTAGAGATGGACAGGCTCCTCCGTCGAAAGCCAACAGATTCTGAGTGACTGGCCCAAGCTGCGGGGAACCTAAGGCTTGCCAAGTAGTGTACGGCATAAGACTGACCGACGCACCTTCATCCAGAAGAGTGCCAGGTACTGCCTTATCACAGGCAAGTACTGTAACCTGGAAGGGCACATGGGATGGAAGGTGACCGGCGATCAAGCGATTCCAATCAAAGGAAGCGACCATACTACTTGGTGGGGGAATCGTATGATTGCCCCCATGTGCTAAAGGGAATGAAGGAGAACCTTCGGGAGCAGCTGGGTTATGAGAGTCACTTCAGGACTCCGGAGAATCTGAAGAGACGAGAAGAACGTGGGCATGATCCTCTTCCGAAACAGAGTGAGCGAGCAGCGGACTCGAGTCAACACTCTTTCCGACCAATGGTTGGTCTGGGACAGGCTGGACACAGTCGGGTTCGGGAAGAGGGGCCTGGACAAGAGAAGAATGTGGACCAATCTCATTGTCAGGAGGCGGATGATCGGCGGTTGCAGAAAGACGTTGATAACCAGCGGGAAATTGTTTTGAAGGAGCCGTAAAACTTTCCAAGACAACAGAAGCTTCATCCATTAGTGGACAAAGGTGAAGGGGATGATTTTCTTCACAAAGTTTACAGGGGATTCGAAGCTTCCCTTTCTCCTTACCATTCCCAACTGATGAGATAGCATCGCCATGATTGTCAGCAGACGATGAAGGGTAGGCCAGATCGTGGGACAACACTTCTAAAACCATAGAAATGCCAGGACAATCACGAAGCAGATGGTCTCCCTTGCATAATCGGTAAGGAAACTTAACGTTCTGCGGAGGAGCAGGTGGTGGCCCTAGCTAAGATGTAGTGGAGGGGGTAGCTGGATTTGAGGAGGGGACGACGCGTGTAGGCTCTCCCTTAGGGGACTTCTTCTTCTTGGTCTTCTTCTTCTTCTTCTTATCCACCTGGTTACTCACATCGGGAGTTCCACCAGGCGGAGTACAAGAGGAAGACGTAGAAGTAGGCGTCGAAGGGGAGAGATCCACCTTAAGGTCAACATGACGTTGTTCAGGTGGAGGGACTGATGGACTAACAGCCGATACGGTAGGGACCAAAGAGGTTGAAAACAACCAAACAGGAAACCCAACAGTTAACCCTGGTAGGGACGAGGTTGCCATATACGGAGCGCCAACATTCCCAAGAGGAGGGAAGTGATCGGGATTCCCATCAGGCGGGGAACCTGGGTTAGTGAACCCTGGAAAAGTTGCCATTGCAAACGAAAAGAAACCTACTCAAGCTAAGTACACAAGATCTAACTAGGTGATGTTATCGTGGTCCAATAAATTTTTAAGACACAGGAACTGAACTTGACCTTTTCATGTTTCAAGAGTCGAGAAAAGGATGAAAAGATGACTCTAGTCTCCTTCGAATGTTTAATGAGCGCGAAGTGACAAGAAGCTCACTGGCACCTTTTCGTTTAGGGAGTCCGAAAAGGATCAAAAATGACTGCTCTAGAGACTCTAGGCAAAGGGTTTACCAAGCAATCCGTAAAACTGCTTATACACCTTGGCAATCGTATGAGAACCAAGGACTTTCCGTACTGCAGTCAATCTTCCCGAATGCTGTGTTCGATGCGTTACGGCTCACAGGGCGGCAAACTCGGCTTCCTATGGATCAAGGATAAAAGCCTAGTGGGGTCTCCCTATATACGTGACGGTACGTGGGAGCACAGTCCGTGTTAGACCACTATCGAGTCACAGAAGGAGGAATCACCCAACCGCAATGTGAAATTATAGTGACTATGTTTAAAGACCCCGGAACACGTCTCTAGCCTAGACCTCTACAATATGAGCATTAAGTTCCAATGCGTTTTTAGATTTATTCAGTTTATTTTATGGTTGATCTTGAATTAAGTTTCGGTTTCAGGCCTTATCGTATAATCTCTCACAATTTCCTAGACGCAAACTACATGCCAAAGAATACCATTTCGTTCGATGAATTCTAACTATGAGAAGGTTAAGAGCTTTCAACCAAACAAAATGAACTCAAACAATCAAACAATCTAATGCAGCTAATGAAGAAGAAATGAAAATTTTCTTTCGAGAACACAAATCAATGAAATGCTCTTCTTTTCATTAACTATTGGATGCAAAAGATGTTAGTTTGATTTTCTCTTTCAATGGCACTATGCACTTTAAAATAAATTTTGAGAGACAACAACACTGAGCAAAAAGAATTAAAATCACTCAATGAAAAGCACAACAAGCGTGAAAAGAGCCGATTGAACCCTAGCAACTGTGATCTGTGCCTGGGTAGTGAAACAATCCGAGGATCGGTTCAACAACAATCACCTCAAGCAAACAAGCAAAGAAAGCAAAAAGAGGAAGGTTTCCGCAAAGGCAAGCAGCAACGAACTTTGTGAACAAGTGAAGAAGTGAGCAAAACAAGGTCAATCTAGTGAAAACGGGATGATGGCACTAGGTCACGGGACACAAAAATCAAAATTCGTCCAACAAGACTTTGCAAGCAAGTGTGTAACAGTTCAGACAACAAATATCAAGTCATAAACCAAGGAGAAAAAGCTGGACATAGGTAAACCAACAGGCTCAGGAGGCAAAATTGAAACAAATTCAATTTTACAGGATCAGCGCGGGTAGCGCTCAGCAACTGTGCGCTGACAAGAGGTCATGCGTAGCAACTTGGCGCTGTTAGCGTGGAAGGACACGGATTAAGCGCGCTTGTTCGATTTCAGAACCGTCGCGACTGTTTTACGTACAAGCGCGATGACAACAGGTTTAAAGAAACAGCTATGCGCTGTCAGCGCAACTGTTTTGATATAAACCACGCTGAGGTTAAAAAAGAGGCAAATCAAGCCAAAAACTCCCAAACCAAGGCCAAAACTCTTTAAACAATTAAGACACTTCCCAGATTGAACCAGGAGGGCTAAAAGCAGAGAACTAATCCCCAAATTTCAAAAAGAGAGAACAATCAAATTTAAACACAAAGATGGACAAAAGAGACAAAAAGGCCAGCTCCCCAGCGGAGTCGCCAAATTGTTGGAGAGGTAAATCCCCTCTACGGATAGAGGCGATCCCTACTAGCCCAGAATGGGTCTAGCAACAATCAATCAATGCTACTGTGAAAGTTCCTAATTGCAATTAAACAAGAGGAAAAGAACACCTACTTGGATTCCAACACTATTGTTCGATGAAGAGATGCTGCTCTCGCTCCCTCGCTCTGGTCGGTCACGATCTTCCGCGATCTCCACGAACAGATACCTGCACACATGAAGAGACAGACAAACACAAGCGTGAAATCTAGTAAAAGCAATTATACATCAGTCAGAAAGGATGTAATTCACATTAACCATTGCAACGACAAATGAGAATGGAACCATAACAGTAGTCATCTATTATTAAATCAATAACAGAGAAAGGTACAACCAATGTTCTGACGCTGAGTCCTTCTCTTAAGGGTCCAACCAGCAAGTCTCTTAAGCATTCACCTTTGGAAATAGATTCTCCCAAACACAAAAGCTCTCTCTCACACAAGCAATACTCACAACCTTCCTTAAGTTTCTTCTAACAAAACCACACTTGTCACACCAACTACCTACTAACAGCAGCAATCCAAGCACTATGAATTCCACACTATCCAAACTATTCCAACTAGCTGCTCATGGTAATGGTGGATGTTTAAGTAGAGAAGGAGTCCCCATGAATGGTCGGAGGACAAGCTTATCCTCAAGGAAGGTGGTTCCAAATGACATACAGACATGCCATAGAAAGGAGGGTGACACTCACAAGGCTAACAACCAGACCTGGAACCATCTGGAAGGCTGGCTGTTGGAACAAATTCGCCCAAACTGGATCAACGCGGGTACAACACTGAACTGACGCGCTGACAGTGCATCAAAATAACAGTGGAGGCTGTGTCAGCGTGGCTTGATACTTTGATAGGCTGCACTGGCACACAAAATACGTCCAGCGCGGGAAACTCGTGTGCTTCCGCGCTGGCGGCACACCAGTAACACTATAAGCCGCCCGTTAGCGCGGTTATTTTAATAACAGACGCGCTGATGCAGTAAACTTTGGAAAAGTGGGTCATTTGGCCAGTTTCAGAGAGCATGAGCATGGTGCATTTAATTTCATGAAACATTAGGGAGACTGACAGGGAGACAGTGACAAATTACTGCGTAACACTCCCTTTGGGACCATGACTTGAGGAAGAGACCCTTTAGCAGCCCCAAAAACATAGATTTATAGTTCTTGCATGAGCTTTAGAGTTTGTTGTCTTTGATTCAGTATTTGGTTCATTTCATTATCATATTTTTCCATCTCCATTTCTACAATAAGATCTCATTCATGCTTTCATTCCCTTCAGCACTTTCTTCATGCATAATAGGCAATTGATTCATGTTTTTCTAGTTTATGAAAATGTACCTTGTTGCATAGTTCTTGGAAAACACACATGTTTTAAGAAAAGTAGGTACTTCAAGAGGAAACCTAGACTTCATCACCAGCAGCCACCTTCCACTTCATCCACCCTAGCCATCTCTTGTTCCACCATCACTCTCACTAGTTTTTTTGTCATTTTTCATTGAATTCCCTTAGACACATTGAGTGAATCTAGCCATCCCTTATCTTGGATATTGACTCTTGAGTGCTCCTAGACCTTCTAACACCCCATCCCACTCATCACACACCTTTTCCAAGCTTCCCAACACTTCCAACACCTCACAATTAGCTCTTGGCTATGTCATGTAGGTTTCCTATAATTCCTATAGGATCATCCTGTAGGTTTCTAGTACATCCTATAGGTTTTCCTAAAATGGTTTGTTTTGAGGCCGAATTGATGGGGAACCTCTAGGAAGTCACAAAACTCCTCCTTGGACCCTTCCACACCATCTAACTACTCCATAAGCCTTTTAGCCACCCTCAATCACCTTCCATCCACCTGTCACATCCACAAGAACAATTAATTTGCATACTTGATTTTGCCTAAAAAAACAAAAAAGGTGAAAACAGATTTAGTTTAGCTTTCTTGCTAAGACATTAGTATGGTTTGATGCTCTTTACTTCTGTAGCTTAGATAGCAGCATTAGGTTAGTGTTGATTTAGCAATTATGCTTAGCACAACTGTTTAAATGGTTAAATAGGATATGGTGTGATTTAGCATTACATGTTGTTTTCTTCATTACTACAATAGAGTAGCTCTCTTAGAATAGATTTTCTCTTCTTCCATCAAAGAATCAAGCTTCTTCTGACTCTATTAAAGTCTGGCTTGGAACCCCTGGGGTCTCTCGCCGAATGAACAGTGACAACAGGAAAGACCTTCACTTTTAGATGTGCATATAGCACTGTCACCTCCAAGTTTGCATGAACCTTGGGTTGATAAAGTAAAGCTGGTAGGCTAGGAGTTGCAACATCCTCGCTGTAATACTGGCGCTCATCACTTTTTGGCACCATTGCTTGGGAGGTGTCTGAGTAGATTGTGATTACTGCTTTCTTTTCTTCTATTTCTTGTCTTCAATTTTCTACCATTAGTTTATTTCTGCAAAAGTAATCTAGTAGTTTCCTTTTTTTCATTTGTCATTATCTTCCTTCCTTTCCATTATGCAAGTAGAATTTCAATTCAACAAGTAGCTTTTTCATTATGTCAGTGATTTTCATTCAATTAGCAATTTCATTTCTGCAAATTACTTTCCAGCCTTAAAAAAATCTACAGAAACCAACCCAAAAACATTTCCTTTCATGCCTCGTAGGAATAGGGACAATTTAGGAAAAATTTTGCCAAATACCCCCACTGCATCCAACAACCAACCCTCTCTCTTCTTCGGTGACTATGAACTGGAGGAACCTTTAGGTGAGAAACCTAACATATTTGAAGAACCTACAGGGGAAGAAGAAGAAGAGGAACCCATTCCTACTGAACCAATGGCTGAAAACCGAAATGGCAAAGGGAATAGAGAGAGAATCGAGGATGCCTTCCCCATCAGGGAAACCAATGGGAACACTAAGATGAAGAATATACGCCCCTCTACCCTACCTAATTTCCATGGCCTGACCACAGAGGACCCTAACAATTTCCTATTTGATTTTTTTGTTATATGCCAAACCTATGACTATACAGATGATGAGAAAAAGTTAAAACTATTTCCAACTACCCTCAAGGATGCAACATTGCGCTGGTTCATGGGTTTACCAAGAGATAGCATCACAACTTGGGCTCACATGCAGCAAGTTTTTAACAACAAATATCGAGACTACTATAGGTCAAAGGACACTAAAGAATAAATTTTCAGGATGACCATGGGTCACGATGAATCCTTAGAAGAATACGAAGAAAGATTCCAACTCAGTTACAGAAGGGCCAGGTGCACACTTGACCCTGAGTCCCTAAAGCTAGTCCTGCTCAGGGGAGTAAGAGAAGACCTTTAGGATACCTTACACTTGTTAGCAGGAGGAGACATCTACCAATTACCCTATGAGGATACTAAGACTGTCTTTAGAAACCAATCTAGGGCAGCCAGGAAAAAGGGTAGGAGTAGTCAACCTATGGCCAGTACATCATCTTCCAACTCATCCATCAAGGGTGAAATTGGAAATATGCTGGAAGATTTCAAAAGTGAGATGCTTCAAACGCTTGCCTTGCAATTAGACACCATAAACATCAAAAGGAAGCAAGAGGAAACAGAGAGAGCCTTGGCCATATTTTGTCCTAGATGCACTAGGAGGCATCCTAGGAACAAAATTCCATTGAACTATATTGAAATCTGCTTGGTTTGTGAAGAAAACCACTCCATAGATAGGTGCCCTTCTTTACTAGCACTCAAAGCTGTATATCAAGGAGCTGAAGGGGTCACTGAGAAGCTTTGCTACATCAACCAAAGGAGACCTCCCGGGCCTAGACCATACCAGCAGGGCATGCAAGGGTCTTCCCATGGATATTACAACCCAAACCAAAACACAACTATACCTTCTTGGGGACCCCCTGCTCATCCTTCCTGGTCTACACCCCCTCCTTGGTCCTATGCATCTCAGTATCATTCCCAGCCAACCAACTAGTCATTTCAACCATATGCTCCACCACAACCTCAATGGAATACACCACTCCAGGGGTGGAGGCCCCAATACAAAAATGCTCCAGCTCTATTGCCTCCACCACCTGCCCAACCACAACTCTTACACTCTGCTCCACCTAAGCAACCCAAGATGCTAGCCCAGCCAAATCCAAACCCGAACAATAGGCAAGCTCAATAAGTATACAAGGGAGAGACATCATATCCATCTTATGCTATAGAAATCCAGGAGATCAACCTAAGATCTGGGAGAATTCTCTCGGCTAACCAACCCCCCCCTCCACATAGGGAGGCTAAGGAAGAAAGAGAGGAAAGCAACCTTAAATTAAATCCACCCTTTCCTGAGAGATTAGCCCAATCACTCCAGCTTACCCCAAAAGAAACTGAACTTCTAAGAGAATTGAAAAATCTATGTGTAAAGATCCCCCTTCTCTAGGCAATAAAAGATGTTCCCATTTACAATAAGTTGATTAAGGAGAAATGCTTCAAGCATCGAGGATGAAGAAAAACGGATGGCCCTACCATTAATGTCATTGGGCATTTGTTCCACTTAATGCTAGGGCAGGTAATATGTCTGAAATATTTGGACCCTGGAATCCCTGTAGTAGATGTGCACATCAATGGCACCATTGTCCCACACACTCTGATCGATATTGGGGTTGCCATTAATGTGATGACCAAGGACATCATGCTCAAGCTCAACCTCCAAGGGTCATTGAGGAAGACCACAATAGTTCAGCAACTTGCAGACCGTTCCACTATCACCCCTGAGGGAATTGTGGAGGATGTGATGGTCTCCATTGACTTATACTAAATACTAAACCAACTTCCTCAAAGGGTAAGGAAATCCTACATGATCCACAACAAAACCTACATGAAGCAAAAATAGTCCTACAGGATACTCTGCTAAAACTACAGGAAGCACAGAAATTGGAAAGCAAGGTATGGGAGCGGCAAGAAACAAAAGAAAAGACCTAGAGATAAAGTAACCAAGCCCCCAACCTAACCTGGACTCCTATTACTAGTTTACTGAAGGAGGCAGGGTAATACCTCAAAAATTTTCCATCCCATTATTTTTCAAACTTGAGAGGGAAAGGGCCAGAACCCACCGATGGATGCAAATCGCCAAGTGAAAAATGGTGGAAGACATTGGACACATGGAAGAGAAGCTCAAATAAATGGGAAAAGAGCTAAGTGGCTTAAGGGACAGAGAAGCAATAATGAGAGATGAACTTGAGAGGGAAAATGCATGGCCGAGGGGACAGCTGCGGGAAAGGGAGAACCAAATAGCATGTATGGCCAACCTCTCCTTGGAGGCCATCCAGTGTAGGCTATCAGCTAAATCTTGTTCTCTTTGCCTCAAATAACAATGGTTGCAGTTTCAGATTAAAACACTAGCACAAAGGGGCACCATGTCATTTTAGGACTACATGCATTTTATTGATCTTTGTGATAAAAGTACATTAGAGGATAGGGCTAACATGGCTGAGTTTTATTTGCACAACATGCCAATCACAGACGTGAATGTTTGGGATCCTAATGCCAAGTAAAGAGATCTACAATTAATGGCTTTGGCATCATGCATGAACCATGACGAGTCAAGGGCTGCAGAGATGAAAAGAATATTGGCTAGAGAGAAAAATGAACCTCTTTTCATCATAGCTGAACAATGAAATCACATGGCCCTAATCGGCACCCATAATTTGATTGCAAATGACCCTCAAATGGCACCTAGATATCTTGCTACCCAAGAGCAAGCAATTTCACATTTTGAGGATATGTTTAGGATGATAGGAGATGATAGTATACATGCTTTCTAAAGAAGATGGAACACACTGCCACACAACTTGAATATCAAACAATATCACTCCCGTCAAAGGTTGAGAGAGGCACGCAACAGGACACCTATGTATTAGCAATTAATGCAAAGGTTGAAGGTCAAATGGATAAGCCTAAAACTTAGCCCACCACTACTCCTAGGGATGCTAGAATGGAGGAAAGAAGAAGAAGAAAAGAGGTAGTGGGAAGAGGTAGAAAAGAAAGAAGGCTTCTATGAACAAGAAGAAGAGACCACAACAGAGGCATGGGATGTCAGAGAGGCTACCAGAGCCATGAAGGACATGGACATTGACTAAGTTGATCAGAGGATGAGCAACACTTTCAGTAGGGGGGTGATGATGAGCCTCATCATTGGGTAATTATATGGGCCTTAATTCACCTCCTAGCTTATTCAAACCAACTATTCTCATAACTTATTGCATACTTTTGATTATATTGTGTTTATGAGATGAGTTAGAGTTGGATATTTTGCTTTGTGGTCTAATGTGCATTCAATGCGGGATTAAAGGATAAAAGCAAGGAATTTTGGCAAAGTCCTTGGTCAAAACTCAAATGGGACAAGGGAGAGGAATTAATCCTCCTCATTTACTACCCCTCCATTTGAATATTCCTCCATCAGCTTGGAGTGCAAATAGCCAAATCATGAGGACTAGAAGGCAACTGAGCAAGTGAAAGACAAAGCAACAATTTATCTCGAGTTTGGGAGCCGAGACTCCCTAATTTTAAGGAAGTCATTGTAGACTTCAGATGTATAAGAAGAGAGGCCTAGGACCTCAGTAGGATTTAGATTTTTTATTGTAAAACTCTACTCTATTTTTGAGCTACAAGACTTGTGACAGTTTTTGATGTAATCCATTGTTTTTATAATAAGAATGAGTTTTGTTTTGAGCCAACACTAAGTTAACTCAGAGGGCTAAAGCTCTTGGGTTAGGGCCCAACCCTAGCAACCAAGGTTCCTCTTTATTGTACATGTATGTTGGCATATTTTCATAGTTTAATTGTTCATTTGCTTAAGTAGTTGCATTTCCATTACAACAGTGTAGATTAGATTGGTTATATGTTAGTTTGCTTCCATTTGTGCCTTCTTTCAATTAGAAGGTTAGAAAGGAGAAAAAGGATCACCATAAGGTTGTCAGCAGGTGTCTCGACCTCACTTCCTCCCTCTGGGACCATGACTTGAGGAAGAGACCCTTCAACAGCCCCAAAAACACATAATTCTAGTTCTTGCATGAGCTTTAGAGTTTGTTGTCATTGATTCAGTATTTGTTTCATTTCATTATCATCTTTTTCCATCTCCATTTCTGCAATAATATCTCACTCATGCTTTCATTCCCTTCAGCACTTTCTTCATGCATAATAGGCAATTGATTCATGCTTTTCTAGTTTATGAAAATGTATCTTGTTGCATAGTTCTTGGAAAACACACATGTCTTAAGTAAAGCCGGTACTTTAGGAGGAAACCCAGACTTCATCACCAGCAACCACCTTCCACTTCATCCACCCTAACCATCTCTTGTTCCACCATCACCCTCACTAGTTGTTTTGTCATTTTTCATTGAAATTCCCCTAGATACATTGAGTGAATCTAGCCATCCCTTATCTTGGATATTGACTCTGAGTGCTCCTAGACCTTCTAAAACCCCATCCCACTCATCACACACCTTTTCCAAGCCTCCCAACACTTCCAAAACCTCACAATTAGCTCTCGGATGTATCTTGTAGGTTTCTTATAATTCCTATAGGATCATCCTGTAGGTTTCTAGTACATCCTATAGGTTTTCCTGAAACGACCTGTTTTGAGGCTGAATTGATGGAGAACCTCTAGGAAGTCATAAAAAAACCTCCTAGGACCCTTCCACACCATCCAACTACTCCATAAGCCTTTTATCCACCCTCAATCACCTTCCATCCACCTGTCACATCCATAAGAACAATTAATTTGCATTCTTGATTTTGCCTAAAAAACCAAAAAAGGTGAAAATAGATTTAGTTTAGTTTTCTTGCTTACACATTAGTATGGTTTGATGCTCTTTACTTCTGTAGCTTAGATAGCAGCATTAGGTTAGTTTTTATTTAGAAATTATTCTTACCATGACAGTTTAAATGGATAATTAGGATATGGTGTGATTTAGAATTATATGTTGTTCTCTTCATTACTGCAGTAGAGTAGCTCTCTTAGAATAGATTTTCTCTTCTTCCATCAAAGAATCAAGATTCTTCTAACTCTATAGAAGTCTGACTTGGAACCCCTGGGGTCTCTTGCCGGATGAACAGTGACAACAGGCAGGACCTTCACTTTTACTTGTGCATATAGCACTGTCACCTCCAAGTTTGTACGAACCTCGGGTTGATAAAGTAAAGTTGGTATCCCAGGAGTTGCAGCATCCTTGCTACAATACTGGTGCTCATCAACCACCACATCATTGTACACTTGACCACATGTGAATACTAACATTCATAAACAATGCATAATCAACCATACACTCATGACGACACACTCCACAAAAACACCATCAACTTCCCATGGCAACCTCATTGCAACCATAACCCATACCATACAAATGCAACAAGTGCATGGTCTTACAACAAAAGAAATACATATGCAACCGACATGAATTCATGGACATCACATAACCCATCAAGTATGAGGTTTGAATCATCCTCTGATACCACTCTATAATGCCCTCCTCCCACATCTACCTAAGTAACTGACCAATTGGGGTAAACACGTGACGAGAAGTTGCTATGATATGATTTGACTCCCCATGTGTTAGTTAAGGAAGTGGAATCGATGGGAAACACCATACCAATCCTTCTACCACTATTATAGGACTCCCAAAATGCATCCCAGTCCTTCCCCTAACCAACCCTTGGGTCCCACTAAGATTTTATACCACTAAACCCTTGGACAGTCCCTTTATATGGGAAAGGGTGCATCTGAAAACCTCCAAATGCACACACAACATAGGTATGCATGCGCCTTGGGACTTTTCCCCTCATGCCTATACTTGCAACTTAGGGATTTGTGCCACTTTTCAATCCCATAATCTAGGTCACTTCCCAGAAACCCTTGTTTTCAAAATCCATAATTTACATTATGAAAGGACTTACAAATCAAAATTTGACTCTAGGACAAGGGCTGACCATCCCCTACCGGGACTGACATTCTATGAAACACTTGGCATCAATGCAATCTATAGGAAATGAATACAAGACAAAGCATAAATGACTGATAACTCATATGGGACTTGAAAAGAAGGATCATGACCCTCTTCCCTTAACTGTTTTGACATTAATTAGGTCTTGCATCCATTTTCCTTTTAGTTACAAGTAAATACATGAAATAACCATGGCTATAACTAGTCACATAACTATGCTTATAACCAACATTAAACCATGTAAATAAAAATGGGATAACAACCATTAAGGCCACATAATAACAAGTACAAAAGCAAGAGGACTTAGCCTTTATTAAACGTAGGCAAGACCTGACCAGGTTTGGGACTTCCACGTACCACCCAACCATAGACATGGATGAACCAAATCTTTCTTTTAGCCAGTCACCCCCGTGCCATATTCCAAGCATGAATTTGGGATCTCATGGATAAACCAATCCAAAAACAACCAAGGGAATCCAGAGGTTAAACCACCTCCACCCTCACCAAACCATGATCTCACCAAAATTGGCACCGAAATCACAAAACCAAACCGAGCTTGGAATGCCTCCAGACTCCATCACTATCCTTGAGGCATTTTATATCTCCTTGTCTCTCAGACTCTACCACAATCCAAACGAGATAACTAGGCCCTAAACCGATACACTAGTCTATGGGCTTTACTGCAATCGACACCATATCACTAGGCCCCAACCGAGACTTCACCCTTAGGCTTTACCATGTATCCCACCAAAACCGGTTAAGGGATTCGTAGGCCTTTGGGAATTTTCTAGAGACCACCTCCGCCCTGGATTTTGAAACCATCCTACAATTCGAAAGCTAAAAACTAAGAAAACAATCCCATTACACCATGTCTATTTAGAAAAAGGCAAGGCAAGGCTAAAAAACACTGTCATAACCTGGCAAAACCATGCCACCGACAATAAGAGAACCATATATCAATATGCAAATCCATGCATGTCAAAACTAGCTAGGAAATCACACATGTAATATGTTACCTACAAGTATTCATGCTGAAGCTCCTAGATCCTACTCTTCTTTGCTTTATATTTGTTTTCCTTCCTTTTCCTTGTCCTTTTCTTGCTTTTCCCTTCCTTGCTCCAAAGCTAGAATTATCCAAGAAAACTCCCAGTGTCCAAGAGTGTGAGAGAGAGAATAATGAGAGAACTCCAAAGCTGAAATAACCAAAAGACATGAACTGATCCTCATAAGCCTTTTTATCAATGAGGCCTCTATTTTTTTCATTTTCCATTATTTTCCTTCAATTTCCTCACATGAAACCTGTGACCTTTCACCTTCCTTTTCTCCTATTTTCCTTTATTTTCATAAATAAGTGTACCAAAATACCATTTTTCCTTTTTAATGCCTTATCCATTGCCTTTTATAATTTCCCTTAGACATAAACACATCTAGTGATGTTGATTAGGATATATTTGCCCAATATTAAACTTGGAATAAGTGTCCCTTAACCGTAGTCTTATTTTTCCTTTATTAACTTTTATTACCCGAGCTTTTAACCAAGGGCTATTATAGATCAGTTTCAATTACTCACATTTAGGAACACATAATTTATCTAGCCTGTAGAGTAATCTATCCTATAGATGGTATTCAATCATGTTATCACCATCATGCACAAGACTCTAACTTTGCAACTGCTAATATACCTTATTGAAGTCCTTATCTTCTCAATATGCCTCTATATGCATCATGGGTGAATGACTCCATGTGCATAAGAGTCCCTAAGGTTGTGATATTTGATGTGGGTGGCCTTGAAATCATGTCATCCAACTTGTTTGTGCTTCCCTTCTTATGCTTGATCACCAAATGAAATTGTTGTAAAAACCCCATCGATTTATAATACCTGGTTTGCTATAGGTTACTCTAGGCCTACATGTATTGTAACTATTGGTTATCTATGTAGATTAATTTCTCCTTTCCAATCAGAAGTTCTTCCACTTCTTCACATATTACACCATGAAATAGAGATCCTTGTCATAGGTAGGGTAGTTAAGGAATACCCCATGAAATACTTTAGAATGGTAGCATACAAGCCTTCCTCCTTGCAGCAAGAAAACTCCCATAGAATACCCACTCACATCTCTCTCCACTTCAAAGTGTCACTGCATGTTTGGGAATGCCAAAACTAGTGCTTGGATGACCTTCTTCTTTAGCTCTTTGAAAGCCCTTTGCTGACATTTCCCCCCTTGGAAACTCTATACACTTACTGTTATGGCGTGGAGCAGTGCTGCTGCCATTGAAAATGAGGCTATGGAATTCCTCGGGTACTATGCTACCAAAATGAAACTCCTGACCAACATTAGTAGGCACGGTTCATTTCATGATGGCCCCCATCTTGGAAGGATCTATCTTCAATTGTCCTCCACCAATCACATAGCCTAGATACACCAAAGACTATTGTACAAACTCACATTTCCTGATATTTGTTAGGAGTTGGTGCTTCTTCAATGTTTGAAGCACTTGCACCAAATGTGACATATGCTCCTCCCAAGTAGCACTATATACCAATATATCATCCAATTAGAAAATAAAAAATGAATCTATAAAAGGGAACAATACATCATTCATTAATCTCATAAATGTAGTTGGTGCATTACATAGGCCAAATGGCATGACTAACCACTCATATTAACCTTGCTTGGTTTTGAAGGAGATCTTCCATGTATCTTCTTCTTTGAATTGAACCTAATGATATCTAGACTTCAAGTCCAACTTGCTGAAGTAATTTTCTTGCTGCAACTAACATAGTAGATAATCTATCCTAGGAAGGGGGTATCTGTTCTTGAGCATGATTTTGTTCAATGCCCTAAAATCTATACACATCTTCCATGTCCCATCCTTCTTCAACACAATGATAACAGATGATCCACATGGTGATGTACAAGGTAGAATGACACTTGGTTCCAATAGTTGTTGCAATTTTTTCTTCACCTCACTTGCTTCTATAACGGACTATTTGTACATCCCAATATTTGGCAATGGCGAGTCTAGAAATAATTGGATCTCATGCTCCACTTCTCTCTTAGGTGGTAACCCTTTAGGCTCTCAGAACACATCCTTGTATGCCTATAACAACTCCTCCAATTGTTGTTTTTATTTCTTAGTACAACCCTGCAAGGATGCCTTGCCTCTTATTGACTCCTCTTCGGATTGACTTTCTGTTCAAAACAATAAAACATACTTATTGCTGGAACTAATCAATCTCTTGGCTTGTAAGGCACTTACCAGTGAGATTTTTGACTTTCCTTTGTGCGCATTGATGATGAATCATTTTCCATCCTTGATGAGCTGATATTGTTTGGCTCTCATCATGAATATTGCACAACACATGTACATGTATGGAATCCCAACCAAGACTCCACATACATAAAGGGGAACCACATCTAGATATACTTCATCAATAAAATAAACACTAATAGAAATTATAATTTTACACTGTTTTGTTACCTTTAACTATGCATCCTCATTTACCCATCCCCATGGATATGGGTTTGGATGATCACAAACTTCCAGCCCCAAATTCTTGACCATCTCTGCTTCCTTGAGATTCACCTGCGATCCTAAGTCAAAACATCATCAATCTTCTTCTTCTTGACCTGTATCTTTCTATGGAAGAGTTTGGTCATTTCTTTCTCTACCTTTTGCTGAAGGCTACTTAGATTCACCTCCTTCTATATTGACATTTAAACGATCTTCCAATCCAGATCCAAGCTACTTTCAAATTGGTTGCTCAAATTAGTGGCCATGAGATTCTTCTTCTTATTATCTTTCTTCTTGTTCTTCAAGTTTATCTTTGGATGCAACTTCCAACATTTTTCCTCTATATGGCCATCGATATTGTAGTGGTTCCTCGGATCTTTGTAATGGAGTGCTATGGATGTCGTCTTCTTATATTTTCCCCATTTTTTCTTGTTCTTCCCCTCCTTAGGAGCTTCTTGTTTCTCCTTTTTCTTTGATCCACTTGAGTGCGCTCTCTTTAGGCCTATGTTCTCTAGGTAATGTGCATGTACACAAGCCTCAACGGTTTTGGGACTCAAAGTCCACAAGTTTGGGGAAAAGTATGGTAAAGACTTCGCGAAGTGCATGGAGTGCGAATTGTAATGAGTCAAGTCAAAAGGTTGTCTGCTTGAGAATAATGAAAAATAATAGGAAGTGAGTCAGCCTGCCCATGGTCCGCGGACCTTGGGAAAGTATAAATAGAGCAAGGCTCTATGGCTAGAAGGAAGTTTTGGGAGAAGTTTTTGTTTTGGATCTTGGTGTTATGGGTTTGTGAAGACAATATTATTTGCGTTTGTAAGTCCGAGTCAAGGGTGTTGGTAGATAGATAGAGACTCTGCAGCTGTGTGCATAGAGGCCTAGTAGAGTCCACAACTATGTGCACGAACCCCTACAGCTGAGTGTGCAGTGCGGATCTGGTTGTATTAACAGAAGATTTTAATAAAGATAAGTTTCTGAAGTATCGCGGATCTATTGTGTTCTAGTTTATGCATATGTTATGTGAGTTTATATCTTTTTATAAGTGCACACATTGGGTTTTATTGTTAAATGATTGCTTAAAGACTGTAACAAGAATATTAGATCTATAATAATTTCACTAATAAGAAAGTACATACACGCGAATCTACGCGGAAGCCCGATAATAATACAGAGTGGCGTGAGGCCATAGAACGGTTCGCGACCCCTCCATACCACATCAAGACATCCCAATGGTGTGTAAACTTGGTTCCAGCACCCTCCCCTGCTACCTCGGGTGAGACATCAGTCCGCGCTTCGCAGGTTGTTGCCAAAAGGGCCGGTAGCTATGGGATTTGTTTGGCTAATAACTCTTCTGAACCTGGGTCAGGGCCCAATAAGCCAAAAAATGGTTCCGTTGCCGGGACTGGGATCTACCTAAGGGATGTTTGATTTCAGAACACTCGAACCCTATGAAGAAAGAACTTGAAGATTGGTTGCATCAGAAGCTTCACGAATTCGTGGTACAAGAAAATAGAAACCCACAGATATCTGAGGAAAGGTGGCTAGATCGCTACATATACATAGAAATCCATGAGATATTCTTCGTATCATTCTTGACAGATCTATAAGAGTGGATCACGAGGCTAGCTGACAGTCAGGGAAGGTGCAGACTGGATCAACCCATCGTGTGGACTCCAGAGTTGGTGCGTAGGCTAGAAGCATCTAAAGACAAAATCGCATGGGCAGTAGATCACTGGTTGGATCGAGTAATAGGAGGGTTTATAACCGAATTCGCGATAGACACAACTGTGAGTTACAACGAGGCAGAAAGGCGCTTTCTCCAAGGGCCACGGGGTAAGTACAACAAATTGTTAAATACTTAGATTAAAATGTTATTATTGGAAAAACGAGTTATGCACATCCATTGATGTCTGGGGTAACAAGGAGCGGAAGAGGCTACCGAGGGACCGAAGTATTAGAAAAAAGTCCTTTGATTTCATTCTCGCGAGAAAGCAAGGAGGAGCTCGCACGGATCTCTCCAAGAAGCACAGTTCGATTGATAAAGAAGCGCATTCCATTAATACCACCGTCGTCCACGCCATCACCTACTTCACCTACTTCACCTACCCCACCGCTGCCACCACTGAGGGTAGGGATGGTAGGTGCGATTAAGTTGCTGGTCCTTAGGGGTGTAGGAAATGAGGAACCAGATCAATTATAGTTCGTGGTAAAGGCTGTATGGTAAGCCCAAGGCGTAACGGATGAGAACATCAAAAAGGCTTCTTTGGTGAGTGCGCTGTAGGACCGCGCATTGACGTGGTATATAAAGTACTCTAGCGATCACCTGAATGTGGGAATAGTGGCGATTCAGGACGCGCTGAAAAAAGAATTTAGCTGACCAAAATTAGAAACTCAGTTGATCATTGGGTTCAAGGAGATTGCGATGATGCCTGGTGAAACCCCATGGGATCTGGATCAGAGAATGAAAAGTACAATCCACGAGGCAAACATGACACTGATGGACACACAACATTGCATGTGGTTTGTGGCGTCATTGACACCACATCTAAGGACGGCGCTATCACAGCAAAAGATCTCAACCCAAGCTGAAGCATTGGATATAGCGATGAGGTTACATGAAACTCCTATACAGGATTCAAGGTTGGGAGTTCAGAAAATCCACGTGCAACTACAAAACCTATGCTTAGACATGCAAAGCTTGAAGCAAGAAAGGGTACCCCGACTGGAGGTGCGTACAGAAGTAGGATGCATCAAATGCAAAGTTCAAGGTCATGACAAAAACCACTGCCCCGTATTCGTGAATTATCAGGCGAAAGGGGGAGTGATGCCATTAAGGCTGGAGGTACAAGCAGGACCAAGCGCGGTGCCTGCCCTATGGTGTGCGATTTGTCAAGTATGAGGAAAGCACGCAACAGACAACTGCCACCTATTGCAGAAGTATACCCAAACTCCGCAGCAGCTGTATTGCAACTTTTGTAGGTCATTAGGTCATGATGATCGAAGTTGTCGAAGCCATGAGTTAATGATGGAGAGGACCCCAGCCTATCGAATGCACATTGAGGCGCAAGGTTTTGACCCAGCCACAGGGCCCCACGAGGATTCCAAGGACACGGACGAGGAAGAGGAATGGGGCCTGGACGGGACCATGGATAGCTGATCTGTTATAATTGCGGCGGACCATGGCATTACGCTCACGATTGTACTAACCCTACAAGAATATCGTGTCCATACAATGAGAAGTTTGACCATGAAATGGTAGACTGTCTAACGCTAATTTCCCAGATGTGTGAAAAGGGGGTATTACAGCCCAATCCAACTCAAAATGTCCAAACGATGAAGTCAGAACCACGCGAAGAGGACCCCAACGTAAACATGATACTAAGGAGCGACACAACTACAAGGGGAGATGCGCAGAAACAGCCTACAAAAGCTGAGAAGGGTCACGATGCCCCTACAAGGGAACCTGACTTTGAGATGGAACAGGTGAAGAAGACATAGAAGGGATCTAATTGAGCGGGGAATGGATCCCTCTATGCTTACCACCTTTTTAGAGACATGTATGAAGTTGTTGCGCGACATTAGAGCTGTTAAAGGACTGCAAGAGTTGATTTGTGCAGGGTTAGGGGAGCCGCGCATAGTACGGAAACTAGGAAAACATGCTCTGCGCATCGAATGGGAGATGGGATTGACGGCGCAAATCAGCGAGTACGAGATGGAATAGGTCATTCTAGATTTAGGGTTGGATGCGAATGTGTTGCCTAAGCAAACGTTGGAACGCATGGGTAGGCCTGCACTGCAGTGGTCTCCTATTCAACTGCCGATGGCCAACCAACAAAAGATCTTACCAATGGGATGACTGCAAGGGGTGACAGTGGACATTGAAGGCGTAAGTACGCAGAACGACTTCAAGGTAATAGAAATTGTTGATGACAGTAACCCATACCCTGCATTGCTAGGAATAGATTGGGCCACGGACATGAATGGGGTCATCAACTTAAAAATATGGAAAATGACATTTAAAAAAAAGTCACTCCAAGTAATAGTTCCACTGGACCCAGCTGAAGGAGTGTGCTACACCGAACCGATGCGTGACGAGGATAGTGACAGTGAATTGGACTACATCTACTAGATAACAGCATAAGACCAGGATTAGGTGAATCCCACTACGGATGGGAGAATCTCATGGGAGCGTGATAGTTCCTGCAACTCGAATTTAGACGAGGAGATCGAACGATGGCAGAACCGATTGCATGAAGTCACAACACTCAACTGTAACATGATGATTAGATCGCTATGATGCATGAAAACCAAGGCACAACAATAGCCAACGGACAATGACACAACAACGGAGGAGGATTTTGTCAACCCCTGTGGAACTTCAATCATAAGGTCGAAGCTGTAGGGGGCGACAAAAGAGGCACCGCGCACGGCAATCACACCAGGGTGGTGTGCACAAAGGAAGATCAGGAGGAATGAGCATGGAGGTAGAAGGTGGTTCCGAGTATGGATTGGAGGACGAGCACGGTGAATGCAACAAGGGAAGCCACGACGGAGTAGGGCGGCCACCCATCTACAACGACAGACCCGATGGTATGCTACGCAACCATCGACCCAACTGAATCTGCGTGTAACAAGGGTTCGCTGGGCCAATAAGACCGTAAACAGAGCAGGGTGTGCCAAGGAAACTCTATCCATGGTCGGACGGGAAGTAAAGGGAATTTCCCCGACCACTGCCCCTATCGTTCGACCTGAACGAATAGACCTAGACGAAGGGATCTGATGGTTGCAGGAAGCCATTCGGCGCGGTAGCCTGAGACTTCATGAACTGGAGGAAAGAGGGGCAAGGCTAAGAAGGAAAAGCACGAGGCTGGACGAAGAAATTGACAAAATAAAAATAGGAGACACACAAATGGGTCGTGCGAGCACACGAAGGAAGGAACTGGACCTCACTGACCCCCCTACGATCCTAGCACAAGTCGTGACCCAGCTATCATGGTTGCAATTGCACCCTACTAAACAAGGGAATACAAACCACAATAAGCTATTCAATTCAAAGGTACATGAAGGGTGTCTGTGGCCCTGGCTAGCAGGGAAAAGGAAGGCTCGCATGGAAGGTGCGACCACCTGACTATCTGTAGGAGGCCCAGTCCCAGTGCTCCACGTAGTTGAAAGACGTCGCGGGACTATAAAATAGGCTACAGGAAAGTTGCGCAATTCAGCCGTGGTGCGTAGGGCCAGTCAAAAGCATAGAATGCACCCGCGTACCAGGGGCTATGCTGCTACGTGGGAGGGATGGAAGGCGACCGTTGTAGTTACTATTCATGATAAGATGTCCCATTTAAGACACCAAGGAGTGGGCAGTGGGTAATTAAGGCATAGGTGTAACCACCAAGATCACATTAATGAGCCACGAATCGGGCGAAAGGCCGAATTTGAATTCGAAATCGTATATAACAAACAAGTGAAGGAGCACACAAAAAAGCTTGATCATTCGAAGAATAGGATGCCCTGGGTTCAAACCAAGAGGAGAAAGATGAATGAAAAACTGATGAAAGAAAGCCTATGGTTTCAGGGATTGCCAAAGGAATTGCGAGAGTCATTACTCAGGTTGATAACCCTCACTAAGGAGGTTCCACAAAATCCTATGCCACAAGCAGCCAAAATCCCTAAATCACCCAGGACGCCACGGACCAAGAAGGACCCCCAGATACCAGGACCAGTAAGGATGTCGCCACAAAATCTACGATTTAGCAAGCTCACAATGGACGAAAACAACAAAGCTATTACTATTGAAAGCGACGATGAGGAAGAGGAACCTCCGACCTATGTTGAAGAAATAGAACCAGACGAAGAAGGCAAAGAAGATATCCAGCCAGTAAGATGACCCAAGTATGTTCCTCCAAGCAAAGGGAAGGCCAAGGTCCCTACAAATCTGGATGACGTTGACAACATACTCATCACCTCGTCCCTCCATAAAGAGGTTCCACTTGAAGGAACGACAACCGATCGCATCTCGACTATGAATTTTGAAGAATGGGACCTTGCAGATACCGATAAGTTTCCCCATTTGGCGACCAGTGAACTAATGGAGCAAAGCATGGAGGGAACTGTTATGACACTTCATCCGAAGGAGTGGCTACGAAAGGTGGAGGAAGCTAGGTTACTCTGTCTCCTGCCCATTCCATATTTTCAATGGCCCCCCATCACAATATTTGTCATCTGACAACTGATCTGTTTGGTACACGATGGAAACTTATGGATAGACAAACCCGTTCCCATCACCGCTGAACTTATTCATAAGATCATGTAACTTCCTTATGAAGGCAGGGAGCCCATGGAAATAGTTTCTATGAGTGGCGATGTGACGATGACAGAAACCTTGAAAAAGAAATACAAACTAGAGAAAAAGCAGCAAGGGTATGCTATTGACAATATTTCGAACAAAAGGGGTTCACACTGCTACCTAGTTGCTGGCAGGGAAAGTGATGCGAAAATTCCGCACCAACGAGGTCCCAACAATAGTCGTTGCGCTAGCGGAGCAGTGCGCAGAAGGGGAACGGTTCAATTAGGCACAATTCCTCTGCAACAAATTCCTGACCAACTGCAGGGAGGTCCAAGAGGAGGGTAAGACCTTCCACTATGCATGGTTGTTGTTATCCATCATGTTGGTTACAAGTGAACTACCCGAAGACAGCCAATTCCCTTCCTTGGACCAGGATTGGCTAGAAGCCGCCAAATACACATCGCTCTGGGTGACGAGGGACGCTGCAAGAATCCGGGGCATCAAGATTTTCTAGATACTAATGGAAGCAAACGTCCAACAATGGATCAACCAGCAACCCCGTCTGTCCAACGAGACATATGACAGTGTGAAGAACATCACCGAGTTTAAGGTAGACATGCACCATGTATACATCTGGGCACGCAAGGACCCAGACCAGACGTGGTCCACACTTCCCTTCATTGCCATTGACGAGGCTGTCTTTGCAGTATTGGATACCTGGCCACCAGAGTGGCGCGGACCTGACGCGGTGGGGCACGATGAGACCAATATCTAAAAACAAAAGGCTAAAGATAAGCACATAGCATAGAAAAAGAGCAACGAACAACACACTACAGAAGTATGGGTGCCCCAAGAGGCAGCTCAGGCTTCTACAGGTAAGGCACCCGCAGAAGGGGCTACAATGATAAAGGATGAAAGCGGTCCAAAGGTGACCACAGAGCTCGCCACAGATACAGGGATGGAAGGAACGACGCCCACCACCACGGGTTCGCCCTTAAAACGACTGTGGCCGACAAAATGGATGAAGCCGCGGAAGAAGGCCAAGGCATCTAAATGGGATGGAGAACTTACCACATTGACCAAGGGTGACCTAGGTGACATAGGGGACACAGTTCGCGAAGTCACCTGGAAAGAAATCGACGAGGCCATGTTGGAGCAATAGATTGTGTTGGGGGCGCTCCACGCACAAATACAGGAACTTGGGGCATGGGCCTTGTAGCCGGGAACCATCACTACTCGTGGAGTTACGGGTATGTCAGCCATTGAGCAGCTACTAAAGGCCCAAATGGCTAATACTATCGTGCTCCCAGTAGGAGCATTGATAACAGAAAATGCGGCAAACAGAGCTGTGGTGGGCCGGCTTACAGGGCTTGGATTAAATTTGGCTGCCCTCCCACACGAAAGCTTGTACCAGCTCCAGGAAAACGCAACAATGGAGCTTCGCACCAAGGAAGGACACGCGAAATAGCTACTTAGTGAGCAAAGAATTAATATAGAACAATTGAGCCTCCAACGGGATGAAGCAGTCACATAGAATTAGCAGTTGGAGCAACTGGTAGGGGAAGCATGTTCACGTGCCCTTGAGCTGGAGATTGTGGCCAAGTTTCCTGTTGGCATACGAATCCACAAGCTGGCTAGTGGGTTCCGCGAAGCAAAGGAGGAGGCCGCGAGGATTCAGTTGGCTCTCAGCTTGCAGATCGCAGAGTTGAAACTCAAAGCACAACCTTCTACACCACTAGAGGTCACCGAACAACAGAGAGGCATCATTCAATCCGGATGAGAAACAATTGCACGTGCTATGCAGGAGTGCTCTAATGTGTTGGATCAATAACTTATTACATTCACATCCCTACAGGAGGATGTAACCTTACAACAGTTGGAAACAGAGGCAAGGGAGCTACAACAAGCCTATGATAATGTTTGGGGGACCGCACAAACGGTTGCTATTACGCAACATTTGGACAAAATGAGGGAGGCTCAAGCTCTTAAGATACAGGCTGATGCTGCTCGGCAGAAAGCAACAATGATTAAAGAATGGATCCAACCTTGGCTTGATGAGGCATTCGGGGTTTCCACCACCATCGAGTGAAAGGTGGTCCACATGCAGGTAGCATATGCAGCCGGACAGGTGATTGAAGAAAATATTGATGCATCGGTGGCTCGCGTAGGACAAGTACAGTAGATGGCGGAAGAATTTGTTGCAAGTGTAAGCGAAGAATAGAAGTTGCTACATGACCTTCGCACAAATATTTCTGCACCAGCCGAGTGACTCAAGACGAGTCATGTTGATTGTGTTGGGGGACTGTTGGGTAGCGGAGGCCCCACGTAATGGTTTTGGGGCTCAAAGTCCACAATTTTGGGGAAAATTATGGTAAAGACTTCGCAAAGTGCGCGAAGCACGAATTGTAATGAGTCAAGTCAATGGGTTGTCTGCCCGAGAATAATAAAAAATAATAGGAAGTGAGTCGGCCTGCCCATGGTCCATGGACCATGGGAAAGTATAAATAGAGCAAGGCTCTATGGCTAGAAGGTAGTTTTGGGAGAAGTTTTTTCTTTGGAGCTTGGTGTTATGGGTTTGTGAAGATAATATTATTTGCGTCTGTAAGTCCGAGTCAAGGGTGTTAGTAGATAGATAGAGGCTTTGAAGCTATGTGCATAGAGGCCTGGTAGAGTCCGTAGCTGTGTGCGTAGACCCCTGCAGCTGAGTGCGTAGGGTGGATCTAGTTGTATTAATGGAAGATTTTAATAAAGATAAGTTTCTGAAGTATCATGGATCTATTGTGTTCTGGTTTATGCATCTGTTATATGAGTTTATATCTTTTTATAAGTGCGCGCACTGGGTTTTATTGTTAAATGATTGCTTAAAGACTGTAACAAGAAGATCAGATCTATAATAATTTCATTAATAAGAAAGTACATCCACGCGGATCTATGCATAAGCCTGATAATAATACAAAGTGGCGCGAGGCCACAGAACGGTTCGCAACCCCTCCAGACCACATCAAGACATCCCAAGGGTGCGTAAACCTGGTTCCAACACCCTCCCCTGCTACCTCGGATGAGACCTTAGTTCGCGCTCTGCGGGTTGTTACCAAAAGGGTTGGTAGCTGCGAGATTTGTTTGGCTAATAACTCTTCCGAACCTGGGTCAGGGCCCAATAAGACAACATTTCTCCTTTTGCTTCGATCAACTTGAGTGCGCTCTCTTCAAGCTTATGTTCTCCAAGTAATGTGCATGTACACAAGCCTCATCCACCAATTTGGGCTTGAAAAACATCACTTGCTCACATAGATAGAGTTACAGACCCCTCAAATACTTGAGGAGTACATCTGGGTTCTTTGGAGAGATACCGAACATTATAACCATTTTCTTGAATTTCATGGTATACTCCTAGACACTTTGGCTCGACATTTTCCTAAAGTAATGCCACCGGATCCATTGGTCCTCCACGTACCCAATGGGATAAAACTATGACTTAATGAGGGTTTTGAAATCCTCCCACTTAGTCACTAGAGGTTCTCCCTCCAACCTTAGGGTTTCCCTGTGGCTCTTCCACCAAGTTAGTGCATGGCCCTTTAATTTCAATCATGCGAATGAGATATTTTTCCCTTCCTCGATCTGACGGTAACTGAAATAAACCTCATGTTGATGCAATGAGTGGTTCATATTTAGAGCATAGATCTCACCATAGTATGACTTGATATCGACTTTTTGCTTACATTTTAAATAGGGATTGTGATTGGTTAATGACACTCGAACTGGGTTGATCTTTTTCAAGGCCTCCCTTTGACTGGTTCTCTATTTCTCAGCGATCTTCTAATCCCCGTTCTGATTTGTACTCTCCATTCGAACCCCTGTATTATCCAAATATCCCTAGCTTTCTATTCAAGGCCACCATGAGGAGGCTTACATTGTGATTGATATCAAAGACTTGTTTTTCCAATCATGTAAAATTCACCCCTGCAAGATCACAAGGTTCGTTTACAGATTCATCGACCATGATTAGGGTTTTTACAATTTTTGGCCCTGCTGATCTAGATCCTTGTAATCTCCAAAAAATACCCAAAGAAACCTACTCTGATACCAAATGATCTATAAAATTTCATGGATATTCCACTAAATCATTCATCGTAATAGATCTGATAATATTGTATCGAAAATATGAGATTCCACACTATTAAAGTTTTATTAAACTTTAATATCTGTAAATTTAATTGTAATTAGTGCATGCATGAGAATGAAAATTATGCAAAAAAGGAGAGAATGAAAAAATAAGCTCCCACAGTGCACACACGCACATAAGACACAAGATATGCTCTTTAGGAAACCCTTTTCGGGAGAAAACCCAGCTGGAAGGTGAGGCCCCTTTGCTCTTTTTCCTTTTCTGGAAATACGGATGCAGGTACAAAGAAGTAATATTTGTGGCCCGTGGGCTGCTATAGTGCACAAATCCTCTCTGTGTTCTCTATCTCCTATCTCTCTTGGCTATCATTTCTTAACTGTGGAATAAACTTCTCTTGAAAGAATGGAATTCCTCTTCCTCTTAGTGGCCCAGTTATAACACATCCCAATAGCCTACTAGTTGTTAATTTTGATTACATAAACTCTTAACTAGAGTTACAATATAGAATCTTCTAGAGTATTTTACATCATAATCATGTGGCTAGCCCCTTTTCCATGAATAATGGGGGCTGGCACAACATCCTTCCGAACTATAGGTGTGAAAATAGAAAGGTCAACTTCTAAGTGGCATAACTTTTGCATACGAACTCTGATTGACACGCTTCTTGCCTCTTTGGAAATATATCTATGTGTATAATAGAAAGAACTAGTGCACATTAGAGCAACAAAGTTTTACCCCCAAAAAATATTGTTTGGTGCCTCAAAATGCTCCTAGAAGGTTTCAGACCCTGTTTTGCCAAACTGGGTCCCACTAGTAAAAACAATCTTGTGAGATGATTCCTTCACTTTTTCCACTCCAAATGCATCTAGATGGATGAAAAAAAAATCATGATCCAATCTGGATCACACCTCCCCATTTTCGGATGATTTTGGTCCCAAAAATCTTTTATTGAATGCAGTGAGGAATTGTTTCCTCGACCTTCTCTCTGGTGTACCATTTAGATTTGCCTGGAAGTTGTCCCTTCAATCCAATCTGCCAAAGGTCATGTTGATTTTGTCTAGTAGTTATGGACCTCTTCTGCAAAACTATATCTTCTGTCAACTTTTCCTGAGCATCTAGTGCCAAATCCTCCACATAAGGTAGGACCTATTCCTCTTCCTGATCTAGCATGGAAGTCTCATAGAGTTTCAAATTATCTACATTCACAACTAAGTAAATGCGCATATATGGTGGTAAACTGACTTAATATGCATTATCACCCACCTTTTCAAGTATCTCAAAGGGACGATACCTCAGAGCCTTGATTTTCTTACCAGGTCCCTACAACTTCTCATTGTTCAAATGTAACCATAATTTGTCTCCCACCTTGAATGACTTCTTTGTTCTGTGTTAATCATGCCTAGCCTTATACTTCTCCTATGACTTCTACAATGTTTATTGTACCTGTAGATGGATCTTCCTAATCTTCTCTATAAAATTTTTAGCCTTCAAAGCATCTCCTATAAGATATTCCCTCACGCCTCCTTGTTTTGTATCCAAAGGTGAAGGTGGAAAATATCCAAAACAAGTCTCAAATGGGGACTTTCCTGTATAAGTGTGAACTCCTTTGTTATAGGAATGTTGTATATATACCATATTTTCATCCCAGTTCTTCAGATGCTTCTAGTTATATCCCCTAAGAAGCTACACCAAACTCCTATTGACTACTTCTTTCTTCCCATCTGTTTGTAGAAGGAATGTTGTAGATCTCTGCAACTTTGTGTCCATCTTCTCCCACAATGCAGTCCAAAATGCACTAAGAAATCTCTTATCCTTGTCCGAAATGATGCTCCTTGGCATCCAAAGTGCACACTGACATGTCCAAAGAAATTTTTTTTTGCTTCTTACCGATTGATGGTCCTTTTCTAGGGCATCAGAACAAATATCTTAATGTGCCTGTCAACTACCATGAACAGGTAGTCATGTCCCTTCCAGATTGTCAGTAAAACTCCCACAAAGTCCATAGAAATTATAAATCTAAGTCAAATAAAGAAAAGGGTCAAAGGCAGAGTTTTATATAAATATCACATCATAAAGGTTCCAAAGGGAGGACTTAAACCGAAGGCTGAAGACTCCCTGATTTGCGATCTCCGACATATCACATTGGAGGTAGGCTGCCATGCAATATCGAAACCCGGGCGAGCCGATAGAGAAATTGCGACAAAGTGGATCAGCGATCGGTGATATATATATATCTATATATATATATATATATATATATATATATATATATATATATATATATATATATATATATATATATATATATATATATATATATATATATATCACATCGATGCAGTCCAGGGGATGTTGTATAGGCCTCGGGCTGTTGCGATTGTGATATGCGATGGTGCCAATCAGCGATAGCGCCGATTCGAGGGGGCCGATAGCGATATGCCGATGCGATGGGGCCGATAGGGATATGCGATGCGCCGATATCGGTGATTGGAGATCGATGGATCCCTAATATAAAGGGCCATTTACATATGCAATTACGATTTGCAATCAAGGTGCGGACCCAATATGTTTATAAGTGCGATTTCATATCATTTGAAATCCGAATTTACGGGATTTCTTTGTATTTTCCCATGTATTGGGTTTTTGGTCATATGCAATGCGATTGCGATATGTGATAGAATGACGAACCCGAGAGGATTATAGGGGCGATTCTATATTATTTGAGTTCCAGCAAAATGCTCCATGATGTGTTTTTCGTCAGTTTGCCTGTGTATTCCGTTATGTGGCTATTTTTGGGATTTCTACATAGGAAGGCCAAATGACCGGGTTTCCTGTGCCCGCCATTCATTTCCATTGGAAAAAGTCCATCGCACCTATGCCACGCTATGAGCAGGTGTTTCTGTAACAGGAATGTGTACGAAGAACGAAGAGACAAAGCTAGAAATGGATGATTCCTCATGATTAGGGGACAAAGGAATGGATAGAAGCCGCAGAGTTGGAGGATTCCTCAAAGGCCAGAGAGCCAAGAGAATTTTGCACTAAAAATTTTCACCTTGACATTCTGCTATCTGTGTGAATTCATTACCACTCATACTTTCCTTCTCTGCAAGTCTAAAACATCAGTTCCTCATATCAAGTCTAGAAAATAAGAGAAAAGCTCTCAAAAGTTTTCAAAACTCTGCTTAAAGGTGCGGACCCCTGTAAAAGTTAAAAAGGCACGAGTATACTTCGAAAAAACTCACTTTCAGTTATTTCTAGAAGCTTCTAGAAGGAATCTTGAGGTGGCAAGTTCGCTCTTTTAAGGTTCATGTAACCCATACCTTAAGGAGCTAACCCCTTGATGTGAGGAGCTTATTCCTTTGAAGGAGGATTCTATCCCTTCATAGGTGGACTAGTAACCTCCTCCTCTGCACTATAAAAAGAAGCATTGAGCTGGTTAACGAGAGTTAGAAGCTTAGTATTTTTTGAGGTAAAATGCTGTTGGAACTTAGTCTTCTTTAGTTGAGTTTTTATGAGGAGAGATTACATACCTCTATGTATCTCATTTGGAAGAGTGCAAGACTTGTCAAAGTAAAGGAAATTCCTGTTTCGGACCCCAGGAAGAACTTTTTCAACATCAAGGCTGAAAAGGTTGTAAATTTCTTCTACTATTCAAAGTTAATACAAATATATTTGTTTTTCTCAATAAGCTATTAATTCATGGTTTATTTTATGGATTCCTTGATCACCATAATAGACATGATTTATAATATTTGCTATGCAGGTGCTATTTAATGTTTGCTTGTTTGTGATTGCAGGTCTTCAAAGGTAACTCTTTCGAATGATTGGAGGATGACTACTACGAACAAGCACTGGATCTAAGGTAGGATCTTAACACCTTTGTAGTATTTAATTATAAATCGCATATGTCTAGAGAAAGATAGGTTTGTTTGTCTATTTGTTGCTAAACTATCTTCTGATACTAGGGAGATCAGTCTTATCCGCAAGATCGATTTATCCGGCCAACAACGAAGGAGCAATTTTCCCTTTAGAGAGCTGATAGAGGCAAAGCCACCAGAGGTTGGAGGCAGAGTTGTAGTTC
The DNA here is from genome assembly GCA_031772625.1 of Pinus tabuliformis. NCBI lineage: Eukaryota > Viridiplantae > Streptophyta > Pinopsida > Pinales > Pinaceae > Pinus > Pinus tabuliformis. The sequence continues at coordinate 1,027,687,051 of CM062820.1, read as the reverse complement.
CAAAGAAAGCCAAAGAAGCCACCAGAGGTTGGGGGCGATGGAAAAGGGGTGATTCCTTAGAGAGCTGAGCGCAACAGAGTTGCAGAGCCAGAGAGCTGAACACAGCAGACTTGCAAAGCCTGAGAGCTCGAGAGATAAGAGCCAAGAGCCAAGAGCTAGAGTCAAGAGCCAGAGCCGAGAGCTAGAGTCGAGATCCAAGAGCCGAGAGCCAGAGCTGAGAGCTAGAGCCGAGAGCCAGAGCCGAGAGCCAGAGCCAAGAGCCAAGAGCCGAGAGCTAGAGAACAACAAAGAGATCAAATGATCAAGCTATTGTTGATGTCCAAAGTGTGATGAAGACATAAGATGGAGCTCCAGAGACAGTTAACAGAATTCTAAGGGAGTTGGTGCAAGCTAGAGCTCAAGATAGCTCAGGGCACTAATTGAAGGAGTCTAGTCTAGAGAAGCTTAGATCTGTCTGCAACGTAAGGACGGCCAGAGAAAGATGGTATTCTAAGCCCATAGGTATAATTGTAAACCTATGGAGTTGAGTGTGGAACTTGTAAAAGAATTTAATCCATAATCCCAAAGAGCCTAATCGAGTTGATTAGAGCTCAAGGAGACATAGCCCAAGATATCAGGGTGAACTCCATATTATATTGTTGTCTCCTATGGTTTGCTTATTTGCTGCTTTATTTACTGTTATATGCATTTCATATTAGTTTAAGCAAATGAACATAAGCACTTAACAGTTAAAGGCAAACAAAAGCATACACCTATTTCAAGTCCTTTAATTCCACAAATTATCAATCATAAGCATAGATCTTGGGAATATATAAGCTTTGGAGTGGGAGAGGTTCTTGTAAGTTTGACAAGAAGCCTTTAGTGCCCCATTTCAGATCATTCTTTTCCAAGGACGAGTAGGTACATGTAAGGGATGATATATACCCTGTTTCCTATTGCTAGGATTGTTGGTACAAAAAATCATGCATCCTCTTATGAACCAAGATACCAGCTCTTGCATCTTGGGCCAATACAAATACCTCTACAAGTTAGCCACAATCTTCCCTATACCAAAGTTCCCTGCAACCTTGGAGGTGTGAGCCTCTATGATCAACTGAAATATCTCAGCTTTAGGAACACATAGTTTTTCCAGCGATGTAGAGTAAACCATCCTAGAGATGGTAGTCAACCATGTTATTGTCATCATGAACATAACTTTGACACTGCAACCAATGATACACCTCCTTGAAGTCTTCATCTTTTGAATATGCCTCTATGCATGCATTATGGGTGAATGGATACATGTGTATAAGAGTCCCCAAAGTTATGATCTTTGATGTCGGTGGCCTTGAAAGAATGTCGACCAACTTGTTTGTGCTTCCCTACTTATACTTGATCACCAAATGAAACTAGTGTAAAAACCCCATCCACTTGTAATTCTTGGTCTATTGTAGCTTACTCTAGGCCTACAAGTACTATATGTTGAAAAGTGTGCAACAAGAAATTCTTGTTGAGAGTGCAACAAGATGATGGAGCTTAGTGAAAAGAGTCGCCTTCACTAAGTGGGCCCGCAGGCTATTTTTGGCGCAAGTCTATTTTTAGACTATGTCTATTTTTAGACATATGGATCATGTCTATGGATGATTGATCAAGTTGGGAAAAATAGATGGACTTCTATTTTTGATGAAAGTGTGAGTGATCACAGTGTGAGTGATTACAGTGTGAGTGATCACAGTGTGAGTGATCAAAGTCAAAAATAGAAAAGTCAAATATTATTATCTCACAATAATATTTGGACTATAAACTTAATCTTATTCTCTTGGAGCACTTCAGTTTGAGCTACGGAAGTGGCACATGCAGCTGTCAGAAGGAAATTCGTTTTTCTTATGAGTCAGTTGAGTTGTTGCATGCATGACTTCAGTTAGAACTCAAGTGAGTTGAGTTTAGTGGACTGGAGGTACAGTTGATGGAGTTGTGTTCAGTTTAGCTTTGTTAAACTGGTTGTATTTAGTCTAACTGATCAATAGACTAAAGATGAGTTGGGTGAATTAGTTATTAATTAATTCACAAGTTATTAACTCATAATGCAACTATAGAATACATCAGTTAACTCAGTTGCATGTCAGTGCATGTTCAGTTCAGCAGGGACAGGTGTTAGAGGATCAGATTGCTATCAGTTGTGACTATAGTTGTGCATGATGATTTGCACAATCAAAGGATTGAGTATGCCAATGAGTTTGCTCACGTATCTTCATGATATTATAGCTGTTGCTCACGTCCAACATAGTGTGGGTGACTATTTTGCAGTGTAAAATCGAGTTTGGGAAGCTATTCTCATCAGTTCTTGAGCAGGTATTGAGCAGTGGAGGCAGGCAAGCAGCGGGGGAGATTTGGAGATCAAATCTGAGCTGTATTGTGTGTAACAGGTGGAGATACTTGTGAGAAGTATTATGCTGTGTAATGTTACATGATTCAATCAATATAATATACAGATAGTGTGGGGTTTTTAGCGAGATGCTTTCCCCGGGATACATACTGTGTTTATGAGTTTGATTGATGCTTCTATGTGTGCCTGTGGATGTTTCTGCTTCTGTAAATTGATGATCAACGTAGAGGAGATTATGTATTATACATGTTCCGCTTATAATTGTATGATCAGGATAATCTCTGTGAATATGTGTTAAATTATTCAAAATTTCTACATGGTATCGGAGCTAGATGATTTGTAGAAAAAATTTCTACATGGTATCGGAGCTGCTTGATTTGTAGAAGAGATTTTTACAGGATATCAAGCGAGGATTGATCATCAGATCTACTATTCAGTCACGAATTCTAGATCGGAAGCAGTTGAGTTTTGTGCTGGTGGAATTCGAATTTAATTCCAAAGCGAGAGATAAAACTCAGAAACATTCAGTTCGAGAATGGAGATAGTATGCCCCAGTATCTCACGAGGTTCACTTAGTGTCGAGATGAGCTGGGAAGTGTGGGGGTTACTATTGATGATGAGGATGGTGAGTCTAGGACTCCTTGACCTTCCTAAGAGTTGGCATAGCTACCAGGACTCGGTGAATGGAAGGGAGAAACTGCCAAATTGGGAACGACCATGGTCGGATTTGATGCAGGAGGAGATTAGACGGAGCACCAGAGACGGTTCTTCATCCATGCAGGATGAGGAGAACTGTGCCTTAGCGAGTAAGGTGAAGAAGGGGAAGGAGAAGGTTTCTCTTTCCGAATCCAGTTCTTCCAATGATGGGAAGAAGGTTGACAAGTCGAAGGTGAGATGCTTTCGTTGTCATGAGATTGGTTCACGGGTCAAGAACCTGTATGCTCTTGAGGTTCAAGATGCATGCAAAGCCTTGAGCAGCAAGGCAACTGATGGAGACTTGGTGGTTGAGAGGGAGCGTATATTACCTCTCAACATGCAGAGCCAGAAGAAGTCTCAGACGATTGTGGAGGAGCCACGATTGGTGCAGCAGCTTCAGGAGGTTGTGGAGCAGCCACAACAAGGGAAGCTGAGAGGAGATCGAGTAGAGACATCTACTCATCCAAAGACCTCCAGTAGGGGGAAACTTCAAGCCAGGTGGGCTGAGGGATCGCATGCATCCATACCTCCAGGTAGGAGGTGGGGTGATGTGGATTGATTGTCCCAAGGAGGAGGGGCAAGATCCTTGAGGTACCCAACCTCTTGGATGAGACCTTGCTACGGGAGCCCAGATGTGTAGTAGCAGGAACTGACTGATTGGGTAGAGACAGATGCGGATGGAGCGACAGAGAGAGCGACAATGCAGGGAATCCCAGGACAGCGCATAGCTAGCACGCTGTAGCAATGCGAGAGGCACAAGTGTTTTGCACAGTGCTAGGTGGCACAGAGAGGTGTGCAATGGTGCGAGATGCATGGAGATGTTGCAGTAGCGCAGATGTCAGAGAGGGAGCACTTGTCAGCAGCAGGTAGAGCTTCAGCATCAGAGGGTGTTTCTATTCCAATAGGGAGGTCAGTTGGGAGGTGCAGTGCGGATGCAATGCTGGGAGATAGAACCAGCAGCAGCACGGATGCAGTCAGAGATCAAAGTGACAGAGGCTAGAGCAGTTAGATACTGAAGAGCACAGAGATGCAGAGTTTCAGTCGACAGAGGCAATAGCAGTCAGAGACTTTGATGACAGAGCAAGTGGACCGGCCAGATGTGTTGCATGGAGAACATTCTAGAGTTACAGGATCGGGTTTGAGAGGAAGCCTTTCTTGTTGAGAGGGAGTGTTGAAAAGTGTGCAACAAGAAATTCTTGTTGAGAGTGCAACAAGATGATGGAGCTTAGTGAAAAGAGTCGCCTTCACTAAGTGGGCCCGCAGGCTATTTTTGGCGCAAGTCTATTTTTAGACTATGTCTATTTTTAGACATATGGATCATGTCTATGGATGATTGATCAAGTTGGGAAAAATAGATGGACTTCTATTTTTGATGAAAGTGTGAGTGATCACAGTGTGAGTGATTACAGTGTGAGTGATCACAGTGTGAGTGATCAAAGTCAAAAATAGAAAAGTCAAATATTATTATCTCACAATAATATTTGGACTATAAACTTAATCTTATTCTCTTGGAGCACTTCAGTTTGAGCTACGGAAGTGGCACATGCAGCTGTCAGAAGGAAATTCGTTTTTCTTATGAGTCAGTTGAGTTGTTGCATGCATGACTTCAGTTAGAACTCAAGTGAATTGAGTTTAGTGGACTGGAGGTACAGTTGATGGAGTTGTGTTCAGTTTAGCTTTGTTAAACTGGTTGTATTTAGTCTAACTGATCAATAGACTAAAGATGAGTTGGGTGAATTAGTTATTAATTAATTCACAAGTTATTAACTCATAATGCAACTATAGAATACATCAGTTAACTCAGTTGCATGTCAGTGCATGTTCAGTTCAGCAGGGACAGGTGTTAGAGGATCAGATTGCTATCAGTTGTGACTATAGCTGTGCATGATGATTTGCACAATCAAAGGATTGAGTATGCCAATGAGTTTGCTCACGTATCTTCATGATATTATAGCTGTTTCTCACGTCCAACATAGTGTGGGTGACTATTTTGCAGTGTAAAATCGAGTTTGGGAAGCTATTCTCATCAGTTCTTGAGCAGGTATTGAGCAGTGGAGGCAGGCAAGCAGCGGGGGAGATTTGGAGATCAAATCTGAGCTGTATTGTGTGTAACAGGTGGAGATACTTGTGAGAAGTATTATGCTGTGTAATGTTACATGATTCAATCAATATAATATACAGATAGTGTGGGGTTTTTAGCGAGATGCTTTCCCCGGGATACATACTGTGTTTATGAGTTTGATTGATGCTTCTATGTGTGCCTGTGGATGTTTCTGCTTCTGTAAATTGATGATCAACGTAGAGGAGATTATGTATTATACATGTTCCGCTTATAATTGTATGATCAGGATAATCTCTGTGAATATGTGTTAAATTATTCAAAATTTCTACACTATAAAGGTTGGTGATCTGTGTGGATTACTGTCTCCTGTCCCATCAAATAGTTCTTCCACTTCTTCACAACTTGCACCATGGCATAGAGCTCCTTGTTGTAGGTAGGGTAGTTAAGGACTGCCCCATGAAATAATTCATAATGCTAGCATACCAGCCTTCCTCCCTACATCAAGACAACTCCCATAGCATACCCACTTGCATATGTCTCCACTTCAAAGGGTCGTTGCAAGTTTGGTAATGAGAGAACTAGTGCTTGGATGATCTTCTTCTTTAGCTCTTTGAAAGCCCTTCACTAACTTTTCCCCACTAGAAACTCTTGCCACTTGTTGTTATGGCATGGAGCAGTGCTACTACCACTGGTAATGAGGCCATGAACTTCCTCAGGTACTGTGCTACCCCAATGAAACTCCTGACCTCAAAAAAATTAGTAGGCACTTATAATTCATGATGGTCTCCATCTTGGAAAGATCTATCTTTAGTTCTCATCCATCGATCACATACCCCAGATACACCAAATACTGTTGCGTAAACTCACACTTCTTGAGATTTTCTAGCATCTGGTGCTTCTTCAATTTTTCCAGGACCTGCGTCAAATGTGACATATGCTCCTCCTAGGTAGAACTATATACCAGTATATCATCCAAATAGAAAATAACAAATGAATCTATAAAAAGGCATAGTACATCATTCATTAATCTCATTAATGTAGCTGGTGCATTACATAGGCCAAATGGCATGACTAACCACTCATATAAACTTTGCCTAGTTTTGAACGGGGCCTTTCATGTATCTTCTTCTTTGACTCGAACCTGGTGATATCTAGACTTCAAGTCCAACTTGGTGAAGCACTTTACATGTTGCAACTAATCTAGAAAATCATCTATCCTAAGCAAGGGGCATCTATTATTGAGCTTGATTTTGTTCAACGCCTTGTAATTTATACACATGCACCAAGTCCCATCCTTCTTTGGCACAATGATGATAGGTGACCCAAATTATGATGTACTCGGTCGAATAACACCATGTTCCAGTAGCTGCTGCAACTGTTTCTTCACCTCACTTTCTTCTATAACAGACTACCTATACAACCCAATATTTGGTAATGGGGAGTTTGGAAATAGCTAGATCTCATGCTCCACTTCTCTCTTAGGTGGTAACCCTTTAGGATCTTAGAACACATCTGTGTATGCATGTAACAACACCTCCAATTGTTGTTTATGTTTCTTAGTACACCCCTCCACGGATGCCTTGTCTCTTATTGACTCCTCTTCAAACTGACTTTCTCTTAAAAATAATAAAACATACTTCAGGCTCGAACTGATCAATTTCTTGGCTTGGTTGGCACTTACCAGTGATATGCTTGAATTTCCTTTGTGCACATTGATGATGAATGATTTTCCATCCTTAACGAGATGACACTGGTTGGATTTCCTAATGAATTTTTCATCACGTATGTACATGTATGGACTCACAAACACGACTTCGCATACATCAAGGCAAACCACATTTAGATCTAATTCATAAATAAAATTAGCACTGATAGAAAATCTAATTTTAGACTGTTTTGTTACCTTCAACTATGCATCCTTATTTACCCATCCCAATGGATATGGGTTTGGATGATCACAAACTTTTAGCCCAAACTACTTGACCAGATCTGATGCAGTGAGATTCACCTGCAATCATGAGTCAAATAGAGCATCAATTTTTGTCTTCTTGACCTATATCTTTATATGGAAGAGTTTTTTCTCTTCCTATTGCTAAAGGCTACTCAGATTCACCTCCTTATGTACTAACTTACAAACGATATTCTCATCCACTTCTAAGTTACATTCAACTTGGTAGCTCAAATCAGTGGCCATGAGAGTCTTTGTCTTTTCATCTTTCTTTTTGTTCTTCGGGTTTAGCTCTGGATGCAATTTCCAACATTTTTCCTCTTTATGGCCGTCGATGTTGCAGTGGATGTAGTGGTTGCTAGGATCTTTGCACTGGTGTGTTGTGGCTTTCATCTTGTTATCTTTTCCCCATTTTTTCCTTCTTCTTCCCCTCCTTAGACGTTTCTTGTTTCTCCTTGTTCTTCGATCTACTTGATTGTGCTCTCTTCAAGGATATGTTCTCCAGGTACTGTGCCTGTAAACAAGCCTCGTCCACCAATTTTGGCTTGAAAAACATCACTTGCTCACACAGATGGTGGTGCAAATCTCCCAAATACTTGAGGAGTAAATATGGGTTCTTTGGAGAGGTTCCCAACATTATAGCCATCTTCCTAAATTCCATGGTGTACTCTTGCATGCTTTGGCTTGGATTTTGCCTGAAGTAATGCCATCGGATCCACTAGTCCTCCACATACCCAATGGTATAAAACTGTGACTTAATGAGGATTTTGAAATCCTGCCACTTAGTCACTGGAGGTTCTCCCTCCAACCTTAGGGTTTCCGTGTGGCTCTCCCACCAAGTTAGTGCACGACCCTCTAATTTCATCCACGTGAAGAGATATTTTTCCCTTACTCGATCTCATGGAAATTGAAATAAACTTCCATTTACTTCAACTAGTGGTTCAACTTTAGATCATTGGTCTAGTTGTGGTACGACTTGATATTGAATTTTTCTTCCATTTTAAACAAGGACTGTGATTGGTTCACGACACTTGAACTGGGTTTATTTTTTCAAGTCCTTTCTTCCACTGGTTCTCCGTTCCTCCTGAATCTTTTGATCCTCGTTCTGATTTTTCCTCTCCATTCAAACCCCCATCTTCTCCAAATATCCCTAACTTGTTATTCAATGCCACCATGAGGAGGCTTACATTGTGGTTGATATCTATCACTTGTTGTTCCAACCATGTAAACCTCACCTTTGCAGGATCACAAGGTTCGTTTACAGATTCGTCGATTACGATTTTTGGCCCCACCGATCTAGATCCCTACAATATCCACAAAATACCCAAGGAAATCTGCTCTAATACCAAATGATCCATAAACTGTCGTGGATATTTTATTGGACCGTTCGTCACAACATATATGATAATATTATATTAAAAATCTGAGATTCTACACTATTACATTTTTATTAAACTTTTAGATCTGTATATTTAATTATAGTTAGTGCATGCATGTGAATCAAAATTATGTAGAAAATTAGAGAATGACAAAATAAGCTCACACACACACATAAGACACAATATATTCTCTTTGGGAAACCCTTTTGGGAGAAAACCAAGCTGGAAGGTGAGATCGCTTTGCTCTCTTTCTTTGTCTGGAAATATGGCTAGAGGTACAAAGAAGTAATGCCTATGGCCCGTGGGTTGCTATAGTGTACATATCCTCTCTATGTGCTTTATCTCCTATCTCTCTTGGCTATATTTTCTCAACTATGGAACAAAATTCTCTCGAAAGAATGGAATGCCTCTTCCTCCTAGTGGCTTGGTTATAATACAACCTGATAACCTACTAGTGGTTAATTTTGACTACATCAACTATTAAATAGAGTTATAATATAGAATATTCTAGAGTATTTTAAATCATAATCACATGGCTAACCAATTTTCCATGAATAATGGGGGTTAACGCGACATCCTCCCGAACAATAGGTGTGAAAATAGGAAGGTCAACTTCTGAGTGGCATAACTTTTTCATACAGACTCTGATTGACACACTTCTTATGTCATTGGAAAGATAATTGTGTGTAGAACAACATTAAATTGTGCATGCTAAAGTGGAAAATTATTGCCCCCAAAAACATCATTTGATGCCTCAAAATTCTCTAGGAAGGTTTGAGACCCCATTTTGCCAAACTGGGTCTCGCTGGTAAAAATGGTCTCGTGAGCTGATTCCTCCACTTTTTCCATTCCAAATGCATCGAGATGGTTGAAAAACAATATAATGATCCAAATCAGATAAAAATATTAAAGGATTTGATGAAGATGGATATTTTCCTCCTAATCGATATTTTCAAGGCACTAACAAGGATGACAGATATTTTCTTCCAATAGTAGAACTGAAAGGCTTCAATGAAGATGGTCAAAAATTTCCTCCAAGCAAGGATTTTAAATGCACTAATGAGGACGATGAATAACTTCCTCCAAATTAGGATTTTAAAGGAACTAATAAGGATGATGAATTTCCTTGAAGTGAGGATTTTTAAGGCACTCATGAGGACGATGAATAATTTCTTCCAAGCAATGATTTTAAATCCATTGATGAGGTTGATGAATTTACTCCAAGAAAGGATTTTAAAGGAACTTATGAGGATGATGAATAATTTCCTCCAAGTGAGGATTCTAAAGGAACTGATGAGGATGATGGATAATTTACTCAGAGTGAGGATTTAAAGGTATTTATGAGGATGATAAATATTTTTCTCCAAGCAAAGATTTTAAAGGCATTTATGAAGATGATGAATATTTTTTTCCAAGAGATGATTTTAAAGGTACATTTGTATCATTTTAAAATTATCGGAGATGATTATGGCGAGGGTTGAGAGTTTATTTTTAGTGGGGAATCTAAAGGCGCTAGTGGGGATGATGATTATTTTTCTTCAAGTGAGGATTTTAAAGGCATCAACCATGATGTTGTTGATGATTAAGGCATTATTATCAGAGAACAATTTGATGGTATTGATAGTGTTAAGGGCGATGGTTATTTTTTTTGAAGTGAATACTTTCATGAGAAATCCTAATGGAAATTGTGAGGATTATATTCATATTTCTACTGAGTTTTATATTCCTCTTATCAGTGATATTATCAATGACCATGGGCCTATAAATGAAGATCAAATTCTAATTCATTTAGGTGTATCAATTCACGATGGTGGACATTATCTTGTTGGGTCTTCAAACAATGCTAAGTATTATTATAGTGAGGATAATATTCCTCCGAGTGATGAGGAAATTATAGAAGAGATGATGAAATTATGGAGAAATTACAAACAAATATTATATCTAGGATTAGGACTATACTTTTTTATATCAATCCAAATCAGTCTAGTTATACAAGGACTATGAATTAATTTCTCATTGTATCAAGTTCCATAATTAATTTTTGTTAATGTTGTTAAAAGAATTTCTTGAACATTATAGACTTCATCTATGACTTGGAAAAAAAGGATATATATTTTTCAATGACTAAAGAATGCAAAATTTATATTTAGTGGGGTTCATGGTATCTACAAAGAAAATTTATGATTATCACATTGGGAATCATTTATTCTATAGAAATGATTTGAAAAAAATTCACCTAATTGGTAATATTTGTCTATAAAGAATCCAAATAAGAATGGAAAAAAAAACTATATTTTATTCAAAGAACATCATAAATGAGAGAATGGACAATTAACAAGCACAACATTGTCATAGATGCATGGCTTCACTTCAAAATGTGGAGAATATATGCTAAATATAGACGCAATACATATTCTAGATAATTTCTTGAGATGGGAAATCTAGAACTTATACAAAGAATATGTTAAATGTGTTGGATCAAATGGTAATTTCATTGCATGTGTTTGTTTTACAAGGATATGGAAGAAACAATTCAGCAATGTCCATATTCCTAGGAAGTTGAGGATGGGGATTTATAGCATATGTGTTTGTTGTAAATGAAAAAATGGATATTCATTTAGAAAAATAATTTTCTGCAATTGGATAGTTATCATCTATGAGAAGTATAATTATCAATATTTTATTTTTTATGCTATTTCAAATTCCATTCTCAAAGCACTTTAAGAGAATTTCAACCAATAATCAAGTTAAAGGAAAAATTTGTACAAGCATCAAAAGAAGTGTTATGATGCTCCATATAAATATTTAGGATTGATAATTGATGATATGGTCCAAAAGAAAACACTTCTACCATTTTTTTCCACACACCAATAAATTTAGAGGATGAGAATTGTATTCAATTTCCCTTGGTTGTATTGATGGTTTTTAATGGAAAAATGTGTCCAAGAGTTACTTAATAGATTGAAATATTCATGATAATGCAAATTTCACAATTATCATAATCATGTGCTTGTTCATTGGTCTAATAACCTCCTCATGTTTTGTATCGAAAAGTAGATGATACTAGTTACGAAAACAAATATCAAATTGTATTTGGATATCTAAGGATGCTTGTTGAATTGGGAATCTTTGAAAAAAAAACACTTTCCTTCTTGTTGGGAATACCAATGACCATACTGATCAAATTTTTAGTCATTTTTCACTAACAATGAAGAGGAAGAATGTTGGGAGCCTACCATCATTAATTGAGTGGATTAAGAAATAATATATTCTAAAGCCTATTCTTCATATATTGGAAAAAGATGTTGAAATGTGAAGATTTATTCTAGAATCACATGGTGAAGAATAGTGTACTGAACACTTAATGAAATTAACTTCCAAAATCAATTTTGTATCAAAAAAATTGATGAGAAAACATTCATATGGGGCAATCGATATTCAACTAGCACACAATGGAGGTCTTCATTAGGTGTAATATTTTTGAATTTCATTCCAAATCATCCAATATTTACATTGAATTAATTGTTATTACAATAAATTAATAAAATATATAATAAGAGACGCTCAAAAACCCCCATGTAGTCTCTTCTTGATAGGTTTCTCTATGCCAAGCTCTACTATATGTCCTACAAATTAGCAAAACTGGCTAATTGCGTGACGATTTCACCCTTTACATAGTCCATCGAGCGGAAATTTCACTTGGGACTCACGAGATTCCGGCCATGAAAGGTGCAATTTGTTGCCTCTTTAATATCTCCAATAATCCCTTAAGCACACAAAATGGGTCACGTGGAGCCATGTGGTCACAGGCAGGGCTAACTGACTGCCCCCGCCACTCTGATCCCTTTCGTATTAGCACATGGTGATAGAATGCTCATGGGACTAAGGGGCGTCGTGGGATAGTTCCACCCCCTCTGCCATTGGTTCAAGGTCATGTGGCATAACTGAAACTGGAGGTCGGGCTTAACCACTCACCACCATCACCTTACCCTCGCTGGTGGTCACCTGTACACCATGAGGCCATGGTTAGAAACTAGTCCCCACCCCATCACATTTCGCTCCTCTGCAGGTCCTGTGGGTAGTATGTGACTGGGGGCTCAAGCCAAGCGCCCTCCCCCCTTCCCACAAATGTCAAACCATATGAAAATAAATATAACCAACGACCCCCATAGGTTAAGAACTAACACGGTGGTGTGATGGTAGGCCATGAAGTTGTTATGTAGGAGGTCTGGGAGTCGAATCCCCACCACAACCTTCAGGCTAAACATAAAAAATTTTGCCAACCTCGGGGTTCCATGTGGCACCCTCTCATTGGGCCATGTGGCAGCCTCTGATTGAGCCACCTCAAAACTCACGAACCAACCAAAATGCGCCACCTTCACCCATACCATGATGCCACTTTTCAAGACCTAATTGGTCAAATACCAACTATACCCTACACAATCAACAGATCACATCAATTGTACAAAATTCTCAGTCACCAGCCCAATCAACCCTATTGTTTACTTTTTAGTTATTGGTCAAAAAATTTAGAAAGCCATACTTCTTCATACGACGTAAAATTGAGGTGATTCAAGCATCATTGTAATTAGGAAGACGAACAATACTACTTGAATATGGTTTTGGAGATTCTGAGCACTTTCATTTTTGAGCCTATTTTTGATCTTCAGATCATACCTCCCCACTAGGAAATTTTGGACCTCCAAAAGTCTATCTTGAATCAGTAAATAAGTGAGGAAAAATCTCATTAACTTTCCCAATCTCAATCCTTTTTGTTTTGTTTGAATCGATTCCTTCGAGCTCCAATCAAGGTACTCCTCCTTGCCTCCGCGTGAAGTCCTTATCTTCATGTCACATATTGTGGCTTGCGATAATTCTTCTAAACATGCAGGAACAAAAACTTCAGTGGATGGAATCAGAACATTCTCTCCAAAACCATGTTTGTTAGGCTCAAACAAAATTCACCTTGAAATCTCTCTTTGTTGAAGACAAACTTCATTTTCCACCTGGAAATCAGAAGCAACTCAATGCTTGCCATGCATTGATTTACACTTTTCTTTGTGTTGGGTCCCTATAATACTAGTGATTACCCCATTACTATTGTAGTTATACCCCTTATTAATATTTTTGTGCCCCTATTTCCCCCATATTGTTATTACTGTGCCCCATAGAATCTCTCTATTGTTATTTTTGTGGCTTTATATTATTATTGTTAGGTCGGCTGGATTATATTGTGACTCCTTAAACTCCTATATATAGAAAGGAGGTTTTGTCATTTGAATCATCCAAGAATTGTTCATTTATGTAATGTAAAGGAGGTTTACCCCTCGAAGAGGCTGAATTCTAAAGCGTTGATCTATCCTTTCTATCTTTTCTTGAGCTGGTTTCATAACATTTGGTATCAGAACTTTGGATTCTAGGGTTTTGCTACTCCAAACAGGTCATCGTGGCATTTTCGCTATAACTCTTCTTTTGTGATTTTTCAGAAGTCACAAAGAAAACCCATTTGAGAAGAAATCACGCTGAACCTTGGGTTTGAATTTCAAAACTTTTAGTGCAATATTTGCGGAGATATGATCTGAGGAAGTTGGTCTTTTTGCAGACTCCTGAATTACATTAAAAACAGGTGACCTGGGGAAAATCGTCATAACTTTCTCTCTGGAGATCGGATTGAAATTTCGTAAGAAGGTACATAAAGAGGAGAGAATTTAGTTTCTTGTATGCATTGTTCAGATCCAAAGTTTGAAACAGTGACTCGTGGAATGTCGTACAAGTTCGCTCTACTAAACTAGTCTATAATCAAGTCACTGTGAGAGATTTCACATAACTCTTCCTTGGAGAATCCAATTTGGGTAAGACTTGTGGCATTGGAAAGAGGACACACAGGGATACTACAGGTCACAAATTTAGAACTAGATGATCGAAAAGTATAGAGATACATTAGAGGCAATATCTAGCTCCTACAAAGTGAAAAAGGTGTGTAGATTTTCTTAAATTTTTGCTTAAGCTTGGTTTGAAAATTTATTTTGAAGGAATTCAAAGGGCATAATAGAGCATTATTATCGGTAATTGATGCCCGAGGAAAGAAAATGCAAACACCTAGTAAGGAACCTGAAAGCTCTAGCATGACTCATGAAGAAGAAGAAGAAATGCTATATGATATATCAAAATTACAAGAACAAGTGCAACGAGTGTCACTTGCACAAAAAGCAACAGAATCTAAAATGGATGGCTTAAGGAAAGATGTAGAAGCTAATATGGATGGTTTAAAGAAAGGTGTAGAAGCTTAGATGGATGGCATGGAAGCTAAAGTGAATGGCATGGACGCTAAAATTGATGACATGGATGATAAGATGGAAGAATTGAAGATTAATATGAATAAGTTGCTACAAGAAATGGTCACTAAGGGTGAAAGGGTACTAAACGAAACTCATGATGAGAACAAAAGAAATGTTAATCATGATTCCATAGACTCTAATGTTGGATCAAAGACTCACCATGTTCCAAAAATCGATATGAGGAAGTTTGATGGCAAGGATCCTGCCACATGGATATTACAGATGGAGCAATTCTTCGATCTCAATAATGTGCAAAACACACAAAAGGTACGTATGGCAACTTTATATTTGGAACCAAATCAGTTTGTATGGTATCAATGGTTTTTCTCTCGTAAAAAATTTATCACTTGGGCAATTGTTACAGAAGAATTGATAGCACATTATGAGGATACAAAAGGCAACGCTTTTTTGAGCCAACTGATAAGTCTCAAACAAAAGGGTTCAATAATGGAGCACATTGAGGAGTTCCAAATATTGAACATAAGGGTAAAAGATATTCCAGAGGAGCATAGGATTGATGTGTTCATAGGGTCTTTAAAGGATAATATCCAACATGATGTTCGCCTTTGGGAACCTAATTCATTAGAGAAGGCATTCAGGTTAGCAAGAAAAATGGAAAGCAAAATTATGGCAACCAGGAAGCATACCACTCACAACTATAAAGACGGAAGTGTTGTTGTCCCTAGTCTTCCACAACCTATAAGGTTGACACCACAACAATTGGAAGAAAAAAGAGCAAAAGGGCTTTGTTACAGTTGTGATAGCAAGTACACTAAAGGTCATAAGTGTGCTGAGAAGAAGTTATTCTACATAAATTGTGAAGAGGAAGAAGAAAAGGAGCAAGAAAGGTCAAAAGAAGAGGATATACTCTAGGAAAAAAGCCTAGACGAAGAACAAATAAATCCGACCATATCTTGTAATGCATTGGCAGGAATTACCACTCCTCAAACCATCAAAATACAAGGACAAATCAAGAAGAAAAAGGTAATAGTGTTGATTGATTCAGGAAGCACCCACAATTTTATTCATTGTAAGGTAGCAAAAGAATTGAATTGCTTCCTATATCCAACACCAGAGTGTCAAGTGATGATTGCAAATGGAGGAACAATAAATTTCTCTAGAAAGTGCCATAATATCAAGCTATCCATGGGAGAATATGTATTGACTAGCCCAATGCTTTCCATTCCAATGGGAGGTGCTGATGTTGTACTAGGAGTCCAATGGCTACAATCCTTGGGTACAATAGCTTTTAATTTTCAAGAAATTTTCATCAAATTTTCTACGGAAGGAAAGGAAGTTGAATTAAGGGGTATTGCAGGGAAACCAGGAAAGATAATCAGCTCTAATGGTATGACAAAGCTTCTAAAAAAGGAGCAAAGAGGTGTAATTGCACAATTATGTTCACTAGATGTTTCCACATCGGAATCATCTATTTCTCAAGATCTCCAAAAGTCCTGGACAATCATTCCAAGGTATTTGAGACTCCCAAAGGTCTCCCACCTATGCGTGATCATGATCATGCTATTCATCTGATTCCAGGAAGTGTTCCTCCAAACATCAGGCCGTACAAATATCCCTATGTCCAGAAATTGAACGTATGGTTGCAAAAATGCTAGAGGCTGGTATAATTCAACCGAGTCAAAGTTCTTTCTCTGCTCCAGTAGTATTGGTGCACAAGAAGGATGGATCATGGCACATGTGTCCAGATTATAGGGAGCTCAACAAGCTCACTATTAAAGATAAGTTCCCCATTCCTGTCATTGATGAATTACTGGATGAATTGCATGGATCAATTTACTTCACCAAGTTGGATCTTCGTTCGGGATATCATCAAATCAGAATTAAGACTAAAGACATTCCGAAAACAACATTTAGAACTCATGAGGGTCATTATGAATTTTTGGTCATGCCTTTTGGCCTTACCAATGCACCTTCAACATTTCAAGGTTTGATGAATTCAATTTTCAAACCATTCCTTAGAAAATTTGTGTTAGTATTTTTTGATGATATACTAATCTACAGCAAGTCTTGAAAGGATCATGTTAAACATGTTGACAGGGTGCTACAACTATTGGAGGAGAAACAATTATATGCAAAAAGATCCAAATGTTTCTTTGGAGTCCAGGAGGTGGAATATCTGGGTCATATTTTATCTCATGAAGGAGTTAAGGTAGACCCTAGCAAAATTAAAGCCATTAAGGAATGGAAAATCCCCACATCCATAAGGCATCTGCGAGGATTTCTCGGGTTGACAGGGTATTATCGCAAGTTTGTTAAGAATTATCGGAGAATAGCAGCACCTCTAACAACATTATTGAAGAAAGATGCATTTTCATGGACTCCAGAAGCAACAAAGGCCTTTGAACATCTTAAAGAGGCAATGTGCCAAGCACCGGTCTTAGCTACACCGGACTTCACAAAAACCTTTATTGTGGAATGTAATGCTTCAGGAAATGGAATTGGTGTTGTTCTAATGAAAGATGAAAGACCCATTGCTTTTGAAAGTCGTCCAATCAAGGGAAAGTTTTTAAGCAAAGCTATTTATGAGAAGGAAATGTTGGCAATACTCCATGCACTTAAGAAATGGCGACCCTACCTAATGGGAAGATACTTCAAGGTAAAAACGGATCATGATAGCCTTAAATACTTTTTAGAACAAAGATTATCCTCTGAAGAGCAAAAAAAGTGGGTCACAAAGATGTTGGGTTATGACTTTGAAATCATCTACAAAAAAGGGAAGCAAAATGTGGTGGCAGATGCACTCTCAAGAAAGGATGAGGATGTGGAAGCATTGTTGTGCACCATTTCTATTATCCAACCAGATTGGATAAACGAAGCAAGGGAGGAATGGAAGAATGACGAAGAAGTGTGGGCACTTATTCGAAATTTACAACAAGATTCCAGTACGTCTGATACATTTAGCTGGCAAAATGATTCGTTATGGTACAAAGATCGCTTATACCTTTGTAAGAATTCCCAGCTAAAACAAAAGATCCTTATGGAATTGCACACTTCACCCTTAGGAGGGCACTTAGGATTTTTAAAAACTTACCACATGTTGTGGGGAAAAATGCCTATGCAGGACGATCCTATCCACCTAAGGTGTGACAGTGCCTTAGCAACAAACAGAGACAGCTATTCTAGTATTCTTCCTTTATGAATTAAGAATGAAGAGATATGGATGGACTAACCGGTGTCTTCCGTTTGTCCCTCGATCCGGTTTCTCTTCTCCTTGAGAGTTCTCAGCTACTTGCCTTCTCGCTCGCCCAGCTTCAACAGGTTTCTGCAAGATCACAAGAAGAGAACACTACACAAAGACATAGATTCATATTCATAACTAGTTGAGGATTAGAAATAAACTAAACATACTAATGCAATCATACATCAAAGATACACCAGTATATAGGAGAAACCAAGATAGCTTTATCGATGAATAACAAGGTTCAGGAAGAGATACAACCTAGAGGGCTCCAATCCAGCATCTCCTTCCCAGCAAATGAAATTCCTATCTTCACCTCCCTTCAAAGCATTAAGCACCCAATGATTCTAATCTCAAACCAACAACAATTCTTTGCAATAACAAAATTCCAGCCTCTAGATCTCATGGAGGAGAGATCCATATATAGATGTTTGGAGAGAGGATGAGTTAGCTTGAGATCTGACTAGTGTTCTCTCCCTCTATCAGTTCTTGCTTCCACTTGGAGGTTCTTGCTTCCACTTGGATATTGAGAACCTCTTACTCATCACTAGTCGAATTCACTGAGGCAAGTGTCATTGAGGAAAATCCTGGAAGCTTCTAGGGTCTTGACACCTTGTTGAATGAACTTGCCATTTGTCAATTCCCGCTCAGCGCACCCTGGTAGTGCTTCTACCTGCGTTGCAGTGCAGGTAGCCAGTGCAGACTTTGCATTTCAGCGCAGACAGCTAGTGGAGCCTTTGAATTGATCCTGGATTGACTTGTTTTTGAGCAGTTTCTGGTGGAGAACTTCTGTGAATTGTTGTGGTTTGTTAGCCTTGTTCCTTTAGGGGTAGGAACAACATGTTTAGGGACTTTGGATCCCTTAGATTATGGACATTTCATGCTTATAGCTGTAAGGCACAAAAATGTCTATAACAGTTGCCCCCTAAAGTATGAGGCCGTTTATCGGGTGAAATGCTTTATCAGGAGGATCCAAAGTTCATTCATTGCTGGGAGGAGACCTGTAACACAATACAATACATTATTTTTCATACTGCTTTCATGATCTAGCTGAGGCGGGCATTCCCATGCTCAGCTTTATAAATTCATTTTTTTGTACATAGAACAGACAATCGTCTGATGGTAGACTGATAATTTCGATGAAATTATCATCCTTTGGGTAGGATGATTATCTGTTGCAATGATGTACATGTCAATGTCTTTATCTTTCCTGAATATATATCGCAGCCCGGATGGATGAGACTAGATTCAGGGTCTTCGAACTCGTTCGATCTTCACTCTAAGTACAAGTCGATCCATGTGAGAAATGTTCTGAAGTAGAAAATGGAAAGACATCGCTTGATTACCGGTCAATGAGGTAAACCATTAACAAGCGCGAGAGGAATCACCGATAATGATAGTGACCCTCAGGGTATTGCAGTACAATTCACGTGGTGTGAATAAAGGACTTGGCGTCGAACACCACGCAAAATCTTTCGGTCGAAGGTCATTGATGTATACCTATCGCCGGAAGTGAGAAACTTGCCATTGAGGCATGCAAGCTTCAAAGTACTGAAGGGGTTGGTCCTAGATCAACTTCTTGGATAATGAGCTGATGTCGACAAGAAGCGATCCGTTAAAGGAGGGCCTTAATGAATCCCACATCAGTGACACGGAACGGAGCAAATGATTTTGATGGAGGTGAAAACGATCTGATGACATATGATTCAGGGTGGCGGTCATGAAAGGATGAAGGATAATGTATGGCAGTGGATGGGACACGGTTGACTTCTCTGAATGACTTCTTTTGAACATATGGCGACACTTATGCGATGGATCGGTAGCATTACCCCAAATATGGATGGTATGGAGAGACCATGGTGATGTGACCGGTGAATGAAACAACCCAACCCGACTGTGGTACGGAGGAAAGTGTCATGTTCAAGAGCGACTTGCTACCATCAAAGTTTTCTTGAGTTTCTCCCAATTTTTCCTCAGTCATTGCTGACCAGTACCTCTTTATTTTTTTCAAGCTTGAGGAGGATAACATATGCTTGTTCTATAACTTGCCCTTTGGGCAAGCCCATCGCTATGTTTTAACGAGCCTAGCGATAGTGAAACTCGTTCTCGTCTAAAGACAAGTTTGTCGCTATTTAATGCTTTTAACGAGTCTAACGACAAAGATAACTCGGTCCTTTTCATTTTTAGAGAGTCTAAAAAGGTACGTAAAGTCAACTCCGAAAGTCCTTTTTCGTCATCTAATCCCTTAAGTCCGAAAAAGTATAAAACAATACGGAAGGGATGAGTTTTCGATAGTTTTAATGATCCGAACAAAACAAGCGCTCGATCTTTTTGTGCAATAATCCCTCAGGTCCAAAAAGATTAAAATCTAGAGGAGGGATAGCTCTTCCGGTCGCTTTAATGAGCTGGAAGGCCAAAACTCGGCAATCTTTTCATATTTTACGAGTGAGATGAAAAGAGCTTAAAGAAGACTCGTCTTTTGAGGAACGAGTGATAAAAACGGGTAAGCAACTGATTCCAGGTACGGGTTGGAATTTTCCAATCACGGCAATGTCACAAGGATGGCTAGTGAAATCACTCTTCGCAGCTGCTCCTCAAAATGGGTAAACAATCATATGGAGGTGAACGATCGGCCAATGGAAAAGTGGAGGTGATGGTGCAAACACGACCAAGGCTTTAATGGCTGATGATATTACATTCACGGTGGTTATTTACCAAAATAGTTCATTTTTTAACGAGCTTAAACGCGGGTGGAAACATTTGCTCGATCTTATGTTTATTTTTTAACGAGCATGAACTATGCGCTAAAACTGCTCGGATCTTGTGTTTATTTTTTAACGAGCATGAACTGTGTGCTAAAACTGCTCGAATCTTGCGTTTATTTTTTAACGAGCATGAACTGTGTGCTAAAACTGCTCGATTACCCAGTCATATGATAAGAATGTTTCATTAAGATTCTATTTTTTATGGAGCTTCATCTCACAAAGCTTTGCTCCGGATCCTTTCGTTATGCAAGTTTGGAAATGACTAATCCTACGAGTTTAAAGCGTTAGACCTACAGGTTTAAAGGGAGGACCTAAAAATTTAAAAAATAAATAGCCGCCCCTTGCTTGCACTTCAAAAGGTTTGCATGCCCCCAGGCATAAAACAGAGTTTCAAGGTTACCCCTACTTCATCTTCCGCCAAAACAATTGTTTTACCGAGAGAGGCCTACCTCTTTCAGGTCACCCAAAGATTGTTCTGTTAATCTTTCAAACAAAACACTTCTTCGGCGATGTCTACCGAGATAAACAAAGGTGAGTGACGATGCCCACCCTCTCACATAACTTTGACAAGAGAATCTTATTCTAGAACAACCCCTCTTCCAACCACGGACGGGGTACGGACTAGTCATATTCTCCCATGGAAACCTATTCTATACCCAAAGTTTTCCTGCCGAAGCAGACCAGGACGCATGATCCCTAGGTTCCAGTCATATCCTCCCAGATTACTCGCGCTCATCAGGAGGACGGACCGTGGGTTGAGACATTTCTTGAGTGAAGAGACCATTTAGGGATGGTATATGACTATTTGCGATGCGTGATCCGGGGAATGAAAGTTGGTCCACGAGCTTGACCATTCTTCCTTCATGTGGAAAACACATTACTCTAAAGAGTGAGGAGACGATGGCTCCCATGCAATATATATAGTCTCGTCCAAGGAGTAAGTTATAATCCAAGGGTCCTTGAACGACCATCACGTTCATTTGAACGGTCTTCCCTTTCAATGTTATAGGCACATTGGGGAGGATCCCTAAAGGTCGATTGGTTCCTTTATCAAAGCCTGTCAGATTTCTAATTTCAGGCAAAAGCGTTGGCGAACCAAGCGATTTTCCAAGCAATAGAGGAAAGGATACTCACAGATGCCCCCTCATCAATGATGGTGCCAGCGATCACCATTCTGTATATTTGGACAATAATTCTGAATGGTATGCTTGCTGGCAAATGGGGTCTGCCTAGTTGGTTTCAGTCGAACGAGACAACTAGGTTGCTTGGTGGTGGGACCAAATATACGGTCGGGTATGACTCTGACGAAGTTCCTTCCTGCGATAAAGGAATGGGCAAATTGCCCCCTTGTTCGTTGGAGTCTGTGTTGATGAAGAGAATTTGGACGGTGTCGTCTTTATTCTCCTCTGTGATGGTATCATTCGAAGATAGAGCCTCTGAAGGCAAAACCGGGTCAACTGCCACCTCAACCTTTTGACTTTCGTCAGGTATGGATTCAGAAGGTTCATCCTCAATGATAGGTGCTTCGGCTGACCACCTGAGCGGGCCAGCCGGGTTCTCAACTGGTGAAGGACTTGGCAGGAGTTTTTGATATCCAAGAGGAAGTTGCACTGGTAAAACCGGGCGATCTTCCAAAACTCTTTTAGCCTCGTCTAAGAAGGGACAACGGTGGATGGCATGGTCGCCTCCACATAGTTTGCAGGGAAATCTAGCTTTCCCTCTCTGTCCTGTGGCTTCACTTTCACTAGTTGACGGTGCGCTGTCAACATGACTATCAGAGGTTGACGCCACCGAATTGTGCAAACGGGGAGACCAGTCCCTTAGTATCCGAGGGATGCAGGGACAATCTCTGTGGAAATGGTCTCCCTTGCATATGACACATGGCGATTTAGGCCTAGTCAGTGCTGTGTGTGGATTTTTGTCAGACGACACTTGTTTGACCCCAGTCGCTTTTGGCTCCTTCTGCTTCTTCTCTTTCTTCTTCTTTTCCTTATTCTCCTTAGGAACATGGTTTTTTGTTTTACCAGTTCCGTCAAGCGAAGAGGAAGGAGGAGAGGAAGAATTAGATGAAGTAGAAGGCTGGTGGGTAACTCTGGTCTAGTCTAACTGTTGATTCGACTATTCAGGAATAGTGGTGTTCTGAACGACATTGGTTGAAAAGAGCCAGACCGGCAAGCCAATTGTCAGTCCTGGAAGCGAAAATGTGGCCATGTGGGGCGCACCAACATCTCCCCAAGAGGAGAAGGGACTAGGATTTCCACCAAGGGGAATTCCTTGGTTGGTGTGCTCCATTTTCTCAACCTAAAGATCAACTCAGGAAGAAGGGGTGATTGTTCCGTTTAAAATAAATTTTAACGACGCTTTAGACACAACTTGCTTTTTCAATTTTAAAGAGTCGAGAAAAAGCTAAAGATGACTCTAGTCTCCTTCGATGTTTTAACGAGCCCAAAGTGACAAATGCTCGGATGGAATTTTTCCGTTATAGAGTCTGAAAAAGGCCAAAAGGAACTGCTCTGGAGTTCTAGGTAGAGGGTGTGCCAAACTTTTCGTAAAACCGCAGAATACTTTTTAAGGTATGGGCGGTCGATCTTCCTGAATGTTGTGTTCAGTGCATTGCGATCAGTAGGGCGGCTGACACGGCTTCCTAAGGATAAAGGTTTTATGCCTATAGGGGTCTCCCAATATATACTTGACGGTACGTGGGAGCACAATCCGTACTGGCACTATCGTCCCTCAGGAGGAATCACCCACCATTAGCGAGATCGACAGTCACCAGGATTTACGACGTCGGAGCACGTCTCTAGCCTAGACCTCTATGTTGTGCGTTAAGTTACAAAGCGTTGTTAAGTTCATTCAATTTATTTTAGGTTGATCTTTTTAGAAGTTTGCATTTTGAGGTTCACCACGAGATGTATGATACAATTCCTAAATGCAGTCTAAAGATGATAAGCAAGCTTTATATCTTTTCAACTATGAAAATCCTAGCTACAAAGGGAAAAGAAAGACACCATCTTTTCTCAAAGAGCAATCAACACACTCTAATGCACTTTTCCTAAATCAAACATGCAAACTATCAAGATGCAAATGCACAATGCAGGTGTTTGTTTTCCGCTTTCTTAATATTGATGCCTAAAAAGAAAGCTCTTTGTACAACTTTGAATTTGCTTTTAAATGACAAATAAAAACAAGTTTACTTTTTCGAAATCAGAAAGGGTAGAAGAGATTACAACACTTAACGATTTTCGAAATGAATACTTGTTTTGACACTTAAAAGAGACAAACTCAAACCAAAAGCAAAAGTAAATATATAATCAACTGTAAACAGCCAATGAACTCTCTCCTAAGATCACAATCAACAGATCTGAATCAAGGGCTACAGGATGATTATTTCACTCTTGCAAAGGAAAACTGTAAATGACGCCACAAACACATAAAAACGCTCACAGTCTTTTTGTACAAAAGTTGGCAGAATTTAAGTAGAGAAAAGGGATTATCAGAAAGGTACCTATGCTGGTTACAGGCTGCAAAAATTAGAGATCAAAACAAGGCAAAACAGAGCAGAGAACCCCAGCTGCACAAGGCCTAACTGGATCAACGCACCCTCAACACAGGGGTTTTGACATTCAGTGCAGGTAGCCTTCACGGGACCTGCGTTGAAATGCAGAACCTCTTCACAGGGTCTGCGCTGAAGGAGAAACGAGAGTTTCTCACTGGGTTCTGGGTCACAGTTTGCTGATTAATCTACGGTTTCAGGACAAATAAAAGCAACAAGCAAGGTACAATAGGGATGCTTTGAGGAAGGGCTAAGATCTATCACAAAGGATCATCAAATCATTTGTGAGTCCATTGTTCAGGTCATAGACAAATCCAGTGATTGGATCAAAGCAGCAGCTGTCTACTTTGCATCTGAGAATAGCAGATGCAGTTCGATTGTTGCTGTTGAGTCTATGAAACAAACAATGATAGAAACACAAATAAAATGACTAAACAGATCTCCCCAGCGGAGTCACCAATTTGTTGTGGGGAAAAATGCCTATGCAGGATGATCCTATCCACCTAAGGTGTGACAGTGCCTTAGCAACAAACAGAGACAGCTATTCTAGTATTCTTCCTTTATGAATTAAGAATGAAGAGAGATGGATGGACTAACCGGTGTCTTCCGTTTGTCCCTCGATCCGGTTTCTCTTCTCCTTGAGAGTTCCCAGTTACTTGCATTCTCGCTCGCCCAGCTTCAACAGGTTTCTGCAAGATCACAAGAAGAGAACACTACACAAAGACATAGATTCATATTCATAACTAGTTCAGGATTAGAAATAAACTAAACATACTAATGCAATCATACATCAAAGATACACCAGTATATAGGAGAAACCAAGATAGCTTTATTGATGAATAACAAGGTTCAGGAAGAGATACAACCCAGAGGGCTCCAATCCAGCATCTCCTTCCCAGCAAATGAAATTCCTATCTTCACCTCCCTTCAAAGCATTAAGCACCCAATGATTCTAATCTCAAACCAACAGCAATTCTTTGCAATAACAAAATTCCAGCCTCTAGATCTCATGGAGGAGAGATCCATATATAGATGTTTAGAGAGAGGATGAGTCAGCTTGGGATCTGACTAGTGTCCTCTCCCTCTGTCAGTTCTTGCTTCCACTTGGAGGTTCTTGCTTCCACTTGGAGATTGAGAACCTCTTACTCATCACTAGTCGAATTCACTGAGGCAAGTGTCATTGAGGAAGATTCTGGAAGCTTCCAGGGTCTTGACACCTTGTTGAATGAACTTGCCATTTATCAATTCCCACTTAGCGCACCCTGGTAGTGCTTCTACCTGCGTTGTAGTGCAGGTAGCCAGTTCAGACTTTGCATTTTAGCGCAGACAGCTAGTGGAGCCTCTGAATTGATCCTGAATTGACTTGTTTTTGAGCAGTTTCTAGTGGAGAACTTCTGTGAATTGTTGTGGTTTGTTAGCCTTGTTCCTCTAGGGGTAGGAACAACATGTTTAGGGACTTTGGATCCCTTAGATTATGGACATTTCATGCTTATAGCTGTAAGGCACAAAAATGTCTATAACACCACAGGGTTAAGAAGGAATTTTTTTGGGATGGCCTTAAATTAGATATTCAAAAGTTTGTGGCGGAATGTTTGGTTTGCCAACAAAATAAAGTTGAAACAATTAAGACACCAGGTCTATTACAACCTTTATCCATTCCAAGCCAACGTTGGGAGGAGGTTTCAATGGATTTTATCACAGGTTTACCCAAGTCTAAGGGAAAGAGTGTCATCATGGTGGTAGTTGATAGACTTACCAAGTATGCACACTTTTGTGCATTATCACATCCATTTAAAGCCAGTACAGTTTCTACTGCATTTATGGAAACAATTCAGAAGCTACATGGAAACCCAAAGATTATTGTAAGTGACAGAGATCCCATTTTCACTGGAAATTTTTGGACAGAATTATTTTATTGTCTTGGTACTCAGTTAGCTCATAGCTCATCTTATCATCCTCAATCTGATGGGCAAACTGAGATAGTAAACAAATGTTTGGAAGGATATCTTCGTTGCTTTGTATCTGATAAATAGACACAATGGGTCAAATCGTTGCCTCTGGCTGAATGGTGGTATAACACCTCCTTCCATATAGCAACAAAAATGACCCCATTTATGGCACTTTATGGGTATCAACCACCATCCATCACATCATATTTAAGAGAAAATTCTAAGGTTTAGACAGTGGAACATCACATCGAACATCAACAACAAGTCCTCCAACTCTTAAAGGATAACCTCGTGTTGGCACATAATAGAATGAAACAACAGGCAGATCAACATCGCAATGAAAGAAGTTTTGATGTAGGGGATTGGGTATTCCTACGGCTACAACCATATAAGAAAATGTCCCTCAAGCAAGCTAAGAAGGATAATAATTTATCAGCAAAGTATTATGGTCCGTACAAGGTGTTGCAAAAGATTGGTACTATGGCATACAAATTGGAGCTTCCTGCAGCTTCTCGATTGCACCCAGTTTTCCATGTTTCGTGTTTAAAGAAGTTTATAGGCGACAAGCTCCCAGTTCAAACAATATTGCCAGAACTTGACGAGGAAGGAAAAATTATATTGGAACCGGAAGCAGTCACAGAAACAAGAACTCGACAACTACAAAATCGATCAATTTCAGAGTATCTTATCAAGTGGAAGAACTTATCCGCTGAAGATTCCACATGGGAGGATGAGAATTTTATGCAGAAGTATCCAGAACTACTCAAGCATTGAGGACAACACTTTTTTTGAAGGAGAGGGGCATGTTGGGTCCCTATAATACTATTGATTACCCCATTACTATTGTAGTTATACCCCTTATTAATATTGTTGTGCCCCTATTGCCCCCATATTGTTATTACTGTGCCCCATAGAATCCCTCTATTGTTATTTTTGTGGCTTTATATTATTATTGTTAGGTCGACTGGATTATATTGTGACTCCTTAGACTCCTATATATAGAAAGGAGGTTTTGTCATTTGAATCATCCAAGAATTGTTCATTTATGTAATGTAAAGGAGGTTTCCCCCTCGAAGAGGCTGAATTCTAAAGCACTGATCTATCTTTTCTATCTTTTCTTGAGATGGTTTCATAACACTTTGATGTCCTCAAGATGCACTTGTACAATGGCATACTTGGATTTGTCCACTTTGCTATGGTCATATTTTTCACAATCCTTACCAAAGATCAAATTCACAAACAAGCTTCACATCAAAATACTTGTATAAGTGAGTGTTTGACACAACTGTAGACAAACTAGCTGAAATACAAATGATCATCCCAAAAATCACCAAAAAATGGACTCATCATCAAGCCAAAATAGCATAACATGCCAAAGAAAACACAATTGTTGAAAATAAGTGATTGCACATGAGTTCACTTTACAAAGTACCCAAACAATAATATACAACAAGTATTTACAATTTTACAAAGAAAGAAAATTGTACACGATAGTCTACCCATTCCTTGTCTGTCCTAGACTTACGAGTTCTCTTTTTGCACCTGCTCTTCTTCAAAGGAAACTTTAGGAGCTACATCAGTTTCTACTTTACCACTTGTTTCTTTCTTTGCAAATGGTCCCATGACCTCTTTGTCCTTCTTGGGACAAAATTCTAGATGGAGATTCCAACACTTTTCAATCCAATGCCCATTCATGCTACAATGGGTACAAAAATTCTTTCGCTTTCCCATCGACAAGGAATTCTTCATAATAGGGAGAGATTCCTCATGATTTTTCCCAAGGATTTGATCCATTCTTTTGACCACCACCTTATGTTGCTAACGATCAACAACACAATGGTTAGCTGCATCAAAAAATGTGCAAGGAAGCTTTTCCCATAAATAATCAAAATCACCAACATTTCTAAAATCCCCATGACACTTATACTTGTCCTTTGGGTTGTGACTTTAACGAGAAGGTTTAGAATTTTCACTTCCTTGGAACATTCATCTTTCATTGGAGACAATTTTCCATTATCACTGCCATCACAGTGTGACATATCATCACTTGATGATTTATTTGCCTCAACAATTTTAGAGCACCCTTCAATTTCTCCATGACCATAACCCAATCCTTCATATTGTGGTTGTTCTTTCACCTCGATAGGATTAGTGATACCTTGGCCATTGATTCTGAGGCCTCTTCCTTCATGACCCATCTGAGTTAAAAGATTCATACCAATACCTTTGGTATGATTTTCAAAGGTTGCAAAATGCGTATTATCAACATTAGCGAAAGGAGTAGAACTAGAAATGCTAATTACCTCCTTTAGCCTATCAATCATATTTTATGTTTCAGATGTTGATGAAGAAATGGATGATCACTCAAGCCAACCACCTTTACCAATGGGCACATAGGGAGAGTCCTTCAGATGCTGACAAAACTCACAAGAATCATTCTCAACATAGGGTCCATATCCTGTGTATGAACCATGCCAACAAATTGGCTTCATCTTAGAGAGGTTCTTTGCTACTTATGGGATGGAACTCTGACAAATATATTCCTCTGCTACATGTTGTAACTGTAAGCGCATTTTCAGTTTCTCCTCCTTTGCAATATCAAGCAATCTCCTCAGCTCAACATTCTCTATTTGAAGAGATATATTAATCTCCTCAAACTCCTGGAGTCTTTCATGCTTCAGTTTCCCGCCCATACTTGCAACTTGGTCAGAACATGCTCTGATACCACCTTATCTGGAGATGGAGGAAAGCTCCTCTTATAAAAAATGGCCATCCTCTTACACTTTGAAAGTTAACAAAATGGGTCTTTAAAGGTAAAATAAGTTTCACAACCTCTTCAATATGGTGAGCTAAGTTTTCACATGAACTTAAAATACAAAAAACTTCACATGCAACTTAAGATGATAACATGAAGAGAAGAAACTAGCATTTGATAACGATGTTCACCCCTCTTGGGATACATCTTCGGGCCTATTCCAATAGCTAGATCACTATATTTCTTTCAGCAGCAAATGTGTACATTACAACTTGTTGACAAGAGAGTGGTTTGTCTCTCCTACAAAGAAACATTATCCTGCAAATAATTCTCACTCAAAAATATGACTCCCTACAGCAAGTCTTGAAAATTTCAACATAAAAAGGACTCTCACATAATAGGTCCTTGTACTCCACCTGAAATGAAAAGCATAAGCATGCAACTCCTTCACAATGAAGAGTTGAAAATGGCTTCTCTCCTTAACACATTGATAAAAGAATGAAAAGAGTTGCTCTACTGAATTAACAACTGCTACAGATGAAACTAGAAGGCTAGAAAACCTCTGACTTTGCTCTCTCCATGCTCAAATATGGCTCCATATTACTTCAAAATTGTCTTTGCCTCTAGCACTAAAATACTTGATTATGCAAAAATTCCATCATAAAGTGCTCAAATAGAAAATGTGAGGTTTTCATTGATTCAAAGATGCTCAAAAACCCACATCTAGGCTCTTCTTCAACTCAAAAAAGTTAAAAATTGAGTAAGATATGTTTCTCCAAGCTAAGTTATACTATCTGTCCTACAAATTGGCAAAACTTGCTAATTGCATGATGATTTTTCCCTTTACACACTTCGTCAAGCGATAATTTTTCCTGGTATCATAAGTATTCCTACTGCAAAAGGCATAATTTGTTTCCTGATTAATTTCATTGATATCCCCCTAAGCGTAAAAATTGGGTCACGTCGAGCCATGTGGTCGGGAGCCAGGCTAACCGTCCGCCCTCGCCACTCCACTCCCTTTGGTATTGGCATATGGTCATATAATTCTCATGGGATCGAGGGCCAGTGTGGGCTAGGTTCTACCCGGTCCCCCCCCCTTCCACCATTGGTTGAGGGTCATGTGGCATAACCGAAACTAGGGGCCAGGCTTAACCACTGGTCCCCATTACTTTAACCTCATTGGTGGTCACCTGTACACCATGAGACCAACGCTAGGGACTAGTCCCAACCCCTTGGCCTTCCACTCGTTTGCAGGTCCTATGGATAATATATGACCATGGGCTAGGGCCAAGCATCCCATCCCCTTCCCTCAAATGCTAAACCATATGACAATAAATATAACTAGTGGCCTCCATAGGTTAAGAACCAAAGTGGTGGCGTGATGGTAGGGCACGAAGTTGTTATCTAGGATTTTTGGGGGTCAAATACCTGTTGAGTCCTTTGGGCCCGATATAGAAATTCTGGCCAACCATGGGGTGCCACATGGTGCCCTCTCATTAGGCCATGTGTTGACCTCTAATTGTACCACCTCAAAACTCACGAACCAACAAAAATGTGCCACCTGCACCTGTACGATCATGCCACATGTCAAGACCTGATTGGTCCACTTCCAATTGTATCTTTCACAATTAGTTGGTGACGTTAGCTATACGGAAAGCCCAGTCAGCATCCCAATCAACCCTATTGTTGACTTTTTAGTTGTTAGTCAAAAAATTCAGAACACCATAACTTCTTCATACAACGTCAGATTGAGGTGATTCAAGCATTGTTGGAATTAGGAATATGAACACTATGAATTGATGCTAGTTTGGGGATATTTCAAGGATGTTCACTTTTGAGCCTATTTTTGACCTCTAGATCAGTTTGTGGCATACTAAACAATACCCTTAATTTGACTACATATTGGAAAAAACCTCTAAAAATCACATTATTTAACACCCTACCAATACAAACCCAATACACCTTCACGATTTAAGAAAACCCTAATTTCACCTGATATTGTAGATAGCCAATTTTTCATTGACATTTTTATACTCCTTTATATTTTTTCATTGACTTTAAGTTCCATTGTTTATACCTGCCACTATAGAAACCCTTTACCCCCTATTATATGCTCAATATATTATGTCATTTTTCCTTAATATATATCCCACAATATGAATGCATGTTGTATGGTATTTCTCGTCTAGTGAAGCCCCTGTGGTTGTAGCCTACCACAAGTGGAAGCTTACATATTTGGGGTATTTTCCTCTAGTAGGTTTGGGCATGAAAATTGATGTAAATGAACTAAAGATAAAGAAGAAGAAGGATGGTGGTTTGATCTCGTATGGGTTCCCATTTTAAAATTTGTGTCTCCTTGTGATGTGATGCCTTCTTGTGTTCTTTCTAGTTATGTTACTTATGTGATGATGCATTGTGATAATTGATGAGATAATGTTTATCATCACTACCAAATGAATGTGATTAATTAAGAATGTGAAATTGTAAAATTTTCTTCACATTGATTCAACCTCCCTCTCAGTGTGACATTTGGGCCAATAATTGCTATCAGAGTAGATGCCTTCAGGAATAGCTAACTACTGGAAGTTCAAAGATTAAAAAGAAATGGCCACTACTAGAGAACTGGGGAAGCTCCCCATGTTTGATGGAACTAATTATGCATTCCGGAAGATAAGATGGAGACATATCTCATCTCTTTCGGAGCATAAGTTTGAAAAATACGGTGAACACGAAATATAAAGTCCCAAATGTTATTCCAACAAATGCAATAAAGAGAGAAATTTACACATGTAATGAAAAATATAAGCATTCCATATTAAGTGGCTTAACAGAGTCATAATTTGTGAAAGTGATGCAGTGAAAGTCAGCACATGAGGAATGGAATAAACTTCAAACTTATTATGAAGGAGATAAGAAATCTAAAGAATATTGATTGCAAGCTCTTAGGGGAAAATTTAAAATTTTTAAGATGGAAGATGACAAGGACATTACTTCATATTTCCTTCATATAGAACACATAGTAAAATCTGTTACAAGTCTTGGTGAAGATGTCCCTAATAGTTGTATTGTTAAAAAACTTTTGAGATCTCTCCCATTAATATTCAATTGTAAAGTCTCAACCCTTGAGGAACTATCATAAATATACAAGATGTTTGGGGATCAACTTCATGGAACTCTCTTCACATATGAGTTAAGAATCAAGGAAGACAACTCAGGAGTAAAGGAAGAAACTTTAAAGGAAACAAAAGAAGAGAAGAATCAAAAGGATTAAAAAGACTCTACTTCCAATTAAGAATAAGTCAAGTTTGTTTGAAAGCTCAAGAGAGGAACCATAAAGTTTAAAGGTAAGCTTCCTTTCAAATGTTTTGAATGTGGAAGAATTGGTTATTATAGATATAAATGTCCTTATGATAAGATGAATGAAAGTGATGATGAATCAAGATTCAAACAACCTAAGTATCAAAAGAAGAAGAAACAGGAAAATAAAAGAACTTTTACTCAAAGGAACAAAGTGACAATGAAAGAAATACAAGCATGAATGATGAAGAAAGAAGTGAAACACTATTCATAGAAAAGGTTGAAGAACTTGAAGAAATAGTGGATCTTAAAGAGGAACTTAGAAGTGCATTGAAGGAAATTAAAATTCTCAGGAGAAGAGAAAGTCAATTAATACAATAGCTTGAAGACAATAGTCTAAATGAAAATGTTGTTGTTGCTCTCAAATTTGAACTAGAAGAAGCAAAAAGAATACATAAATGTAAGTCCAAATAGCTAATTGAAAAAGAGAAAATATGTGAAGGGTTGGAAGAAGAGGTTATTCTCTTGAGAGAAGAATTGGAGCAACTCAATTCAAAATTCAACAAAGGAACTAAATCTCTAGATCATTTTCTTAGCATTCAAATATCACTACTTATCAAGATAGGTCTTGGCTATCAAGAAGTTGAGACACCTAAAGATAATGGCCCCCCTAGATCATCAAATGGAAGTCATACCAAAAGGATTGATCATACATTTATAACATCCAATAGTAGATCACTTAAATATCCAATGCAGTAACTACACTAGGCCAAGCATGTTCACTCATGATACTTCAGACAAAGAGCAACATCCAAGGAATCAAAATGAAGAAGGATCGACAAAAATAAATGATGTAGGAAAGACAATGAACATGGTTAATCACAAAGCATCCACAAGAAATAATGGGACAAATGTTGAAAATAAAAAAATAAGAATGATTCATGCTCAGATTGAATAACAAGGAAGCAAGAATCCTCCAAGAAGCACCCTTAGAAGATCAAGGTCTCCTTCTATGCCTAGGTATCTGAAAACATTTTTTGGTTATTGTTTCACATGTTCAAAGTTTGGACACAAAGTGTATGATTGCAGCACCTATGAAATGGTCAGATATAGAGGATATGATCAAGTACCTAGATGGAGACATGTGGAACAAATAAAGATAATGCCTTAGCCATATCGACAAGTATTGAAGCCTGATGTTGAATATCACGTATTTCACAATGAAGGACACATTGCCCAATACTGTAAACTTAACTATGGATGGTGCAATAAAGAAATATTTCCTATCAATGTTGAAAGATGGAGAAGAGGTCAAGGAGGACCTTGATTAGGTGTGATTCCTCAGATCTAATTCCTTGAAGAAAGCTTCTTGAAGATCATTGTTCATTAAATCAAAACTTGTAGAAGCAATTATGAAAGATGTATGTAGACCGTGTTTTGATGGTGGTATATCATATGCAAAAAGAGTGTAGGCATATAACAGATTCCTATAGCACATAATCTCAGGTGGAGTATAGGTATAGAACAAAAATAGTTGAAAGTATACAAGTAGCATGGTTTCAAGGGGAGAACAGGAAGAGTCACAAGGAAATAGAAGAAGCATGGTGTCAGGTGGAGACTAAATGTTAGCAAGAAAGGAGAATGTTTTAAACAAGTCCACGGGAATATAGGACATGTACTCATACAGGATCATCAACGTCCCTACTAAAACAACAAAAGGGTCACAAATATCTTCAAATCAGCATTAGCATTATGTAACATTTAAATAATACCTACTAAAAAAATTTGAATCATCATTAGCATTATGTAACATTTTCTTCAATAAATAATTATAAGAAAATCATTCATAAGAATGAAAGAGAAGTAGAAAATTACAGTAAAAATAAGCAAGAAACCATAAGACAAGAGACAAGAATTAGGCCTAAGGCCATGACAAAGTCCATAAGGGGAAAACCCAAAAAATTCTTCCTTATGAGAAAGAGATAAAAAGTTATAGTACATCAATAAATGAAAAATAATGATAGCGAGTTAACAACCAATCCAGTAACCAAAATAATGATCAAGTTCTATGACAAAAAAATGCTCCTAAAATTTCGACCTCCACCTAAAATTTTGGACCTCCCTACAATTTCGCTAGATCAGAGATGCACAAGGTAATTTGGATGTGTCCAAATGAGGAGAGATGATATCATTTATATAACATTTAAGTGGGGGTGAAATGGGTGCCTCTTAGGGGCCTAACTGACCCAAACAACACGAGGCCAACTTAAAATATTTTGGAGGCAAATATAAATTCAAAATTTCAATTTCTTCATATGATGAAAATACCAACCAAAGCTACCTAATTTTTAAACACTCCCTCTTTGATAGGAGGTACTTTTCATTCTCTCTCAATATCAATATTTTCAACCAATTCATAGGTCTTACAACACACAGCCTAAGAAAGATATCATACACATAAGTCTATCTCTCTTTCACGATCAATCTCCCCGACCAATCCATAGGTCTCACAACACACAACCTAAGGGAGAGATCATCAATCTCAACATAAGTAAATATACATAGAGTCCAACTCATCTCAATGCATCTCCCTAACCACAAGGTCTCACAACAAACAAAATATTAGAGGAATCACCAAATCAATGCATATCCCTGACCACAAGGTCTTACAACAGACAAAATAAGGGAGGAAGCATCAAGTCAATGCATCTCCCAGACCATAAGGTCTCACAACACACAACCTATGGGCATAATTATCAAGTCAATACATCTCCCAAACCACAAGGTCTCACAACACATAGACTACAGGAGGAATCACCAATGCATCTCTCGAGCCACAAGGTCTCACAACACGTAGCCTAAGGGAGTGAAAATATTCTTGAACAATTCATTGGTCTCACAATCACAACCTAAGGAATATTTAGGATTCTATGTAACTAATGCTAAAGGGATTCTTAGCTATTCTAGTTTATT
The DNA here is from genome assembly GCA_031772625.1 of Pinus tabuliformis. NCBI lineage: Eukaryota > Viridiplantae > Streptophyta > Pinopsida > Pinales > Pinaceae > Pinus > Pinus tabuliformis. The sequence continues at coordinate 1,027,651,772 of CM062820.1, read as the reverse complement.
CACATAAACATCAACAACCAAACCATTAGAGAAATTTTGAGGTAAAAAATGCGCCTCAAAACAAAAATGTTCAACCAAAATTAACTTTATAAGAACTAATAGATTCAAGATGATTATGTCAACCATGGGAGACGATACACCATTTTTGGAATTGAAAAGTAAAAATATTAAAAAATAAAACAATAAAAAAACTACTTTTTCAACTCGTATTTTCAACTTATATCCTTACGTTTTTACTTAAATTTAGAACATGAACACTCATTGGATGCGTAATTTAATTCCTCATCCAAGGATCACACATGTTGCATACTTCTGATGGACCTTGCTACACAAAAAATGAGAAATACATGAAAAAACCTTATTGCAATCATGTTTTTCATGTATTTCTCATTTTCTGTGTAGCAGGGTCAATCAAAAGTATGAAACATATGTACTCCTTGGATGAGAAATTAAATTACGCATCCAAAGAGTGTTCCTGCTTGAAATATAAGTAAAACAGTAGGGAAATAAGTTGAAAAAATAGTTTTTCTTTTTTCCCTCTAAAATTTGATGATGTAATCTAATATTATTTTATTATTTCCACTATTATTTTATAATATTCCTTATAAGGCCCATTTTAGACCTCAAAATTTCACTAATGAACATATAACATGTGACTTCTCATAGAAGAAAGCATTAGTGACAATAGTCGAATCCAATAGACATCAAGTGGCTTCTCACGGAAGCAAGCATTAACAACCATAGTTCAATCGAACACACAATAAGAAGCTTCTCACAAAAGGAAACATCTGTTAGGGTCCTATAATTATAGGAAATCTGATGATTCAGATATTATTTTTTGCTCTCATGATGAAGCTTTTGGCTTGCTGACTCGCCCCACTTCCTCTCCATTTTTCATCATCCTTTACTCATCTTCCTGCTTTATCACCCACTTTCCTTGTTAATTCATCTGAATATTATCCCAGCATAAGCCAAATCCCTGCTTTCAAATCATTAGGAATAGGTTTGTGTGACAAAATGGTTATATATTGCAGAGCTTCTGGTTTTAAAGCCTTGGATTTTATTGAAATTTGCATAAAAAATAAGCCCGAAATCTTAGCTCCCGCTCCATCTCCATGCGACCTGCATTCACAATACCTATGCCTAGCACAGCTAACACCAAGCACAAGTGGGTAGCCTTGGGCTTATTTTGTAAAAACATAATGTAACTATGGGCTTATATAAACCATCATGAAGAATGCTCCCTTGTGAATGTGGGATAAATCCCATAAAGTGTGTATATATATATATATATATATATATATATATATATATATATATATATATATATATATATAGATATATATATATATATAATCCCTCTTTCTACCCCTTACTTCAAAAAAACCTATTAATATAAAGTTTTGGACTTTATATTAATTTCTCCCTGCAAGCCTATACTACCTCTTCCCCCCGAAAAGTCAACCAATGGCCCACCCCACACTAAGAATTAAACCCCCTTCATTTTTATTTGCCTCAAGATTCGTAGAAATAAATGAACGGTTAAAATTCCATATCGCGTGCTCAGCTCATCCAACACTTAACACTCAAAAAGCACACAAGATTAGTGGTTTCCCCACCCGCCTTTTTGCTACGTAGCAGCCCCACGTTATATCGCGTCCTTAGAAAAACTACCACCTACCACTCAAAAGTGGTGCAATGAACCATAATACTGCCTCCTCGCGTAAGATGAAACCGCCTACTATTTAAATTTAACCCCGCGACCAAAGGTTAACCACCATTGGTTAAAAACTAAAAAGCCACCCTTTTCATTCTTTTCACTATTATTTTGTTGCAAATAACCTCTGTCTACCAATTCTAAAGCCCAAGAACTTTTCTCAACTGTTTTTACCCATTTACAACCAGAAGGCGCTACAGACTCTGATTTGAAGCAGCATAAAGACCATTGAAGCCTTAGAAAGCCTTTGCTGCCCCCAAAGAACCTGTCTGCATACCAAATCTTCATTTTCCAGGTATTTCTGAAAGTACCAGAAGGCCCATACTTAAGCTTTGCACAACATTTTTAATGAGTTAATCAATTAAACCAATTAAAAGCCTGGCCAACCTAAAGAAATCCACTTTTGCATCCCAAACCCTTTCTACAAAATGTGTTCATCTTTTCACAATATTTAGAGGTCCTAAGCCTACTCCTTAAGCCAAATAGTAATTAATTCAATAAAATAAACAAATCTATGGCCTCCCAAAGCATTCTGAACTCAAAACCACTGCAAACTCCTCACCTAGATATTGACCACCTCCCATTGGCTAATAGATATTTCCAAATCAAAGACACAGCCTCCCCTAGCCATCTATTAAAACTCCACTACTAGAGTAAAGATAAATTCCTCAACCAGAATGATGACATTCAGCTATGGGAATCAAATTTACCCAAATACTTGTTCCCACAGGTATACAAGTTCCCTAAAATCATCCACCTATGCCAACTCTGCTATATCCCAAGTCAAAGAGCCATAGTCTCTCCTAACTAGCAGATTTTATTCACAATCACTGCAGAGTCAATAAATGAAATGTTGCAGATCCATCCAAAGCCTAATGAAACCCCATTTTCTATTGAAAACCTACTTGATTTGTACTTAAAGCTGGACCTTCCCAAGAGATCTCAAATTTTTCAGACTTTCATCCTAGAAGAGGCTCATATTCCTACAGACAATCCTCCATACTTTGCCACCATTTTCTCTGAGAGGGCCAGACAAATTGTAACCATGTTGTCTTGTATTCTAGGATATACCACTGATGAACATGTAGATGAGCCTATACTTGGTTTCCTTTCTATTTTTTTCCCAGGCAAGCCTCCAGCTACAATTTTTAATTTTGCCCAGTTCTTAGCAGATAGAATCCATGATCAATTGATCAGATTTCCATATGAAAGTGTATTCAAATACTCTTCAGTATTGTTCCATATGTTCCTATATTTCCAATCAGACAGGTTTCCAGTTTACATCCAAAAGCTAGACACTAAGGGCAACCTAGATCTATTATCTTTTGGACACCCTTAATCCAAAAATATTCCACTGATTTCAGCTACAAAGATTTCATTGATTCCTTTGTTCACCAAGTGGTTAACATGCTAAGCAGTAGCAATCAACCCAGGATCAGTGATGAGATAAAGAGAGTTTTAAAGTTGTCCAAAGACAGTAGAATAGGAGACTTGTATTTATACCAGAACCACACTATTGTAAGGGTGTATGGATGTCAACTCACTCCATATAAGCTGCCCAAATATTTCCCCATGAGAATATTTTCATTAGAGTATATCAGGAAAATCATAAACTTAGATGATGTGAATTTTCTATCAGCCAGGAAGAAAACATAGTTTAAAATCAAAAACTAGCTTGGTCCCTTTATTTGCAATAATAGGGAGGCTGAAGAAGCAGAAAAGTGTTTACAGGAAATGAAGTTCAGTAATAGTTTCAAATGGCAGTATAATCATTTAGGTGTCATAAACAAACTAAGACTCAAGTTTAAATTGAGCTCGTTTATGCATGAGTCCAAGACAGAAATTAAAAAATATGCCAACCAGTCAGAGTGGTTGGAAAACCCTTTAATGGATATGGAGAAACAAATGGATACTAGTTCCATTCTACATACTCCAACCCTATAGGACATAAATGCAAAAAGGACTAGGGAAGAAGGTTCTTGCTCAAACAAAGATACAACAGATGACAGAATTGAAATTATGTATAGGAAGAAGCCTGAGCTAAATCCTATAAATGAGCAAGAAGAGACAGTTGAGACAATTGAAATCATTAATACTAACATAGTGGTTAAAGAGAATACAACTCCAGCAGTTTCAGAGGAAACTCATCAGCCTTCAACCTCTAATACTCAGATTATTCAAAAGCAGCATAGTATTGAAGTCTCTTCATCAAGCAAACCAGTGGATAAAGAAAAAGACATAAAGGAGAAATATAAAGAAATCAAGTTGAGAAATGAAACATTGAAAGCTGAAACCTATGCCCAATATTTCAAATAAACTCCTAGTGATCAGAATAGGTTACTTTCAGCTTTTGACCTTAAGACAAGGAAAATGCAAATGAAATTTTTGCAGCCCACGGTACAACATCCTAATTCATCAGCAGATTACAAAAAGATAGAATTTGAAGTGTTGGCCAAGAATTTTCATCCTATAGATCAAATTGAGTTTCATAAACAAACAGGATAAATGATATACTCAACTATGACCAATAAAGCTATGAGTGTACAAAAACTTCAAAATTCTCTAGAGAATATCACAACACAATTTAAACTAGAGAAGGCATCCTCACAAGCAAAGGATAACAAAATTAAATCACTAGAAGACTTGGTTATTGAGATTGGCTATAATCCAAATGACATCAAGGTAGCAGAAAAGCTCATAAAAAAGAAGAATGAAGACATTGCTGCATTGAAGAAGCAGCTAAAATTGCCTCCTTCTAAACATCCATAGAACAAGGAAGTTCTAGAGAATCAAAGCCAAAAAGATGAGATGATGGACCTCATTCTCTAGTTAAATGCTCAATTAAAAGAAATGGAAAATGAGATGGATAAGTTAGTGCAGGAGAAACAAGCCAACATGGAAGTAGTTATTGTCACTACTATTCCTACAGTTACTACAACAGTTCCTTCTACTTTGGCAGCTTCAGTGGCCACAACAACTCTAGTAGCTACAGCACTTCCCACTGCATCAACAACTACATCAACAACAGGTTCAACAACAACAACAACTCATCCTAGCGATGAAGCAAGTAAATTAATCAAAGCTATGCAGGATATGTCCATCCAAACCAATGAAATAAATAAACTTAAGGAACAAATAAAAGGTCTAGAGGATGAAAAGAAGTTGGCACAAATCATGCATAAAAATGAAACACAGAAGTCAAACAGATTGACTGAGAGAATACAGAAGTTAGAGAAAGAATTGACATTGAAAGAACCACTTGCCCAAGCAAAGCAGCAGCTATGGGCCAATATCATTAACTATGTTAATGATATTTGGCCTTCTATACAGGTGATATTTGAGCAAAATTATTTGGTCAAAGAGGCTGGTGAGGCAATTCAAAGGGTAAGAGCCGAACTTAGGAATAAGCCAGAAGAAGCCTCAAGAATAATCCAATTCCTTAACTCAAAGAATAAGTATGAATTGCGGGAGCTTAGAATAATTGATAGAACTGATACCATACTAGAAGTAAAGAAGGTAATCGCCAAGAGGAACTTGATGACACAACTTGAGGAGAAATGCCAAACAATGGAGCTAGCAATAGCCAAGTTTATGGTGAAATTTGATGCTTTGAGGCAGAAAGGTCTACCTAATCCATTGGTGATTAATGACAGGTTGATGGCACATGAAGACTATGATAAGAAAATCAGAGAAGTGGCAAAGGAACAAGCCAACAATTCCTCCATGAAAGGGATTCCTATAGGAAAAGTGCTTTATCAAACTTTTGAGAACCTCTTTTACCTCCAGCATGAGGTAAAACATCTCTTTATAAACAAACTTGCATTTGCAAAATACACAGAAACTAATGAAATCTACAGAAGAATGATAAATATTAAATTACGAGATGCAGAGTCTTGGGAAAAGTTGAATGATTTACTATGAAGATGAAAGGTAAATAAGGCGGCCAAGAGCAATCAAGGTAAAACAGTAAAGAGTAAGAGTTTAAAGATGAAAGAGTATCAGTAAAAGGTAGTGTAAGAGATAGTCGGCGAGAAAGCAAACAACAAGAGAGAAAAACCAATATGATATCAAATAAAAACCAACAACAAACAATAAAAGAGGGATAGCTTGCATCAGTTACATATCTGTCTCTATCTTATTGCATGAAGATGTTTCTTTTTACTTAAATAATGCCTAAAACAACTTAGGATATTTTGTAATAGTTTTTTGTATAAATACTTCATAATTTGAAGTATTAGTGTGTGGATTGTTGAACATTTCTATGGTTATATTGATCTAAAACCTGAGGGTTTATTGTAACATCTTCAAGTCAACAGACTGGACTGAGTAATAAAGGAATTTCATTACAGGATTCATGTGTTGGGCCACTTCAATGAAGTATCTTTCATTTGTTAAATTGTTATTTTCTTAAGTATTTCACATACTTACATGTTTTCCAATTTGAATGAAATAACTGGAATGTTACTACAGAATTTTTTTAAGTACACTTTGTCTTGAACAATTATTCATTTTGATGTTTTCTTTTGATATCCAGAGTAGGGAATTCTTCATTGCTCCCTAGTTTCGATTGACCTCTTTCATTTCCCTCATTATCCAATTTGAGGAATCCTTAACTGCTCCTTGACCCCGATTGAAAAACCACTTTACCATCCAGCCTAAGAGATCTGAATTTACTCAGCTACCTTGCCCTGTGAACACTATCTTTAGAACTCGATTCAGTCATGTTTTCTTGACATTTAGACTCCATGGCCCAATGGTAAAAAGACATTCATCTATCCATCTGAATCAGTGACACCATCAAATCAAATCAAAACCCAACCAAGCTTAGGAAACTAGCCTAAAATCAATTAATCCAACAATGTTAAATCATTAAGAGAGAGCCCTCTCTGAGCATTAGGAAGGCTAGATCCTGATCTCAAATGTAGGTTTGTGGTTACCTCTATTATTTCTTTAAACACAACATGACAACCCTTTGGAAATTTTAGAGTGATAACAACATCAACAACTATATTTGAGTTTAGTAGACAATAATTGGCTTCAAATATCAACAACCTACTCATCAACAGAAGAAGAAGATCAAATAGATCGCCAACCATCTTCACAAGTTAGCAACATTTTCAGCTTCAATTGTGATATATGTAGCGGGTGCATCCATGTCATTTAGATGAATACAACTATTCATAATACACCCATTCTAGATAGAGTCAATAATTCAAATGGAGGGATTCATCAACAAAGTCTTGTATCTTCTTCAATTTTATCATTGAGAAAATGTCCATGGACTCGCAGTCCATCATGCCACAACCTCAATAGGAATTTTTCATACTTTTAGTATTATAGTTCTTGAATCAAGTCCCTCTTATACTGGAAAAAGAGGACCTCAATCATTTTCATATCATCAATACATAGTAGAAAAATCATGAGCTCAACTTCATCGTATTATATCAACATCATTTTCCAATACTTCTAGCTATCTTCATCTTAGAGGTTGTGGAGCGATAAAAAGGTGTCTTTTGAACTCCTAATTACCTTCACATTAATTATCAACCCAGGGACGACTTTGTATTTCAAGAGTGTACTCAGTCTGAGGCGGCTATTTACTCAAGAGTAATGTTTTGCAGTATAGTGCTTAAAACCCAAAAGTAAATGAATGCTTGAAAAAGAAATCTAATTGGAACAACAAGAAACTGAAATGTTCTAAACTAAATCATTCATTCAAACAACCATCAATCGAGGATACAGTAGCAATAACTCATTCCTCTAGAAATTGATGGAAAGGAAATTAGAGCATGGACCAAAGATCTGGGAGCTAAGCAGCGACTTGCTGACTCACTACAGCTTTAGACCTTCTCTCACACCAAAGCAGCAATTGCAAGGAAATGGAATGGCAGCAAGTAAAATGAAATAGCAAAAGGAAATAGAACAACAGTAAATGAAACAGTGATCAAAAGAACTAAATCTCGCGAGTCAAAACCAACTTACTCACACTCTGCTATGAAATAACACTCTTCACTCCTCAAGCAAACTGGATGGAATATACTTTATGGAACAGCAGGGAACAATCATATATACACGCAACACGCTAATATAGTAATCTGATCTTGGTAATTCACTTGTCAGTTTTAGTTATAAATAATACGATTGTCTTTTAGAATGTAACAGCAACGTTCATAGATTCAACAATTGCAAGGAAATATAATTTCTAAGATGAATTCAATAATACCAATGGTCAAATGTTACAACACAGTCATTCCATAATTGAATAGCAATGGTATCCTGTAAAAACCATTTATATCAGCACTTAAAGAAACAACAATGTGTTGCAAAGTTAATATAACGGTTCTATCTTCAGAAATGATATTACTCAGTAAATCAAATGTAACGGAGCTGTGATGTAAAATAACATAACATATCAGATTACCAAATAAAACTGATAAGCAAACCACGCATAAAACAAAAGAATATAATATACAGTAGCAGCAGCAGCGTACTCCACCAGAGGCTGGGCCCTTAGCCGCCAGCGGACGCTGCTGGGTTACTTCAGAAGGAAAAGAGTGAACAGCAACGCCCAAATTATGTATTAGTCATTAAATAGTGAAATCATTACAATAGTTGAAGCTTTGAGACTTACAACATAAAACAATCCTTCCTTCCTCCTATCCTATCATGAATCCTTGCTTCTGAATCTCTAATTCAAATCATCAATTCGCCATCATTCGAATCCCCAAAGTCATCCTGAAGTCTCCCCCTCTCTGATCTTTGTTTTCATTTAAATAGAGAAAGATCAGAGAGCAGTTATAACATAGATAATTACAACATGATTTCTTTTACAAATTTGGGTTGATTCTAACCAGATGGTCAACAAGAAAATATATTTCCTTTCATCTCTCAACAAAATCAAGATGAATTTGGGTTTGCAGCTGAGATTTGGAGGACGGCCGCAACAGCAAATCTGATAAAATCGTGCTCAAAGAACCCTACGTTTCTCTCTGTACAAGCCGAATTTGGGCAAACCGTTCTTTGTCAAAGTTAATTGGGCCCGTTCTGGACAAAACCCATGTTCCGGATTTCTCAAATTCGTCTTCATTTGCTCAGAATCTCAACCGCAAAACTGTCACTCCTTAAACCAGCGAATTTCTGAGTTGGCAGATTTAAAAATCAAATCTTCAATCTGGAAGTTACCTTGGAGGCTAAAAATGGTGAATAATGTTATAACCAACTTATTAGAACTATCATTGATAAAATAATGCATAATCATCAATTTATTAGAAATAAAGGAGAATAAATAATATTCATCCATGAGAGCATAAATCATTTATAAAATGGATTTAAATGATAAATTATAACAAATGATATGATGAAGAATAGTGGAAATGGGTGGGATAAGTGTTCAAAAGTGATAATAATAATGGCATATTAACGACCCAACATACCCCCACACTCAATATGTTGCATGTCCTCATGCAACGAAAACTGAATATATTGCATGTCCTCATGCAACCCAAAGACAAAAACCTATGTGTTAGCCAAGTAATAAAATAAATATGTTCATCTCAGCGCATGAAATGGATAGAACAAATGAATTCTTCCTCAATTAATGAATATTCAATTTTAGGAATCTTGATGAAGGCATAACAATTAAGTTGCAGCAAAATATAATATAAATAACAACAACCTTTATTAACCATTTTCCCAAAAACTACAACCCAGCTTTTGTTGAAATTTGGCAAGTAAATTTATAATATATGATTGCCTTTATGATCCAAAAATCGGATTGTTTTGATGCACGGATCATGAGATATAAACAAAACGGTTGTAGGTGAGAGTGCATGATTTCTGAAATTTTTATGAACCAATTTATCTAAGTATGTGTATTTTAATAGTATGTTTGTGTTTCCTAGAGATCACAAGAATAGAGTTCATAGTTTTAAAAATATGTGGAAATCAATTTCTGCACTGTGTGAAAATGAAATTGTATGCCTTAAATAAGGAAGAAAGTAGAAAACATCAGTCATGCATAGCAATTCCTCCCCCTCTCTGAAAAATTAGCATGTCCTCATGCGATGCTAGAAAACAAATAGAGGTGGTTGCTACCAGCTGTTGAATTCTATGCTTGGTGTAAAACAACATGGAATAAGGGAGATGTTGAGAGTGAATAAGAATAGCAATGGATGATAAAGAATATGAATGGCGTGGTGATAAGAAAGAAAGGAATGAAAGGAACACTTCCCCACACTCGAAAATGACATGCTGCTGAAAAAGGGGAAGTGGTAAAGATGTGGAATGAAGGATGACAAATAATGCTCAAAATGGATTTTCATTAGATTCTCCTAAATTTATAATAAATTAGAAAACTATGCAATTTTACCTCAAGTTTTACCTCCAAAAATGTGGAATGACATATATGGACTGGCAGTTGTTGAAGCTGATGTAGGCAGAGTTGGTGCTGAAAGTGATGCAAAAGGTGGAATCCAGGGAAGCACAGCATGTCTGAAGAATTGTTCACGTTCGCGAGCCTCTACTGTGAAGTGCAATAGTGTGGTCATGCTACGAATAGAATTCTGCCCATACTTTTTGTTTGCCTGTAAACAAAGCACTATTTTTCATACAATGTTCTTGAATCCATAGTGTTAGTTTTGAATAGAAATAGATAAGATGCATGCAAAACTTTCAGTCAGAAAAATTTTTGTCAAATCAACAAGTTATGGCAGAGTGTAGTAATCATATCGCATGCAATTCCATAATGCAGACATTCCCCCCCCCCCCCCCTCTAATTGAAAAATGAATTCCATGACCATAAAGCGTATGAGAGGGGTTATGCTGATGGCAAGGCAAGGGAATGAACAATACAATAGTAGAGTACACATATCAATGATAGGACGACGAGAGTTATGGTTATAATGAGAGCAGAGTATATAAAGATAGTTATGAATAAGAGATAGGACGCTTTGAATTGATGATAAGTGATGAAAAAGAGAAAAAGAACAACAATATGTCAATAAGATGCTTTACTAATAGTATTCTAGCTGAAAATGATGCGATTGATCATAAAACAATTTCTCATGCATAAAGGTTCAAAACAGGGAAAAAGTTAAGGAAATAACTTCTCTGATAAAAAGAAAAATAAGAAAAGGGTATTATAATAATAATTGACGATAAGATATAAATTCAATACCATAAGCAGAGCCGCTGCTGCCAGCAGGCGTCCATAACCTCGACAGGGTTGCTTTTTAACCCATATGAGCCAGAATCCTCAATTTATAACTAGAGAGTTTCAGTGTTGTTCTACAGAAGAGATCAATGTGCTGGCATGGTAACCAGATAACCACACTGCCATTCACTAGGATGTAGCAAAAGTGATCAGGCCGGCTCGTGATGAGACCTCCTGTTCCATGGATAATTTGGCTATCCCATGGATCATAACCCTGGTGTGGTGGCCATAATGGGAATGTCACTTTCTTACAACCTTATGAACATGGTAGGTTGGCTCGTAATGAGACCCCCTATCCTCCATCTGCGAACAAAATTTTGTTGTTATTACATATTTTTATGATAAAAAGAAGGAGGCTTAGTACTCCTTAAGAGCAGGGATGGTGGAAGAAGTTGAACATGTCAAAAAAAAAAAAAAATACCCATAATCTCGTTTATTACAGACAGAGAAGATTATAACCAGGAAGGGTGGAACCAGCATGGTATTAAGATGGTCAATCAATATCATGTTCAACAGAAAACAATGCAGTAAAGTGATATATAAATAATTGTGTCCCTTCTGAAAAAAATCTATCATCAAGGAGCTGTCCGGTTAAAGATTATAACGTGAATTATATTAACTTTGCTTCAAAAGAACCCATAATTCTTGTCCTGATAAAAGTAATGTACTTCATGCCATAAAAGGGAATCGGTAAAATGTGGTTAAGATAAATTAGGAATAATATCACAAGAGGAAGAAAAGGGTTGCTCTCAAAAATACTCCCAAAGTGTTGCTTTGTTTTTGAATGAACAGCAAAAACACTCAAAAAATGTTATTCCTTGTAGGGAACAACAAAGGAAATGCACACCAAAAAGCAAAAATACACACGAAAAAAAAATGTGAGAATGCGAATGCTGTTCCTTTGGAAAAAGGAACAACAAAAATCAAAAGTACCGTTCCTTTGAAAAAGGAACATCAAAAATGAAAAGTGTCGAAGTGCTGTCCCTTTCGAAAAGGAACAGCAAAACGTGAAAGTACAGAAGTGTTGTTCCATTCGAAAAGGAACAGCAAAACGTGAAAGTGCAGAAGTGCTGTTCCATTTCAAAAAGGAACAGCAAAACGTGAAAGTGCAGAAGTGCTGTTCCATTTCAAAAAGGAACAGCAAAACGTGAAAGTACAGAAGTGTTGTTCCATTCGAAAAGGAACAGCAAAAAGTGAATGTGCAGAAGTGTTGTTCCTTTTCGAAAAGGAACAGCAGCTGTTCCATTTCGAAAAGGAACAACAAAATGTGAAAGTGAAAAAGTGTTGTTCCATTTCGAAAAGGAACAGCAAAAAGTGAAAGTGCAGAAGTGTTGTTCCATTTCGAAAAGGAACAGCAGCTGTTCCATTTCGAAAAGGAACAGCAAAATGTGAAAGTGAAAAAGTGCTGTTCCATTTCGAAAAGGAACAGCAAAACGTGAAAGTGCAAAAGTGTTGTTCCATTTCGAAAAGGAACAACAGTTGTTCCATTTCGAAAAGGAACAACAAAATGTGAAAGTGAAAAAGTGCTGTTCTATTTCGAAAAGGAACAGCAAAAAGTGAAAGTGCAGAAGTGCTGTTCCATTTCGAAAAGGAACAACAGTTGTTCCATTTCGAAAAGGAACAGCAAAATGTGAAAGTGAAAAAGTGTTGTTCCATTTCGAAAAGGAACAGCAAAAAGTGAAAGTGCAGAAGTGTTGTTCCATTTCGAAAAGGAACAACAACTGTTCCATTTCGAAAAGGAACAGCAAAATGTGAAAGTGAAAAAGTGTTGTTCCATTTCGAAAATGAACAACAAAACGTGAAAGTGCAAAAGTGTTGTTCCATTTCGAAAAGGAACAGCAGCTGTTCCATTTCGAAAAGGAACAGCAAAATGTGAAAATGAAAAAGTGTTGTTCCATTTCGAAAAGGAACAACAGTTGTTCCATTTCAAAAAGGAACAACAGTCGTTCCATTTCGAAAAGGAACAACAAAATGTGAAAGTGAAAAAGTGATGTTCCATTTCGAAAAGGAACAGCAAAACGTGAAAGTGCAAAAGTGTTGTTCCATTTCGAAAAGGAATAGCAGCTCTTCCATTTCGAAAAGGAACAGCAAAATGAACTGTGAAAAAGGAACAACAAAATGAATGGTTGAACCAAAAAGTGATATTCCTTTAGAAAATAAATAGCAAAACGAAAATGATGTCCCTTTGAAAAAGGAACAGCCGGAACGACAAAAATGCACACAAATGCTGTCCCTTCAAAAAAGGAACAACAAAATACACAACCATAAAATGCAAACATGCAAAGAATGAATTAGTTGTTCACTGCATTGATGTTGAGGATGAGTTGCACTTTGAATGAAGCAACACCTGAAATACAAAATATAAGAGAAATTAGAAAAAAAACAACAAAAAGCAGTATGTAAATAAATAAATTGAGTTACAACAGCTATGATGTTATGTCAAAAAAATGATCTATTTGAAAAATGTTTTGGCAACAGTGACAAGACATGAATTTTCAAATGGAAATCAATTCTTCATTTCTTCTATTATGAATCCGTTGGGTAATGAGTTGGATGAAATTCCTTTGTTTCATTTAAAATTTCTTTCAAAAATCACTCGTCCATAAATTGACCTTCTTTATTTTCCCAAGACCTGCAAAAAACGAGTATCTACCTGCAATAAAACATTAAATCATGGAGAAAGAGAGGTGCGCAGGCTCCCCTAATCCAAGAATTATGTAAAAAACTAACAAGTAGTTACTCTGTAGAACAAATCCTTGGAGAAAATAACAAAGTAAAGTTTATTTGTTACCTGCGGGAGAGCAGTGGCCAATCATACTAACCTGCAGTGTTTTAATCACAACTTCTTTGTTTTTCGTCGAAATTGAGTGATTCCAAAGCCAAATGAGAGCTAATTCGAAGCTTTATCTCTATTAGAAACAGGTTTTAAAGATTCAATGATATGATATGTCAATTTTAGTTAGAATAACCTGCATAATAGAGTCATTGTCGATTACCCGGCTTAGACCAACAGTTGATATTTCAAGCGTAACTTTTTCGTTTGATGTCGGATTCGAATGATTCAAATTGGAAATGAAAATAGATTCATTTATTTATCTTCAATAGAAACAGGTTTTGAAGACAAGAAGAATTGATAGGTCAAATACTGTAAGGAACAACCAGAAAGACATAGTGTTAAGAGTGTTGATTTACGATAGACAGTCAGTATTTTGATCATAACTTCCCCATACGATATTGAAAATGATTGATTCCAATTGCATTGTAAACTAGATTCATAGGGGAATCTACCATAGAAATAGGTTTTAAAAATTCGTTCATTTAGGCCTCCAAAAACTGACTGTCCCAACTCTGTTCCTGAGCTGCCCGCTAGACATCCGGTCAATGTTTTGGCTCTAACTTTTTCGTTTCAAATCCAAATTGAGTGATTCAAATTGGGTTAGAAATTATACATCAAGGGCTACTTAGGGTAGAAATAGGTTTTAAAAATATGGTCATTTAGACCTCCAAAAACCGACTGTCCCAACTCTGTTCCTGAGCTGCCCACTAGACACCTTGTCAATGTTTTGGTTCTAACTTTTTCGTTTCAAATCCAAATTGAGTGATTCAAATTGGGTTAGAAATTAGACATCAAGGGATACTTGGGGTAGAAATATGTTTTAGAAATATTCACTTTTGGTCCCTCAAAACATGACTGTCTCGACTGTTTTTCCAGAAAGTTCATCAAGCCTGCAAGCCAAAAAAATGAAATTCAAGCATTTTTTCAAATTGGTGATAAAAATGAAAATGAGTGTTTGTAGAACTTATTATTTCCATTGTAAATCATCTACATACACAAATTATTAAAAAAAAAAAAAAAAAAATTATCACCGATGTTGATTTCGATAGCATGTTGCAACAAAAACAACTAGTTTTACAAAAGAACAAAATGCACTTATTTATGTCCTTATTTTATTTTATTTTATTTTTTCACTAACCTACTTTGATTGAAGGATGAATATGACTACGTATATGAGTACTTCTAGTGAAGCCATTTTCGAAATATGGCTTCACGTATGCACATACCCAAATTTGAAAAATGCATGTTAATGGATATTAGGGTATGAGAAGCCAACTTCCCTTCAAAAAATGGTATCAAAAATTGTTGAAGCATGGAGTGATGTTGCAAACAAATGATGGAGTGAAACCAATCTTCAATGTATCCTTTATTTTCTTGATTTCGCATAGCCATCATATCATGAAGTTCTTGAGCTTTTAAAATAGCTTGTTGATGCATAGTAAAAGAAACCTCATTTTCTTCCATAGCTTCTACAATTTTTGCATTTGAAACATTCTGAATCTCATTGTAGGTTTTCTCTAATAACACATGTGAGATAGAATGGGTGGGAAGGGTGGGTAAATTTGTCAGTTCAACATTGTAAGCATGTTGTACTGGTTTATTATGGTGAGGGTGTGGAATTAGTTGAGCAGGAAAATGTGTATGGAATGGAGCATTTTGATGATGTGGTTGATTGGGTTGTGTGAATGGTTTTGATGGGCAAGCAAGGTGTTGTGAAAGAGCTGGTGGAGAATATGGAGAATGTGCTTGTGCTACAAGATGAGGGAGAGTAGTCATGCCATCATAAGATGAACCATGCCCAACTTGTGAACAAGATAGGTGGTTATATTGAAATTGACATGGCTGCCCTAACACATTAGTATTCCATAATGGATTATGCAAGTAAGAAAGTGGAGAGGGAGTGTTTTGAACAATACCTGTAGGCCATGATTTCCGTGGTTTTGACCTTGTTGCAGCTTCCTTACCTATTTGATATGCTACTTCCATCCTAGATAAGGAAGAGTGAGTATCTATGAGATGCTCCTTTCGGTCCTGAGGGTAAAACACTTCATCCAATTCTTGATTTTTAGGAACCTGCAAAACATCCAATTTTCTGTTTAGAGAGCTAATAAAATCAACTTTAAAATTTTCAAATAAAACATTGATTTCAGCTCTTATGTCTCCTATTCTTGTAGCAGATTTAGAAAATAAGGGACAAACTTCTCTAGAATTCTTACCAGCCTTGGAGATTCCTCTTGAATACCTTATGCACAATTCAAAAACATCATCATATGACAACTGAAAAACATCACCTTTTCCTATCAGATTTAAAAGTTCTAAAAATTTATCTTTAATTCCTCTAAGAATGAGTGTTTTTAAGATCTCTTTTTCCAAATGCTTATGCTTTGATTTTTGAAGGTTATAATGAAATCGATCTACATAATCCTCCAAACTTTCATCTTCCCCTTGTATCATACCGAAAATATCTTCATTGGATTTGCAATAGTCTTGGTACTTCTTCAAGAATATGTTCTCCATGTCCTCCCATGATTGGATGCAATTCCCACCTAGGCTCATGAACCATCAGAGAGCTGCTCCTTTTAGAGTAAGAGGAAACACTTTCAATCTTTGATCATTAGTACAATAATCATATCCTCTACAAAGTATTTCGAACTCAAATAAAAATGTATCTGGATCTTCATTTGCTAAACCATGAAAATTTGGTAAAGATGTGGGAATTATGTGCATTTGTGTCACTTCTCCTAGATCTTTGATAGGAAATTCAAAAGTAGAAACGTGAGCCATTTCTTACCATAATATAAGATGTTCTTCATGTGTTTCTTCAAGGCTCCTTCTTCAAATGTTCCTGTCAATCGGTTAGTGAAATGGGTGGTGCTTACATCACCACTTGCGTGAGATCATGTGATTCATTTTTTAAAAATTTCTATCTTTTTCCTAATTATTCACACAAAAATTCAAACATCTATTTCTACTCTAGGTTCTTTAACAGTACTGCTGGAAAGCGGACAGGGGAGCAGGGCTTTTACATGCTCTGTACGCAGGTTCTTACCTTCCGTTTTTAAGATCCAACTCTTCCCTAGCAGGCACTCATCAGATTCACACTACTCTTTAGAAATGGCTACACTCTCCCCGGCAACGGCGCCAAAATGTGGAGCGATAAAAAGGTGTCTTTTGAACTCCTAATTACCTTCACATTAATTATCAACCCAGGGACGACTTTGTATTTCAAGAGTGTACTCAGTCTGAGGCGGCTATTTACTTAAGAGTAATGTTTTGCAGTATAGTGCTTAAAACCCAAAAGTAAATGAATGCTTGAAAAAGAAATCTAATTGGAACAACAAGAAACTGAAATGTTCTAAACTAAATCATTCATTCAAACAACCATCAATCGAGGATACAGTAGCAATAACTCATTCCTCTAGAAATTGATGGAAAGGAAAATAGAGTATGGACCAAAGATCTGGGAGCTAAGCAGCGACTTGCTGACTCACTACGGCTTTAGACCTTCTCTCACACCAAAGCAACAATTGCAAGGAAATGGAATGGCAGCAAGTAAAACGAAATAGCAAAAGGAAATAGAACAGCAGTAAATGAAACAGCAATCAAAAGAACTAAATCTCGCGAGTCAAAACCAACTTACTCACACTCTGCTATGAAATAACACTCTTCACTCCTCAAGCAAACTGGATGGAATATACTTTATGGAACAGCAGGGAACAATCATATATACACGCAACACACTAATATAGTAATCTGATCTTGGTAATTCACTTGTCAGTCTTAGTTATAAATAATACGATTGTCTTTTAGAATGTAACAACAACGTTCATAGATTCAACAATCGCAAGGAAATATAATTTCTAAGATGAATTCAATAATACCAATGGTCAAATGTTACAACACAGTCATTCCATAATTGAATAGCAACGGTATCCTGTAAAAACCATTTATATCAGCACTTAAAGAAACAACAATGCGTTGCAAAGTTAATATAATGGTTCTGTCTTCAGAAATGATATTACTCAGTAAATCAAATGTAACGGAGCTGTGATGTAAAATAACATAACATATCAGATTACCAAATAAAACTGATAAGCAAACCACGCATAAAACAAAAGAATATAATATACAGTAGCAGCAGCAGCGTACTCCACCAGAGGCTGGGCCCTTAGCTGCCAGCAGACGCTGCTGGGTTACTTCAAAAGGAAAAGAGTGAACAGCAACGCCCAAATTATGTATTAGTCATTAAATAGTGAAATCATTACAATAGTTGAAGCTTTGAGACTTACAACATAGAACAATCCTTCCTTCCTCCTATCCTATCATGAATCCTTGCTTCTGAATCTCTAATTCAAATCATCAATTCACCATCATTCGAATCCGCAAAGTCATCCTGAAGTCTCCCCCTCTCTGATCTTTGTTTTCATTTAAATAGAGAAAGATCAGAGAGCAGTTATAACATAGATAATTACAACATGATTTCTTTTACAAATTTGGGTTGATTCTAACCAGATGGTCAACAAGAAAATATATTTCCTTTCATCTCTCAACAAAATCAAGACGAATTTGGGTTTGCAGCTGAGATTTGGAGGACGGCCGTAACAGCAAATCTGATAAAATCGTGCTCAAAGAACCCTACGTTTCTCTTTGTACAAGTCGAATTTGGGCAAACCGTTCTTTTCCAAAGTTAATTGGGCCCGTTCTGGACAAAACCCATGTTCCGGATTTCTCAAATTCGTCTTCATTTGCTCAGAATCTCAACCGCAAAACTATCACTCCTTAAACCAGCGAATTTCTAAGTTGGCAGATTTAAAAATCAAATCTTCAATCTGGAAGTTACCTTGGAGGCTAAAAATGGTTAATAATGTTATAACCAACTTATTAGAACTATCATTGATAAAATAATGCATAATCATCAATTTATTAGAAATAAAGGAGAATAAATAATATTCATCCATGAGAGCATAAATCATTTATAAAATGGATTTAAATGATAAATTATAACAAATGATATGATGAAGAATAGTGGAACTGGGTGGGATAAGTGTTCAAAAGTGATAATAATAATGGCATATTAACGACCCAACAGAGGTCACATAGATCAGAAGTGTGCTTCAATCAAGTTGATCTTGTTTGCTCCCTCTGAGTCCAAAGCTCATCCAATCATGAGCCTTATTGACACATTGTTATTCCATCCTTTTCCAATGATTTCCACACCTTGGAAATTTTTATTATGTCCTATAATCCTCGCTAGGAGGTTATGGAGGAATAGATACAACCAAGAAATATATACAAAGACTCATAATAAAAAACAATCAGGAAAGTACTTATCTCTTGAGAATGTGTCAACTCCCTCTTGATCTTAATCTTCTTGGGTCTAATAAACCTTGTTCATCTCATCAAGAATCCATTCTCATCCATATCATCATCATCAAGGAATCCACATCCTTAATGAGTCTGCATCATCATCATAATCAACTTCATCAACAAGTCCACATCATCACCATCATCAACATCAATGAGTCCACATCATCATCAACAACATCATAAATGAGTCCACATCATAATAATTATCATCATCAACTTCAATGTTTCCACATCATCATCATCCACAAGTCTACATCATCATTAAGAAGTCCACATCATCAATAGATCATAAGTCCATATCATCATTCATATCATCAATGGGTTTACATTTTCAATAAGAAATTTACATCATCATGGTGCCCATATCATAAATCCACATCATCAAGAACATCAAAGAGTCCATATCATCAAATCATTAAGAATCCCAATCCATGTCATTAACCTTGTCAACATCATCATCAAGGATTCACAAAGAAATAAAATAAATACAAGATACTTATCATGACAACTCCCTCTTAATAATTAGCCTTCTTGCATCAAAATTGTAAATCAACCTCATCATCAAAATGTAAAATCTTTTTAAGTAGAAGAAATTAATTCATAAGACCAACCTTAGATAGGGTTATTAAATGATAGACTAGGGTTTGACTTCAACCCTTAATAGCTCTTCAGATTTGGTCTAAGATTTATAAACATTATATGTGAAGCATTCATCCTTTCATTCTATACTAGCTTCATTATATATGTTTTCAATGTCACTCATCAGTCATAGGGTTTTGTCCTCAAACCCTAGGGTTGAACCCTTGCTAGGGTTTTCAAATCACTCAACGATTTTCAGTATTTAAATGTCTCAGACAAAAAAGACAACATCAATGACTTTTGAACTTTATTTTGAGGGAACATGTCCTTTTTGTAATAGAAAAGGCCTCAAACAATATCACATTTCATGGCAATAGATGATAGCTTCAACATTTAGCTTTACACACCACTATGAAGGGTCGTTTAGTGAATCATGGCTTGTACCAATAGTTACTATGCAAATTATTGTCATGATGCAACGATCAAATATATGTAATCACGCCTAATAGATTCCTAAGAGAGGGCCTTTTCAACATAATCATATTGAACTTTGTAACTTTTAAATCGTGCAAGGGGTCATGAATTGTTATGAATTTATACACAACAGATTCTTATTGAACTTTTCTCTAACATGAACCCGAATTGTTATGCCCATAGTCAATGCTCTGAATTCAACTAGGATGCTTATGAATTAACTTTCAAAAATTTCCTTCTGAAATATAGTGAAGGATCACTAAGGAAATGCTCGAAGGCCAATCCAATTGTCATTAAGGTTGGACTTTTGTTGCTTCAAATTAGTGAATGCTAGCCATAGGAGGGTATCCTTTAGAGGAACATGGTGCTTCCAAATTAGTTAGGTCAACAAGAGATTAATTATTCAATTCTCCAAGTCAATTATTTTGTAGGTTCAGTTCATGCTTCAATAGTCATAATGAAATTAGACTATCTAAAAAAATTAGATAGGTCCACTCTAATGAAGTCCTCCTTCTAGAGCATATCAACTATTAAAAATTCTCCAAATGACCATTAGTCATGCGAACCAAAATTGCTATCAATATAGAATTGATTACAGTGTCTCAGAAATACACGTGTAAGAGAAAGAGTGTCTAGGGGAAATTTTAAGAATCCGGGCCCCAAAATTATATGTATAATAAATGGGTGAATCCCCATGGTACATATAAAAATGTATAATCTATTTTTTCAATTATATAGTATGTATATATAATTTTTTGGCGATTGTTTTATTGAATTATATTTTTTTGTTAAATCTTGGCAATTTTTTTACTAAATTATAGAACATTGTAACATCATTGCAAATAGAGTTACTTCTCAACATAGTGTTTTGGTGGCTAAGTCACTGATGCTATGTTCAAAGTGTTCAACACCTTCACAAGTTATATTTTGGCATTGGGTGAGATCAGTGCAACATCTTGGAAAAGTTCAAAGGACCATTAATCTATGTGACATTATTTCCCTACCCACCTGTTTCAAGTTTTGGGCTTGCTCATTTTTAGGAGCATTTTCTCCACTTAGTGAGTTGTAGTGGGGTTCGTTTGGTGGCATTTTGGGGGCAATTAAGTTGGTTAGGAGTTATCTTTTTGAGATAAATCTCAAACCCTTATCGTGGCTAGTACTAAAATTTAGTGTAGGTCAAATTGTTCCACCAAATAACTACTAATAATTAAATTAAAATTTTAAAAACCCTATTCTAAAAAAATACATCTATAAAGATAATAATTAATAAATAATATTAAATTTTATTATTATTATTATTATTATTATTTAAATAATAATAAAAAAACATTTATTATTTTTTAATATTTACAACAATAAATAAAATGCTATATGGTGTATATAATTTTATATTAAAACATAAATTAAAATAAATAGTTTTTCTCCTATAAATATTTTTTAATAGAATTTAATAATTATTATTATAATTATATAATATTTTTTTATTAATTATATAAAATATTACTTATATTTTATATGTTTTTATTTATATTATATTTTATATTGACTTATATAAAGAATATGGTTAGAATGTTAAAATAATATCTTGAGCTATATAAGAATGTCATTATAATAATACTCAGCGTATTTGGATAAAATTTGAAAATAGTAAATATAAACATTATATCTTACATTAATTCTTTTTCTATCATAATGAAATAGTTTCATTGTATCTCTACATCCATTATTCTTTAAACACAATATGTTTAAATGAATTTGAGTCATTTACAAGTATTATGGAATTTTTTGTTAGAGGAAAATACACATAGATATAAAGCTTTTTGTAAAACCAATAATGTTTTAATTTTTGTAATATGTATATAACATTGACATTTCTTGTATCTCTTTCAATTTGATTAAAAGATAATATATATTTTTTCAATTAGTGATAGTCATATAAATATAATTTTAAGTGCATGTATAATTTTTTTTGAAAATCTATTTCTTGTAATTTTCTAACTTGATTAAAATATAAGTCATATTATTAACACTTTTTATATATTTTTTAATTATTTATGAATTATTAAAAAAATATAATATAATCAAAATATAAATTATATTATTAGTATTTTTTAAAATTCATTTTTATATCACTTGTTTTTTTAATTATAAAAATAATTAAATAAGTATGTGCAAATACATTTTTTAACTAATGATATAATACAAAGAAAATTAGACAAGTCAATTTAGAAGATGACATTGAAACATATTTGGATATATAAATTTTTTAAAGAAATTGGAAAATCACTAAAAAAATTGAGATTGTTTAATTAATATCTTAAAAAAAAAAACTTACCCTACTAGGTGTTTTCAAATTTATAAAATTATTAATTTTAAATGAGAAAATTAGTGAAACACTTGCTTCTTTGCTCAAAGTAATATAGATAATAATAATAATAATACCAAAATTAATAAAATAAATCACTAATATTATTACTATGAGCAATAAATAGTTAGTTTTTTTTTTCCAAATATAATGCAATAAAATGAAATGGAACAAGTGAATTGATTAAGAAAAATGTAGACTCAGGTGTTACTATAATTTTGCATCAAAACCCATTTAAAAATTTTACATCAAAATCCATTTAAAAGTATATATATATATATATATATATATATATATATATATATATATATATATATATATATATATATATATATATATTTGACATATTTATATAATTGTAGGCGAATTTATCTAAACTATACCAAAAACCATAGTCAATCTACATTTACAAATAGAAGGAAGGGAAGGAATCGCCCCCACTTCGTCTCCACCAACAAATCATCTATATACATAATTATATTTTTTTATTCCATGCACAAACTTAGTATCTCTGATAATATTTTGTAAAAAAGGTTTAATTATTATTCTTTTTATCTATATATGTTTGCTGATTATATTTTTTAATTCTATACACAAAATTTTACCAAAAAACTACAACACGTAAGCAATAGAATGTTTCTAAGCAGTGAGGAAAACTAATATCTGCAACCTATTGTGCAAAACATTTTAAGATTTAGGATTTATAGTATATACCTTAAACATGAATAAGATTTTAACAGAACATATAAAACTATTACACTCAAGTAAAATACAAAAATCGATGTAAAATCAAAGGAATTTAGAGATTATTATTTCTAAATGTAATTTCAAACCTTTAAAGTTGCATGAAAATGAGTTAATGTGCATCTCAACATGTAGAAACTAGCTATTTTGTAGCCTTTTTAAAAATACTATGATAAGTAAAAGGTAGACATTACAAGTTAGTGGTTTTTATATCTATATTGGAATATAGCTGCACCACCCTCTCTACCATCATTTATAGCTAATTGAATTAGAAAGGAAAGATTGCTAAAATTATGAGAACAATCACCCTTTCATTATACATGGTGGATCAAGTCCATTGAATGTCCTAGAGTATTCATGTTAAAGGAATTTGTGAACACCCACAACAATCTTCATTGGACTATTATTTTATTGATTCCAGAACAATTTTGAAGATTTCGATGGTGAATGCAATGACTTCTACAATTAACTTTATCTTACAACTAGAGCATTTTAGGTTTATATAGAGGGTTAAATGATTTAGTAGATGAAACAATTTTTCAATCTAGACATATAAAAATATAGAAATATGGTACATCCTCTACTATTTATATAGAGCTTTCTTGATAGTCACCACTATTACAATAAGACAAATTTATAATAGTTTAGGTTAAAAAATAAAAAGTAAAATTTTAATAATCATATTCATATTCATATTTTTATGTTGGCTAGATTATTCATTTAACATTTAAGGAACACAGATGTGGTTGAATGCTTACCAAATTAAAAGCAAATAATCAAATAATTGTGCTCGCTAGATGTCAAATCAAGAGATCTCCCCATTGAAATGGTTATTTAAATAGTGATGGAATGAATTTCATATAAACATCCAATTTCTATAAATCCATGATTCCACATCCCATGAGGTGCGGGATACATTTACAGGAAAAAGAAACAAATTCCAACAATTTTGGGTTAATAGAAAATGTAATAAAGAGAAAATAAATTCCACGAGGAAAAATAAACCCAAATAATTTGTATTCCCATAAAAATAAGGTGAAATATATCTTGATACTTTCCATTACCATATAAATAGGGCAAATGGAAGAATGTAGTTTGGATTTTACTGGATAAAGAACAAATTCCAACAACTTTGGATTAATATTTAAATATAATAGAGTGAAAATAAATTCCTTGAGGAGAAACAAATCCAAATAATTGGTATTGCCATAAAAATAGGGTGTGCAGTGAAAAATAATATTTTAAACTATCCCCAACAAACTCCCATGGGCTAATGGTTTACAGTTTTTTTTAAATAAATATTGGGTGATGCATATTCAAACCCTTATTTGTAAAAAAATCACCCAACCAAAATAAAAGACCCCCTAATTTCGCCCCTAAACTTTTCTATGAGAGTGTCATAGATACACAAATTAGAAATTTAAAATTCATACTTTGGTATTGGTTGACATAATATAACAACTTCATACTTGTCATGTAATGCCTCCTCCCACATTTACATGCTTTTACAAGCTCTCCAAGATAAACATGAACTGAGTGCTACTATGACATGATTCAACCTCTAAGTTCTAGTTGTGGAAGTGGGGCCCACACATTGGAAGTTTAGTGACATCCCCTAGGGACCATAGACCACTCAGGAGCCTGCAAACCACCCCAAGTGATCAATCCCTGAGCTGGAACTCCTTTTCACATGAGAAACTCCCCAAATGCACCCATAACACTGCATGCATGTGGTTGGGAGGCTATAACCACACACATAGGCCTGTCTGCCAGTGGTTATGACCCAAATTTCTCAGTTCAGTGCACGCAATTGTGCGATCTATGCCACTTTTTCAGGCAAGCCTCTAGATCACTGCCCAAAATTGCATGTAACTTTACAAAATCATAAATAACATGATAACAAGGCTAGCCATTCAAAACTTGAACAATATCTTAACTAGAACATGCCTAGAACATGATAGAAATTTCATCAAACATATGATAAACATGAAAGCTATAGGTCATGAATGTATATATGATCTTAAACTTCTGAACTTCATCGGAGAGTCACAAGAAGGTATAATTCTCTCTCAAGCTAGCTGCAAAAATACTAGTTAGCCAATGCATTCGTCAACCATTCAATAAATTATCAAACAATGAACAAAGCCATATCTAGAGCACATCATAAAATCACTCTTATAACCAACATATACTAGAATATATACAATCACAAACCAACCATAACATCACTTAATAATCAATACATGTGCTCATAAATCATAATGAGGAAAATAGATTGTATTAACATATGCAAAAGCCAACAAAGTCAAGGAATTCCATGTACCACCCGACCATAGATTGGGATGAACCAAATTTTTATTTCAACCAATCACCCTTGTGCTATATTCCAAGCGTGAATGTGGGATCTCATGGGATAAACCAAAACATAATCAAATAGGGGCTCCAGAGGTTAAACCACCTCCACCCTCAAGCTATTGTGATCTCACCTAAACTAGTATCAAGATCACAAAACTAAACCAAGCTTGGATGCCTCAAAATTCTTTCACCGTACCTTAAGGAATTTTCTTATCTCCACCCACCTATCGAGAGTTTCTCGGAGAAAACCATATCCACCCCCGACCCTTGGGATTTTCCTAAGACCACCTTACCCAGCTCCAAAACCTTTTGGAAATCTAAATCTCAACAAAGAATGAATCTGATCACACCATGGCTATCTAGGAAATGACAACGAAAGACTAAAAACATTGTCAAATTAGGAAAATCCCATGCTAGTGACAACAAACTTAACCAATAACCAAATGCATGTGCCACACATTTCAATCTAGGTATGCTAAATCTCACATGCACAATGTTACTTTCAATCCACAAATAATTTTTTTCCTTACTTCTTGTTGTCCAAACTTCCTCTTTTGCTTCCTTGCTTTCCATTGCTTATTTGTCCAAGTGTTTGTTCTCTCTCCTTTTCTACACTTACTCAAAATCTAGGAAGAAGATGTCAACTATTTATTTGGTGCCTTTTTAGCATCGGTGTTTCCTTTTTCTTCATTTTCCTTCATTTTGCTTCATTTTTCCTCTAGTTTCTCTTGTATGCAAATTTGTGTCTCTTCACCTTTCTTTTCTCCTATTTTCCTTTATTTTCATAATTAAATGTCAATTATTGCCTCTTTTCCTTTTCCAATACCTTTGCCAATTTCCATAGCCATTATTAAACCACAAGTGACCCCCAATGTGATGTTTTCCCCACCATTCAAGTTGGAATACGTGTCCCATGACCTTGGTTTTTTTTTTATTCACATGGAAACTTAACCCGAGGATGTTACAAACCCCTCCCCCTCGGGGGAACACTGTCCTTTGTGTTCGATGACACTTATGACTAGCAAGACATGTTGCTTATGGAGCTTTATAACATAGCTCGATGAAATATTTATAATCACCAACTGTTGAGAACATGACCACCATACTGCTTATGGAGCTTCATAATTTACCCAACTTAATCTAGTATTTATAATTATAAGACATATACTTATGCATTTTTCCTCAACCAACAAATAATCATACTCTCTATGGAGCTTTATAAATACAACTCAATATAATATGTACAATAATATACACATATATACATATGTACATTTTCTCTAACCAACAAATAAAAGGATATGATACTCACATCATCAACAAGGGAGTCTAGAGGCTCACACCTCCACCCTCAAAGTAGTACTAGGATTCACCTCCTTTCTAAGAAGTCCAGAATCCACTGCCATAATCAAAATTTGGCTACAATATCCAATGCTACAATCCTTATGCTACTTTCTCTCTTAGTGAACAGTTATTGGCTCATTGTTCCAGGGCACACTCCCAATGTGCTTTTGATTCCATCTGGAAATGCTAATGAATAAAATAAAAGTATTCTCTTGTCTTCCCTTCTCTACATACCAGTCCCTCGAGCCATCCAGTCACCTCCTTCTGTGCAATCACTCACCTTCCATGTTCCCCGACATCCCCTTCACAGGTGATCCATCCTATATCAAGGTTTACTCACATTAGGAAGGTCTAAAAACTAAGGCATATCCCCGCCTCAAAACCATCATACTAGCCTGGATGGCATGATCAAGGAAATCAATGGACACTATTGGGTGAAAATTTCCACAATAGCCCTGCTCCTGAAGTTCTTTATCAACATATTATTGCATGTTTCAATTCCTTTCCTACTGCTAGAACTCTTGCAGCCAGTTCCAACCACCCAAACTAGGCATTTCCATGCTTTCCTGTACCAAGAACATAATTTCCATTAGAATAAAAATGAATTCAAATCATACCTCATTGATAACTCTTCAATAATATACACCTGAAATTTTGTTTACTTATTATCAGAGCAAGTCAAATCAACTCTTTGATCAAATCATCATGTATAAACATATCACATCCAATTAGCTCAAAACTCAAAACTCAACCATCATAAATCAAAATTATATATTATGTGAATAATTAAAAACTAAGATAAAATATTGATACTTTTATTTAAGTTGTTCTTTGCTTCTACCTTTTTACTTTGTTCTTTATGTACACACATTGAATCAATTGCCAAACGTGGAAATCACCCTATTCCTTCTCTTCTCTTGACTATGTAAACACATTAGATCGAATGCCAAACCAGGAAAGAAACCAATGCCTTCTCTTCTCTTCAACCACGTACACACACTAGATCAGTTGCCAAAATTAGTAAGCACCCATTTCCTTTTCTTCTCTTCAATATCAACAATAAGGGAACCTAGAAACTGTACTACCTCCTCCCTCAATATCAACAACAAGGGAATCCAGAGACTAAACTGCCTATACCCTCAATATCAACAACAAGGCCTCTAGAGACTAAACTGCCTCTACCCTCAATATCGACAACAAGGGAATCCAAAGACTAAACTGCCTCTACCCTCAATATCAGCAACAAGGGCATCTAGAGACTAAACCACATCTAACCTCAATATCAACAACAAAGGCATCCAAATACTAAACCTTCTCTACCCTCAATATCAACAACAAGGGCATCTAAAGACTAAACCATCTCTACCCTCAATATCAACAACAAGGGAATCCATAGACTAAACCGCCTCTACCCTCAATATCAACATCTCAAGATTGGTCTCTTCCTACGATTCTAGGGCTCCAGAGATCCTATCCCAACACATAGCCTCTAGGTATCCTTAGAACAAATCCCCAACACGTACACATACACAATGTACAACACAACACATACACCTACACTCGGTGTATAACACAACACATACAGCTACACCAGGTGTACAACACAACACATATGCCTACACCCTGTGTACAACACCACACATACAAAATACACATGGCACAGTATAATGAGTACACAAAACTCATGACACAATACCACATGTACACAACAAAACATGTACAAGGTATACACAATAAAAACATGTACAACATGTACACAACAACAATACTGCACATCCAGAGAACACACCACCTCTACTAGGAAACCTTGCCTCTAGTGTCTTTCCCATGCCTTTTTGTGTGCATCCACAGCCCAAGTCCCAAGTTTGTGGTTTCTTCCACTTTCCATGCTTGTCCCAGCATGTCGCAAATCACATTGCTTTCATTCTACTGATGTATCCTTTAGCATTACCTGTCCATAACATAAACATATGAATAGTCTAAGCACATAATATCAAAATCATATCCACATGATACTAACCTCAAAGTTCTGTCCGGGCTACTCTACCACTTGATTCCTTATAAAACTAGGAACCTTTTCATGCCATTCACCCGCATAAGCAGCCATTCTTCAACAAAAATGATTCCTGATGACCATGTCAAATTACCAGTGTTCATAAGGTCAAGGTTAAGAGAACTTGCTTTATCCCTGCAAAACATGCATAATATTGAGAACAATGGTTCCCAACATAACTAAGGCATATGATACCTCAAATACATTTACTTTACACTTCCTATTACCTTTCTCATGACTTTCTTGTCACCATCCATTTATCCCAATGAACCTAACCAGCCCAGCTGGTTTTCATATTCTTGCCTTCAACTACCCCTTATTCATGCACTAGGCTTCATTTGGGTCTTACATTACCTGTTGGGTTTCATTCAGCTCTCCCCTAGCTCCATTAACTTTCCTATTTCCCCAACCAATTCCCCAAACCCTCAAAATATAAAAGTCAAGGACACGAAGAAAAAAAAAGAAACCCATGGAAAACCAATAGCAATACAACACTACAAATAAAGAGGCATGGCCATGCATCAGACACAATAAAAAACAGCAAATCAAGCACAAACAAATAAAAAAACATTGAAAGAAAAAAAAATCAACAAACACCATGACTCAACCCCATAGTTCCCAGTGGTTCCAAGGGAAATATCAACCTGAGCCTTCTTCAATATCTATGGTATTCCCTTTTCCATGCAATTCCCTGTGTCATACTTCCATAAACACACAATTGTAAGTGCATCAATAAATATAACAATATACCCAGTATGTTGTCCTGCAAGTGAACTCCTGCACATGTCATTTCTCAAGGGATTCCAATTCCCTTAAAAATTCTATCCATAAATCGAAACCAACTGTCATACCTGTCATCTGATCAACCATCTACCATGTAGCTTCCTCTGCCCAAAGTTGTTCCATGCACTTTAATTTGCTCTATTGCTTGGTTCCAGAGCATGATCTTATCTCATTGAAAAATGCTTTGAGGCTTCTCCTAGAACTCTCCCCCTGGTTCCACTTCTACCTCAGTGATGGACTCCTAATGACCTGCCTGATTTTTATCCACTATTGCATAGATCCGGGGAATGTTCTAACCTACATCCCCAATTGTCTGTGCCTCCTATGCACTGTAAATATTAGGCATGTCATACTTCCGTTGCGCCACTCTGATACAAAGGGAAAACCTTCCTACAATGATCTCCACCACAGGTCCAACATCTCAATGGTTCTCTATCGTTTCCTTTATTCAGCTATTCCATAGGATGAAACCCATGTCCTCTATCAGCTGCATTGAATTTCTTATACGAAGCCACATTTTCCTTTACCCTTCCACTTCACACTTGAACACAGGCTTGCAATTTGACAGCTCATAACAATGCTTCAACTTTCTTATGGCTTCCTCCAATCTCAATCCTATCTTTGAATGCTAATGGCAGCCCATTGATGAACCTTTGAATCTTCACTTTCTCTTCCTTGAGATAAGGAACATACCTCAATAGCTCGAGAAAATCTGCTAGAAACTATCACTTCTCACTCCTATATAGATGATGGTGGTGATGGAATTGATGTCTCCTGGAACCATAGTTAGATTAGAATACATAAGTACTACCCCTCATGTTAGGTGTATCCAAGGATCTGTCACCTCTCAGTGTATCATATATGTCCACCTGGTGTCCTCTATGAGACCTGTTGCCATATGCCCCATTAGTCTTCTCCTCCTGTCCATAACTAATCCTTTCTTATCCCTACTTTTGCAAATCTGAAAGGATCTGAAGGATGACTCCATTACCTTTTGCTTTCTTTTCCTAACCCCTTGCAAGTATTTCATGTGTCTCAATCAACCTATTATTTTCTGCCTTGCAACTTCAAATCCCTGCCCTTATAATCCTTAGTGTATCTGCTATATTATAAGAGTACTCTTCTCCTTGTTTCCCAACTGACCTTCCAATTCCATAGAATTCACATCAGGCTTGTAAGGGAATCATATGAACTGTAGTTCACTAATCTGCTCTTCATTTATGGTCTTCTATTTCTTGCAACATACCATGTTAGATAAATCAAATAGAGAACATAATCAAATTCATACTTCAATATATCTTAGGGGAGGCTATCACATCTACACAAGTCAGTCTAGATTAGCACGATACATAGTAATATCAATAACTTAATCGCAATGACAATAATCATCATGCATATGACTGCAATGCCTATGACAACAGGTTAACTAGCATGTGTGACTAATCGATGCATGTGCATTTAGCAACACTAATCAACTAGAATCTATCATGCATCTAACCACGACAAAATGATAGGAATGCATATAACCACAATGCATATAACAACCATTAACCATCATTCTTGTGTGACAAGAATATAAATGCATATGATGATCTACTTTTTACCCTGAGGTTTAGTGTTGCAACCTCGCTCTAATACCACTTAGTAATGTCTCCCACATTTACCCTCTTTTACAAGCTCTCCAGGGTAAACATTAGCTAAGTGCTACTATGACATGATCTGCCCTCCAAGTTCTATTTATGGAAGTGGCATCCTGTTGAAGCCTCAAAAATCGCTGCAACAACATCGGGGATAACCACCCGGTCCGGACCTTAGTACAACTCCTTTTCCGTTTGGAATAGTGGCTCCGACTGGGGATAATGGGACCAATTTCCCAAAAGTAGATAATCGGGATGAATGGATGATTTATAAAACTAAGCTAGCGATGGGCGGATAACTAAACTATTTAACAAGAATACAAGAACTATAACCTATCCCGGGAATCTATTGAACTTTAAAGTGCAGCTTTTAATGGTCTGTGTCTAAGGACAGGCATATAGATGACTCCATCGATCAGACATAGATATTAATTCATTCAAGATTACTGTGCCTAAATAGTTAAGCCCAGTGATTACAGCAATATTACTGCACTCATCATTTATATTATCGACATATACATGATTAAAAGGAAAGCATACCATAAAACATCCAATAGTGGTATGAATGTAGATCTGCTGTTACAGCGCATGCATATAATCAACAATAGCAAGGATAATCAAATAACAATTCACATAACAGGAATGAATTCAGACATAGATAGAAATACCATATGAGCTGCTTTAACACTCCCGATATCAATCGCTACTTGTAATTCTTTCTTCAACGCAGAAACATTCACAACAACGACAATAGTGCACAATTGCATAAAAAAGCTTCTTTGCTGAATTAAGAAAGACTGGTCCAGTTTCATAAAAGAATATTGACTGAAGCACAATAGTGCAAACTTCAGTCCTTAAGTCTGGTACAAAACTTTACGACCCTTTCCAAAACAATGAAAGGGTCTATAAATACTAAATTAATCTAAATATCTATCAAGCTGAAATGCAACTAAATCGGTATCAATAAATTTTGATCCTATTTTCCTCAGCGATCTGGCAATTGGCGGCATGATTCATCAGGTAGGCTGCTTGCCTTTAAATCTGAGCTGACTTATCGCAAGCATTGGCTCTACTTCAGGAGGTTTGTTGAGGCGCGAACTGAGCTGGGCGGCATAGGTGGCATCCTGAATATCGGGAATTATACACCCGATTGCATCTGTTAGGCACTTAAGGGCGGCTCTCTGTGTATGCGGCTTTACAAGGAAGAGCCAATATGCTTCCATAGTTAAACTATTAATCCCAGCGATTAATCTCCCTTTCTCCTCTAAATCAGGATAGCACGATTGTTCCAATGTATTTGTTGGTGTTATCTTTCCTGGTGTACATTGGGAAATCATATTTGCTAAGTAGAGAGTGTTGTTAACTAGATCAACTAGATTGCTGGAAGTTGATTTACATCTTGAAGCTGCCCTTTCTGCTTTCATCACTTGAGTGTGCCATTCTGTGAAAAGTATGTCGTTATATGTTTCTGAAATCTTGGGAAAATTTGCTTCTCTCCCTTGATCAGAATCTTGCGAGTCAAGATATGCAGTTATGATCTCTTCGGCCTGGTCTAACTCATTCCCGGCCTTCTCTACCTGCTGATTTATGGATGTCGTTAGCTCACACAATGGCTCTGCCTGAGCGATTTGTTGACACAGGAGCCTAATTTGGGATATTAATGCAGTGTTTATTTGCACTGCTTCTGCTCTGAATTCACCCACCTGTTGAGCGCCCTTTAACTTTTCGAGCTGCGATGACAATTGAGCGATTTTCTCATCCTTTGTTTTCATCATTTGCTCGTTCGCTGCCCTTAATTGTGCCAATGCCTCCGATAATTCCTTCTGTTTCTGGATTGTGTTTTGGTCGACCCTTTGCTTTTCTGCCTGCAATTGCTGAGTTAATTGACTGTTCACTTGTTGTTGTGTCGTCAACTGCTGCTCCGCCTGCTCTGCCTTCTGCTTTGATTCAGCCAACTCTGCCTGTAATGCGAAAATTTATTGGTCCTTAGTCTTTCGTAGAAGACTTACCTCCGACGCCTTGTCGATTGTTGCTGCCGAATAGGCTCCTGCATACGGTGACAGTTTTGTTAGGTCATCGGAGGGGTCGAATTCCTCCTTCCAAACCACGCTGCCCGTTACAGTTTGTTCTGGAAAAAGGGGAGGTTGATCAATCTTCCTCCTTTTCCTTTGTCTTTTTACCACTGCCTTGTGCCTCGAGCTGTAGAAAACATCCAGGGGAGGAATATCTTCTACCTGGAGAATGATTTGGTCGGAGGGGTCTTTTGGTATTATCTCAACATCCTTGGAAATGGGTGGGCCGCTGGTTCCACTTAGAACCTGAGGTGAAGTGATGTCCTGTATATCGTTTGTCTTGGAAGTGTCTGTATCCTTGGAACATTCCAACCCACTGATGATAGAGTCAAATTTCTTCCACTCTTGAAGCAAATTAGGGTCAATAGTAGTATCTATATTGACATCAGTGGTGGTTTGTTTTTCCTTTTCAGCTTGGGACTCCTTCCGCACTTTTTCCTGCTCTCTTTTCTGTTGTTCCTCTTGTTCTTTCTTTTGCCTTTCCTCTTGCTCTTTCTTTTGTTGTTCCTCTTTCTCTTTCCTCTGTTTCTCCTCGTGTGCTTTCTTCTGCATATATTCTTTTTCTTTTTTCTGCCTTTCCTCCTGTTCCTTTTTATGATCCTTTGTTACCACCGGAGGTTCCTTTGACTGTTGCCGAACAGGCTCTCTTGATGATGTCGCCAGGGTTGTTGCTAGTAAATCTAGAGGCAGAGTTTGCAACCTCTGTTCTCTAAGCTTATTGAACTCAGTGAGCCCTTCATCATTATATTTCAATCGAGTGAGTTCTTTAGCCTGAACTATTGTTTCGGCTGCAACGAATAGGTCATCAAACATATCTTCTTTGTGCTCAAATTTTGTCAATTTGGCCTGTTCTAGTGCATTGTAGGCAACTTTGCTTGGATCATATGGCCTGTTTGGGATAGTCGCCAGAGTTAAGGATTGAATCTTTGTGGCTTCCTTTTCTGCATGTTTGAGATCATGCAGAGTATAGACACCACACCTCAAGGGAAAAGAGGGCCAGCCCCTCTTCTTTTCTTTCTTGAGAGTCTGTGTAACACTCTCAGCCATAATCTGATAGGCGATTTCTCTTGCTAGCAGTTTATCTGGTATATACAAAGGGAGAACATGTGGGTTGGCTTGGCTGCCGAAAACTCTTATGTAGGTAAATCTCTCTTCTCCAAACTAACTTGCTACCGCTGTTATATCAAACGAAGCTTGATAGGAAATCTTGGGAATGGGTTTATCAAAAATAGAATAATGAATAGGCACCATAAAGCCATTGCAAATTTGATACAGATGGTGCTTGTAAGAGGACTTCCATAGTTTCTGATGGTATATGTGGATAGCCGTGGGATCTTGTGGCGTCCACCTCCATCCGAGCACGGGAAATTCAGAATTGAAACATAGTGTATCTAAGATATATGCACTGTAATAGAATGGGGGAATTTTCCTTTCAGTGACGAAAGTCTGATGTCTAAAATCACACACAGCTTGTGCTAATTTGTCAGAAAGGATGGTGGCCCAATCCATAATTATACTGTTTACAGCTGCCTCCATTAGAGGAACCATCTCTATGGTAAAATTAGCAGAATCATGCAATCCCCATAATCTACACATCATTATTCCCGCATAGCAATAAGGAGAAGCCAGAGAATCAACCGAGTACTTACCGGAAGATTCATGTTTGTGTTTGGCTGGATTTTGTCTCCAATCCCGGATGGGTTCGGATTCAACTTCATTTTCGCTTGCAAACTTCTCCAGGAATGTTTTATTATATATCTTCTCCGGCTCGGGCAAATGATACATTTGCCTTAGATCATCTGGCTTGAACGATCCGAAGATTCTTCCATCTCTAGTGCTGAAAGTTCTATCCAAGATTGGGATTTCTTGAATCGCCCACCGCACTACGTCTGTGTATGGGAGAATTTGCTCCCTGGCCGCTATTCTGTGAAGGAAAGAGTCAGCTAAATCCTTGAGAGTACATTCAGACTTCCAAGTAGGATCCGCAGTAGCTTCTGTTACTGTCTTTACTGGTTGTTCGACTTCAATCAGGTTGTAAGTGCCTTGCCAAGTAACTCTGGTGAGACCCGTGTATGTAGTATCAGATATTAAGCCCTTCTTCTTGTCCACGAGAGCTTGTCCTGCAGCTGGTGTAGTGGAAGCGCCTGCGGTCTTCTTAGATTTCTTCCCCATCTTTTTTGAGCTTCCTTCTATGGATGAATTCTGCACAGCGGCGAAAATAAACGTAACACAGAGATATGCTAATGAAAATCCAATACGGGAAAGATATATCAATCAAAGCGTGCTGAGAGATTAACTCTTAAAAATGGTTGCGGATCCAATCCATGGGAAGATCTTACTGATACATTAAATGGCCGTTTAAGGCCTGCCACCCCTTAAATGCTCATTACACCATTATTCGGCTGAATGACTTGCTTAAGCGTGCTATGGATATTTTAGCAGTTGAGTGCAGGTGATGGATTATTTAAGAGATCAAACTTTAAATACGAATGTATCATAATATCTCTCCATTTAACGGCTTTTTCGAAATCCGCGCTGTATCGTAATCGGGCATCGGGAACACTTTAAATATTTATGTTGGCAATTTTGAAACGCCGATCGCCGATAGCGATATCGCATCGCATTGGGAGAATAGGTGTTATATAAACATACGGATAGCATACCCCCAACCGCCGATAGCGAAATCGCATTGCATCGGGGGTAGAATCTAGGCGCCTTATTATTATACATGGGATATTGCCGATTGCCGATTGCGAAATTGCATCGGAACGGGGTGAATGATTTAAGGTGCTTATCCTGTATATAAAGTATCGCCGATTTCCGGTTGCGCATCGCGTCGGGACTAATGGCATGGGGTGCTTTATGATGTGCATGGAGTTTCGCCAATAGCCGATAGCGATATCGCATCGGCGGGATCCCATATGTCATTTATTTGCGTCTTCTATGTCATTGCAATATGCGATCTTGCGATCGCTTTATCGCAATGATAAAAGATTTTTATATTTGATTCAATATGGGTTTTTCAAAAGGTTTTATATAATGCCTTCATTTGGTTTGCGGACCTTTTACAAATAATGCAATATTGATACCAATTGATTTCTAAAGGGACCCATTCCATATAATAATTTTGTAAATAAAATGTTATGAAATGGGGGGTTATTGTGGAGCACAACAATTGGCGATTCGCTGGAAGAAACAGTTATCTCTGAAAAGTATAGAAATACTTAAACTTTTTCAAAAATAGAATTCTAATCAAAGGGGAAAATTCTAATATAACTAGGCATATATGCATTCCAAGTGAAATGAATCTATTTTTGCTAATTTCCTCTCTTTTTTAAGAAAATAGATACATTCTAAGTTTTAAATGAGCCTCTATTAGTTTATAATGATAAAACAGAAAACTTCTCCAAATCAGCTTTTAAAGTGGACTCCTCTGTCATAGGTAGAGCCTCTGCTACCAGCAAACGTTTATAGTTTCGACAGGGATACCTTTTAACCATGTTATTGTCCATTGTTCCATTCAATTAAGAGTGCGATTAACAGAATGAATTCAAAACATGTTTTCATATTTTGTATTTCATTTCCTTTTCTGTTGTTGATAAGATAAAAAGCCATTATCCTGGTTTGGTGGCCAGCTGTTGACAATGCCAGTCACTGGTAGTAGTTTAACTGAACAAGTTGGCTCGTGATGAGACCCCTTGTCTTGTAATTTCAAGCCATTGCCCTATTTTGGTATGCAGTATTGGTAATGTCAGTTAAACTATTTCCCTATGAACATGGTAAGTAGGCTTGCAATAAGACCTCTTATCTTTAATATCAGATATTTTAGAATTACACTCTGAGTAATCATAAACTTTAGTGAATGGGATGAACAATCTTCTCCTTAAGAGTTAATGGATGACAGGGTAAGAGTTGAAGATGCTGAAGTTGGATTGGCTTCTATCTTGATATTGATAACCTTTTGAGACGAATTTGAAAACAGAGAATGATTTATAATACTTTTAAACTTTGAAAGGAGTTCACAAAACTTGAACTGTAGTTTCAGAATACAATGATACCTAATTTCCTAGAAATTATCCCTTTTGGTTAAGAGTTCTATTATTTTAAAAGAAAATATCGCTGCACTCCTATAAATCAAATTTTCAAACACAGCAAAGGTCAATAGTAGATACCTTACAACATTATTTTCTACAAATCCTACAAACTACAAAAATCTATCAAACTAGAAGGAGAAGGGGTTACCTCCTCAATTAAAGAATTTCTTCAAGATAAGGCCATTAACAGGGAGAGAATC
This sequence comes from Pinus tabuliformis, assembly GCA_031772625.1. NCBI lineage: Eukaryota > Viridiplantae > Streptophyta > Pinopsida > Pinales > Pinaceae > Pinus > Pinus tabuliformis. Next base: position 1,027,613,941 of record CM062820.1, on the reverse strand, counting down.
TCTCAACCCTGATAAGTCTTGCAATATAAAGGTTGAATGACCTATCTTTTCACAGATCTGAAACGGTCCAAGCCACATCTTCTGGAACTTGGTATGTTTACCCTTATCCTCATGGGCTTTGTCCCATTTCAGAACTAAATCACCGACTTGGAATTGCTTTGAACCGGATGAGACTGAATCAAAAGCTGCCTTAATGACTTACTAATGTTTGGCATGGATAATCCTGGCTTTTTCTCTTTCCTCTTCTAATTTTAGGATTTGGTCATGTCTAAGATGAATAGAAAAGGACTTTCCTCAATGAACTGCACTAGGGCTAAATAAGGAAGAACAAGATTTGTGGGTAGTACTGCTTCTTTTCCATACACAAGATTGAATGGAGAAGATCCTATAGAAACTTTCTGTGTTATCCTATCAGCCCATAATGCAAACACTAAGGATTTGTGCCAGTTTTTATGATTCTGTTTGATAGTTCGCTTAATGATTTTGATCAGATTTTTATTAGTAGAATCTGCTAAACCATTACCATGGGGATAGTAATTAGCAGAATATTTTAATTTAAATCCTCTTTTAATAGAGAAATCAAACATAGCATTGCCTGAAAAGTAAGATGCATTATCAAAGACAAGAGCATTTGGAACACCAAACCTGGTAATGATGAATTGATCTATGAATTCAATAATTGCTTCAGAATTTGCTGTCTTTAAAGGGATTGCCTCCACCCACTTAGTAAAATAATCGGTAGCGGTAAGGATATACTTATGTTGTTTGGAAGATGGTGGAGTAATCTCCCCAATGATGTTCAATCCCCATTGCTCAAATGGTTGTTCAATGTTGACTGGTTGCAGAGGGAAAGCTGATTTACGTTGTCTTCCACTAGCAGTTTGACAATTGAGGCATTTCCTTACATATTCATGGGCATCTTTAAACAGAGTAGGCCAATAGTAACCAGCATGAATAATTTTGTGAGCTGTTGTATCAACTCCAAAATGTCCTCCCGCTGGTCCATCATGTAACTCCTGCAAAACCTTTTGGGCTTCAGTTTTCTCAAGGCATCTCAATAAGATGGAATCATAATTCTGCTTAAAAAGGACATCATCAATAATTATAAAATTCTTTTCTTTTAACCTAATGGCCCTTTTGTTCTTGTAAGATAAGTTTGGAGGTGCATAACCATTCTTTAAATAAAAGATTAAATCTGCATATTGTGATTCAGAATCAGTAACACTTATCTGATTGATTTCTTCAGTTTGCTCTGTATCGCTTGATTCTGGAATGTTGGATGCTCCTGCCAATATCCTACAAAAACCTTGGCCCCTAACAATCTTTGCTGGCCTAATTTCTAAGTCATACTCTTGAAGCGTTGTGACCCAATTTGCCCTTTTTTCAACTAGTTCCTGTTGGATTAATAGTTGCCTAACTGCTGGGAAAGGAACTATAACTTTTGTATGGGTTTTCAAAAGGAAGGGTCTATAATGCTTGACTGCTTTAAATACAGCAAAGGCTTGTTTTTCTACATCGGAGTAATTCAATTCAGCACCCTGAAGATTTGAGCTAAAAAACGAAATGGGTGCTTCCAAATTGTGATCATTTAGTTGTGTGAGTACTGCAGCATAAGACAAGTCGGATGCAATGGTATACAATGTAAAATGATTAGAAAAAATTGGAGTATTCAAGGCTGGGGCATTGATTATTGATTGCTTGATTAGATCAAAAGATTCCTTTTCTGCTGATCCCCACTTAAACTCTGCATTCTTCTTAATCATTGTCTGAAGTGGCAAAATAATTTGAGAAAAATCTGGAACAAATCTTTTAGCAAAATTGATCTAGCCTAAAAATGACTGCATCGAATTTTTATTGTGTGGGAAAGGGATTTCAGAGATTTCTTTGATCCAATCAGGATCGATATAAATGCCATCTTTGGATACAATAAAACCCAAGAGTTTTCCTTGATCAAGAGCAAAGAAAGACTTTTTAGGGTTAAGAGAAATACCATATCTTTTACAACGCTGAAAGATTTGATTTAGGTCATGCAAGTGATTATACCTCTTCTTAGAGAATACAGTAATATCGTCTAGATAGACGACTACTGTTCTATTAATTAACCCTCTAAAAGCTATATCCATAGCTCTTTGGAATGTCTCTCCTGCATTTATAAGTCCGAAAGGCATTTTCTGATACGCATATGTTCCCCATTTGGTTCTGAATGTGGTTTTAAGCTGGTCATCAGGATGAACCAGAACTTGGTTATATCCTGAAAAACCATCAAGAAAGGACATCAATTCAGAGCCTGCTACTGATTGGAGTATTTGCTCCATAGTAGGTAATGGAAAATTGTCCTTCAGGCTCGCTTTGTTCAAATTTCTGAAATCAATACAAATTCAAATGTCGCCATTTTTCTTTCTGACTGGCACCATATTAGAGACCCAGTTTGAGTGTTGGACAGGAAAAATAATCTTGGCCTTCAAGAGTTTGTTAAGTTCCGATTTAATCTGGCTCTCCAAATTTGGATGTATTTTTCTTAACTTCTGCTGAATCGGTTTCTGATCGGGAAGCATAGGAATGGTATGCTGGATAATGGATGTATCATAAGTCTTCAAATCATCATATTTCCAAGCAAAAACCTGTTTATTTTTTCTTAACAGTTTGATGAATGCCTCCTTCTCTTCTAAGGAAAGTCCTAATCCTAAATTAATATTTTGAGGGGCATGGTCAGTACCTAGATTTATCAATTCGAACCTAAGGGTAGAACTTTGGAGCTTTGTATTAATTACAGGTTTAAACCTGTCTTTGATATCATAAAGATCTTCCAGCTTTACCACAGGCTTAGGAATTGCATTTTCCTGAGGTATTTCTTTCATTTGTAGATCATGGTCATTTTCCTCAATAATTTGATCGTCATAGGACTTTTCAGAAGTTAGAAATTGTAAAATATCCTCATCATGGTTGAATACTCTCCAATTAGTGATATTGTCGGGAATTGAAGGCCTAAAAAGCAATTCCACAGAAAATCTATCTAGGTTGTAGTCTTCAGAAGGTAGTAGCTTGGAAGCTACATTGGCTAGGAGATCGGCTGCCGAGTTTTGAGACCTGGGGATGGAGGAAATGTTGAACGCGGAAAAGTGCGAAGTAAGTTCTTGTACTAGCGATTGATAGTGCTTGAGGTGATTTGAAAGACAATGAATTGCATTCCTCACGTGTTTAACAATAATTTCAGAATCGCCAAATACTTTCAAGTATTGCACTTTAAGACCGATCGCTTTATACAATCCCTGGACTAAGGCTTCATATTCGACTGTATTGTTAGTGCATTCAAATTCCAGCCTACAGGATAGCATTGTCTTTTCTCCTTGTGGACCAACCAAAATGCAACCTGCTCCTAAGCCCTTGCTGGACTTAGAGCCATCAAAATATAAAGACCAAAATAAAGAGGTATTAACAAAAGTATTTACAGTTTTCTCAGCATCATTGAAACATCTAGACTTATCAGTTTGTGAAAAATTTTCAATCTGAGATGTAAAATGATTGACTAAAAAAGGAGATGGTTGGGCAACAAAGTTGCCAAAGAATGACTTTGACGAATAATTCCCCAAAATGTTGTTGTTGAACGCTACAGGTTGGTTTTCTTGCTCAAATTCAGTAACTGTGTGGGTCATATGTTTCTCTCGATCGATCCTTATTTGATTTGGCTTGCCCTTGTAGGGAAGCCACATATGTGACCAATCAGTGGAAATATACCCATGCAATTTTTCGGACCAATCCCTACTCAGAATTAAACCGTAAAATTCAGGTATATCGGCTATTAGGATGTCAATCCTTTGTACTACTCTGGGATCAGCAGACAACCTGATAGTTACGGAATTAATTTCTCCTACAACCTGCACTTTGGTCCTGTCCAACTGTACAATATGAATAGTAGACTTATGGGGTTCAATGTTTAGTTTAGAGCAAACTGAAGTTGGCATTATGTTAGATGATGCCCCTGAGTCAATTAAACAGTTATGCAGGTTTCTGTTGTAAATCTCATAGGTCAGCAGGAAGGGTGGAGTATGAGAATTCGATCTATCTCCAATTAGAACTGAATCGGTAGCTTCAACCATACCTGGAGGAGGTTGGCCTGAATCATTAGCGGCTTTTGCACTGGGAAGGGGTGTAGAGGGAACAACATTCAATTCTTTAAGAAGTAATTTCTGCTGATGCTTTAATTTACGAAGCTCAAACATAGTAATGTTTGCTTTAGTTTTCTTCATGTCATCAACAATGTTATACTCCATTGAATCGGATACGACTAATGTTTTGGATGTTGAAGGAATATTAGAAGTTGAGGGCTGGTTTTGGGGAATTGCTGCAGGTGACTTCTTTGCAGGTGTTTTTTCTTTGGTTGTAGTGGCACCTGCACTCCTCTTCTTTGATGATACCTGAACAGGTTCAGAAGTACTTTTGCTCCTAGTAGTAACTGGGAATGCCTCTTCTTCATTATCGGTATCGGAGTTGGGGAGTATAAAATCCCACATTCCATGACATTCTACTACTTCTTCTTCATCATCAGTCGGTGCGATTGTTTCCTCTTCCTCTTCTTCTTCTTGCTCTGAGTCTGCGTTAGATATGACATTTGGGGGCTTTGACTCATTTCTCTTAAAAGTTCTAAAGGGTCTTTTGGTTGAGGTTTCGGCCGCCTACTTTTTTATTTCGACCATTTCATTTGATAATGTTTTTAAGACCTTTTGCAAACCTTCCATGTCGTATGGGTCTTTTGGGGTCTTCTTCTTTGAGTCATCTTTGAAAGAGACTTTTTTGGCTTTTCTGTCTTCCAAGGCAGCTTTCTTTTCCAGGGAATTGATGTGTTTTTCCATAGCAAGCGCTTCTTTCATATTTTCGGCTAAGGTAGGTTTCCCTGCTCTATCTACAAAGATGGCTATATTGGCAGGCAGAGCTGTTATATACCATTCGCTCCGAATTTGTTCGCTTGGTTTGGAGGCAGTAGGGATTTTATTTAGGAGTTTATTGAAGCATGCATTAAATTCCTTAATTGGTTCCTTATGTTCTATTCTCAGATTGGAGAGATCGTTTATTAAAGTAGCCAAAGACCTATCATCTCCATATTTGGTAAGAAACTGCTCTTTGCAAGTGTTCCAACTGGTAATGGAACCAGAGGGTAAAGAGAAATACCAGGATCCTGCTGATCCTTGCAAGGTATAAGGGAAGAGTCTAACAACAACATCTTGTTCTATTACTCCTTTCAAATTGATTGCTAACATGAAATTATTGATGTGTTCCTCAGCTTGGGTTCCATCATCTGGATTAAACTTGGGTAGCCATTTTTCAGGATAATCTAGTAATGGATGCAATGGCGCAGGCATGTTGACTGCACCAGGTCTGGTCCATGGATCTGCCATTGTAATAGCAACAGTGGTTGATACTAATGTTGGCATTCCAGATGTATGAGAAGGAAATAATATTGAGGAGTGGGCAGGTTGAGATGTTGAAGCTTCTAATCCCTGGTGAACAACAATATGTAATGGGGGAGTGGATGGTTGACTTTGCAGAGGGGAAGATGTAATGGAGGATGTGGATGAAAGCTCTTCACTATCAGATCCTTCAGTATTTTTCTTCACCTTTTTCCTTTTGGGTAAAGGGAACTCAGTGGGTTCAATACCTAGCTTTTCGCTCTGAAGTCTGGTGAGAGGGTGAGGTAAATTGAACTGCGAAGTCGTACTGCTTTGTGATACCTCAGATTTCTGTGGTGAAATCGAGAAGCTCTGAAGTTTGTGGATAAGAGACTAGACTTCAGGTGATTCAAGACTTAACTGTTCTGGAGTATGATGGGTTTGAGCAGTGGTAGTTGATTCCCCTTCTTCTTGTTGGGATACCGGCGAACCAGTATGCAAATAGGAAGATCGAGGGGATTCGGAGGGAGGATTACTCTTAGAATGGCTTATGGGTTTTGGCTTATGTGCCATTCACAGTCTCAGGCCCTCCTTCTAGCGCCAAAAATTTTGAAGCCTCGAAAATCGCTGCAACAACATCGGGGATAACCACCCGGTCCGGACCTTAGTACAACTCCTTTTCCACTTGGAATAGTGGCTTCGATTGGGGATAATGGGACCAGTTTCCCAAAAGTAGATAATCGGGATGAATGGATGATTTATAAAACTAAGCTAGTGATGGGCGGAGAACTAAACTATTTAACAAGAATACAAGAACTATAACCTATCCCGGGAATCTATTGAACTTTAAAGTGCAGTGTTTAATGGTCTGTGTCTAAGGACAGGCATATAGATGACTCCATCGATCAGACATAGATATTAATTCATTCAAGATTACAGTGCCTAAATAGTTAAGCCCAGCGATTACAGCAATATTACCGCACTCATCATTTATATTATCGACATATACATGATTAAAAGGAAAGCATACCATAAAACATCCAATAGTGGTATGAATGTAGATCTGTTGTTACAGCGCATGCATATAATCAACAATAGCAAGGATAATGAAATAACAATTCACATAACAGGAATGAATTCAGACATAGATAGAAATACCATATGAGCTGCTTTGACACTCCCGATATCAATCGCTACTTGTAATTCTTTCTTCAACGCAGAAACATTCACAACAACGACAATAGTGCACAATTGCATAAAAAAGCTTCTTTGTTGAATTAAGAAAGACTGGTCCAGTTTCATAAAAGAATATTGACTGAAGCACAATAGTGCAAACTTCAGTCTTTAAGTCTGGTACAAAACTTTATGACCCTTTCCAAAACAATGAAAGGGTCTATAAATACTAAATTAATCTAAATATCTATCAAACTGAAATGCAACTAAATCAGTATCAATAAATTTTGATCCTATTTTCCTCAGCGATTTGGCAATTGGCGGCATGATTCATCAGGTAGGCTGCTTGCCTTTAAATCTGAGCTGACTTATCGCAAGCATTGGCTCTACTTTAGGAGGTTTGTTGAGGCACGAACTGAGCTGGGCGGCATAGGTGGCATCCTGAATATCATGAATTATACACCCGATTGCATCTGTTAGGCACTTAAGGGCGGCTCTCTGTGTATGCGGCTTTACCAGGAAGAGCCAATATGCTTCCATAGTTAAACTATTAATCCCAGTGATTAATCTCCCTTTCTCCTCTAAATCAGGATAGCACGATTGTTCCAATGTATTTTTTGTTGTTATCTTTCCTGGTGTACATTGGGAAATCATATTTGCTAAGTAGAGAGTGTTGTTAACTAGATCAACCAGATTGCTGGAAGTTGATTTACATCTTGAAGCTGCCCTTTCTGCTTTCATCACCTGAGTGTGCCATTCTGTGAAAAGTATGTCTTTATATGTTTCTGAAATCTTGGGAAAATTTGCTTCTCTCCCTTGATCAGAATCTTGCCAGTCAAGATATGCGGTTATGATCTCTTCGGCCTAGTCTAACTCATTCCTGGCCTTCTCTACCTGCTGATTTATGGATGTCGTTAGCTCACACAATGGCTCTGCCTGAGAGATTTGTTAACACAGGAGCCTAATTTTGGATATTAATGCAGTGTTTATTTGTACTGCTTCTGCTCTGAATGCACCCACCTGTTGAGCGCCTTTTAACTTTTCGAGCTGCGATGACAATTGAGCGATTTGCTCATCCTTTGTTTTCATCATTTGCTCGTTTGCTGCCCTTAATTGTGCCAATGCCTCCGATAATTACTTCTGTTTCTGGATTGTGTTTTGGTCGACCCTTTGCTTTTCTGCCTGCAATTGCTGAGTTAATTGACTGTTCACTTGTTGTTGTGTCGACAACTGCTGCTCCGCCTGCTCTGCCTTCTGCTTTGATTCGGCCAACTCTGCCTGTAATGCGAAAATTTCTTGTTCCTTAGTCTTTAGTAGAAGACTTACCTCCGATTCCTTGTCGATTGTTGCTGCCGAATAGGCTCCCGCATACTGTGACAGTTTTGTTAGGTCATCGGAGGGGTCGAATTCCTCCTTCCAAACCATGCTGCCCGTTACAGTTTGTTCTAGAAAAAGGGGAGGTTGATCAATCTTCCTCCTTTTCCTTTGTCTTTTTACCACTGCCTTATGCCTCGGACTGTAGAAAACATCCAGGGGAGGAATATCTTCTACCTGGAGAATGATTTGGTCGGAGGGGTCTTTTGGTATTATCTCAACATCCTTGGAAATGGGTGGGCCTCTGGTTCCACTTAGAACCTGAGGTGAAGTGATGTCCTGTATATCGTTTGTCTTGGAAGTGTCTGTATCCTTAGAACATTCCAACCCACTGATGATAGAGTCAAATTGCTTCCACTCTTGAAGGAAATTAGGGTCAATAGTAGTATCTATATTGACATCAGTGGTGGTTTGTTTTTCCTTTTCAGCTTGGGACTCCTTCCGCACTTTTTCCTGCTCTCTTTTCTGTTGTTCCTCTTGTTCTTTCTTTTGCCTTTCCTCTTGCTCTTTCTTTTGTTGTTCCTCTTTCTCTTTCCTCTGTTTCTCCTTGTGTGCTTTCTTCTTCCTATCTTCTTTTTCTTTTTTCTGCCTTTCCTCCTGTTCCTTTTTATGATCCTTTGTTACCACCGGAGGTTCCTTTGACTGTTGCCGAATAGGCTCTCTTGATGATGTCGCCAGGGTTGTTGCTAGTAAATCTAGAGGCAGAGTTTGCAACCTTTGTTCTCTAAGCTTATTAAACTCAGTCAGCCCTTCATCATTATATTTTAATCGAGCGAGTTCTTTAGCCTGACCTATTGTTTCGGCTGCAACGAATAGGTCGTCAAACATATCTTCTTTGTGCTCAAATTTTGTCAATTTGGCCTGTTCTAGTGCATTGTAGGCAACTTTGCTTGGATCATATGGCCTGTTTGGGATAGTCGCCAGAGTTAAGGATTGAATCTTAGTGGCTTCCTTTTCTGCATGTTTGAGATCATGCAGAGTATAGACATCGCACCTCAAGGGAAAAGAGGGCCAGCCCCTCTTCTTTTCTTTCTTGAGAGTCTGTGTAACACTCTCAGCCATAATCTGATAGGCAATTTCTCTTGCTAGCAGTTTATCTGGTATATACAAAGGGAGAACATGTGGGTTGGCTTGGCTGCCGAAAACTCTTATGTAGGTAAATCTCTCTTCTCCAAACCAACTTGCTACCGTTGTTATATCAAACGAATCTTGATAGGAAATCTTGGGAATGGGTTTATCAAAAATAGAATAATGAATAGGCACCATAAAGCCATTGCAAATTTGATACAGATGGTGCTTGTAAGAGGACTTCCATAGTTTCTGATGGTATATGTGGATAGCCGTGGGATCTTGTGGCGTCCACCTCCAGCCGAGCATGGGAAACTCAGAATTGAAACATAGTGTATCTAAGATATATGCACTGTAATAGAATGGGGGAATTTTCCTTTCAGTGACGACAGTCTGATGTCTAAAATCACGCACAACTTGTGCTAATTTGTCAGAAAGGATGGTGGCCCAATCCATAATTATACTGTTTACAGCTGCCTCCATTAGAGGAACCATCTCTATGGTAAAATTAGCAGAATCATGCAATCCCCATAATCTACACATCATTATTCCCGCATAGCAATAAGGAGAAGCTAGAGAATCAACCGAGTACTTACCGGAAGATTCGTGTTTGTGTTTGGCTGAATTTTGTTTCCAATCCTGGATGGGTTCGGATTCAACTTCATTTTCGCTTGCAAACTTCTCCAGGAACGTTTTATTATATATCTTAGATCATCCAGCTTGAACGATCCGAAGATTCTTCCATCTCTAGTGCTGAAAGTTCTATCCAAGATTGGGATTTCTTGAATCGCCCACCACAATACGTCTGTGTATGGGAGAATTTGCTCCCTGACCGCTATTCTGTGAAGGAAAGAGTTGGCTAAATCCTTGAGAGTACATTCAGACTTCCGAGTAGGATCCGCAGTAGCTTATGTTACTGTCTTTACTGGTTCTTCGGCTTCAATCAGGTTGTAAGTGCCTTGCCAAGTAACTCTGGTGAGACCCGTGCATGTAGTATCAGATATTAAGCCCTTCTTCTTATCCACAAGAGCTTGTCCTGCAGCTGGTGTAGTGGAAGTGCCTACGGTCTTCTTAGATTTCTTCCCCATCTTGTTTGAGCTTCCTTCTATGGATGAATTCTGCACAGCGACGAAAATAAACGTAACATAGAGATATGCTAATAAAAATCCAATACGGGAAAGATATATCAATCAAAGCGTGCTGAGAGATTAACTCTTAAAAATGGCTGCGGATCCAATCCATGGAAGATCTTACTGATACATTAAATGGCCGTTTAAGGCATGCCACCCCTTAAATGCTCATTACACCATTATTCGGCTGAATGACTTGCTTAAGCGTGCTATGGATATTTTGGCAGTTGAGTGTAGGTGATGGATTATTTAAGAGATCAAACTTTAAATACGAATGTATCATAATATCTCTCCATTTAACGACTTTTTCGAAATCCACGCTGTATCGCAATCGGGCATCGGGAACACTTTAAATCTTTATGTTGGCAATTTTGAAACGCCGATCACCGATAGCGATATCGCATCGCATCGGGAGAATAGGTGTTATATAAACATACGGATACCATACCCCCGACCGCCAATAGCGAAATCACATCGCATCGGGGGTAGAATCTAAGCGCCTTATTATTATACATGGGATATTGCTGATTGCCGATTGCGAAATTGCATCGGAACGGGGTGAATGACTTAAGGTGCTTATCCTGTATATAAAGTATCGCCGATTGCTGGTTGCGCATCGCGTCGAGACTAATGGCATGGGGTGCTTTATGATGTGCATGGAGTTTTGCCGATAGCCGATATCGCATCGGCGGGATCCCATATGTCATTTATTTGCGTCTTCTATGTCATTGCGATATGCGATCTTGCGATCGCTTTATCGCAATGATAAAAGATTGTTATATTTGATTCAATATGGGTTTTTCAAAAGGTTTTATATAATGCCTTCATTTGGTTTGTGGACCTTTTACAAATAATGCAATATTGATACCAATTGACTTCTAAAGGGACCCATTCCATATAATAATTTTGTAAATAAAATGTTATGAAATGGGGGGTTGTTGTGGAGCACAACACATCCATAAACTGGAAGCTTACTAACATCCCTCAAGGACAACAGAACACTCAGGAGCCTGCAAACCACCCAGGTGATCAATCCCTTAGTTGGAACTCCTTTTCACAAGAGAAACTCTCCAACCATACCCATAACACTGCATGCATGTGGTTGGGAGGCTATAATGACATGCATAGTCCTATATGCTAGTGGTTATGACCCAAATTCCTCATTTTAGTGCATATGGTCATGAGATCTATGCCACCTTTTTAGGTAAGCCTCCAGACCACTGCCCAAAACTACTTGTAACTTTCTAGAATAATAAATAATATGATAATAGGGCTATCCATTCAAAACATGAACAAGATATTAACCAAAAAATGAATATTACATGATAGACATTTTGTCAAACATATGGTAAACATGAAAGCTACAGGTCATGAATGCATATCTGATCTTAAACTTATGAACTTCCTCTGAGAATCACCAAGAAGGTCTAATTCCCTCTAAAGCTAGTTGCAACAACATTGATTAACCATGCATTCATCAACCATTCAATAAATTATTAAATCATGAACAAATCCATAGCTAGAGCACATCATCAAACCATGCTTATAATCAACATATAACCATAATAGAGACCATGAAAAACTAACCATAAGATCACTTAATAACCAATACACGTGCTCATAAATCATAATGTGGAAAATATCTTGTATTAACATATGCAAAAGCCAACCAAGTCAGGGACTTACTCATACCACCCGACCATAGATTGGGATGAACCAAATTTTATTCTAGCTAATCACCCCCATGCCATATTCTAAGCATGAATATGGGATCTCATGGGATAAACCAAAACATAATCAAATAGGGACTCCAAAGGTTAAACAATCTCCACCCTCAAGCTACTATAATATCACCTAAATTGGTCCCAAGATCACAAAACTAAACCAAGATTGGATGCCTCATATTTCCTTCACCATACCTTAAGGAATTTTCTTGTGTCTACCCACTTGTCAAGGGCTTCCCAAAGAAAACCATCTCCACCCCCAACCCTTTGGATTTTCCTAAGATAACCTCACCTAGTTCCAAAACCTTCTAAAAATCCAAATCTCAACCAAGAATAAATCCCATCACACCATGGCTATCTAGGAAATGGCAAGACAAGACTGAAGCCCCTGTCAAACTAGGAATATCCCATGCCAATGACAACAAACATAACCAATAACGAAATGCATGTACCATGCATTCAAATCCAGACATGCTAAATATCACATGCACATTGTTACTTGCAATCAAAAACTAATTTATGTTCTTACTTGTTGTTATCCAAACTTCCTCTTGCACTCCCTTGCTTTCCATTGCTTTCTTGTCCAAGTGCTTCTTCTCTCTCCTTTGCTACACATTCTCAAAATCTAGGCAAAAGATGTCAACTATTTCTCAGGTGCCTTGTTATCATTGATGTCTCATTTTTCTTCATTTTCCTCTAATTTCCATTGCATGAAAATCTGTGTCTCTTCACCTTCCTTTTCTCCTATTTTCATTTATTTTCATAATTAAATGCCATTATTTCCTCTTTTCCTTTTCCAATGCCTTTCTTAATTTCCATAGCCATTATTAAACCACAAGTGACCTCCAATGTGATGTTTTCCCCACCATTCAAATTAGAATACATGTCCCATGACCTTTGTCTTATTTTAATTTACATGGAAACTTAACCCGCCGTTGTTACATGTCATAATTTTGTCTTTAAAAGAGATCAGTTTTCTTCTTGCCACACAACACATAATTTGGATTCCATAGAGACTAGATTTAATAGGGAATGTTATTCCACAAGAGTTAAAAAATGTATAATATTAGATGCCATAAGAAGACGGATCAACTATAGATTGAGCTACAATCTTATTCAAAAAATTGACTTTAATTGTATTGAGGCTTTGTAATAAATCACATATCCATAGTGAAATTACAGAGACTAGATCTTGAGGGAAGCTAGAATTAGAAGATCACAATTTATGAGCCTCATAGTTTTCAAAGTGACTAGACTTAAATCAATCACAAAGGAAGATGTTATAGATCTTCAGATGAGAGATATGAATACTTGGAAGAACAAGTGATATAACCCTTTTGGGTATTCAAAAACACTCGGCTTCATATTTTGACCTACAATCGAAATTCCTTTTTTATCAGATAACAGAAGATAACACAAGGGATAGAGTTTTCATAGCGCCACAAAACTTGCGAAATGATATAAAAAATTCGTACAAATATATAGAGAGGTTCTTTGATTGACTTGATCTAGATTGAGAAAAAATATACACATTTGGTATCACACGAATAGAGATTATTCTAGAAATTGACAATTTCTATGATACTACAAAAAGATAAAGCCTTAGGTCTGCACATAAGGAATCAATCCCTCAATATTTTCATTAGAAGTATCACCCAAAGAACTCGTTCATATAATGCAATAAAAATTGCATAAATGGAACTAGTAGGTCCGACACAAAAAGGTGGATCACAAACATGATGACTTTGTAGGACTTGGCCACATACCTCAAATTATAACCACAAAGCTCGTCAAACCACATATTTTCTAGACCTTTGGATCTTAGTGCATGGATTGACATATCAATGGACAATGAGAAATTAAACCATATCAAGGACTTTTGTTGCTCTTTAATGACCCCCAACTCTTAGTACCATATTAATTTTTGAAGAGAAACAATAGAATAATTTCCTTATACATTTTTCACAACTTCGAATCATCATTAGCCTTATGTAACATTTACTTCATTAAACATTTATAAGAAAATAATTCATAAGCATGAAATAGTAGTAGAAAATCATAGTAGAAATGACTAAGAAACCATGAAACAAGAGACACGGGAATTAGGCTTGAGGCTAGGGAAAACCCACAAGGGGAAAACCTAGAAAATTCTGCCTTACGAGAAAGAGAGAGAGGTTTTATCATACATCAATACATCAGAAATAATGATACCAAGTTAACAACCAAACCAGAAAATGAAATAATGATCAAGTGTTACGACAAAAACAAGCTCTTGAAATTCTAGCCCTCCCTAAAATTTTGGCCTCCTCCTGAAATTTCAGACCTCCCTACAATTTCACTAGATCAGAGATGCACAAGGTAAGTTCTATGTGTCCAAATGAGGATAGATGATCTGATTTTTACAGGCTTTAAGTGGGGGTCAAATGGGTGCCTCTTAGGGGCACAAATTACCTAAAAAACATGATGCCAAGTTGAAATATTTTGAAAGAAAATATAAACCCAAAATTTTAATTTCTTCATATGATGAAAATACAACCCATAGTTACCCAATTTTTCAACACCTTTTCCATTGATGTCAAAGGGGGAGATATTTCAAAAATTGGTGTAACAGGAAGGTATTGCAAGAATAACACTTACATTTTAGCAAGGAGAGATTGCACCACTTCACTTTTATAGGAGGAGCTCTTGATTTTCTTTGACATCCAATGACCATCAATTTATAGTGGTGTTTCCATCAATGGAAAAGGGGGAGATTGTTGCGCATAGTTTTTTCATTCATAATAAATGTCATTGATATCAAAAGGATGTATGTGACAACATCAATAGGACCATCCTTAATGATCAAAGAAGTAGTAGGACTCTTCACAAAACAATATGACTGCTTGATATTTTTCAAGGTATCATTACATGAAGATATGGGTGTTTGAAGTTATTTAAGTTTTTGATGAAGTTATGATTCTCAAAAGATCCTAAAAATAGCATGGTTACATAAATCTCATTGATATTATTCCAACGATATATTTTGCTCAAAAAAAACTCCTCGTAGATGAGAAGTTATTGCCAATTGAAGACTACCATTATATTCGATTAATTTTAAAGGACAAACTATAGGCTCAAACCCAATTTATTAAAGGGTTAAATAATGGGAAAGTTCCAGGTAGATCCATCATGGAAGGATCATATCAACAACATATGGTAATAAAACTTGCATGACCTTTAACATAGTTGAAGGGTGTGCATTTTCCACAAATCGAAAAATAGAGATAATGGAATGTTCACACTATTTATTCAAAGCTTGGTACCTAATCAAATGATGACAAATTATAACAATTTATTTGATGGTGAGTTAGCCTCTTTGACAAGTGACATGTGGCTCATTTAGACAGTCAGCAGTGACGCAACAACTCAGACATGTGGAGGAAATTCACAGGGTGTTTTGTGGCAAAAAAGATAACATGGCATAACACATGGTAGAACATGTTAGTGCTAACATCAACACGATGACATGGCACCTTTAAGGGATGCCATGTGGTAGGAAAAAGTGAAATATTTGATTGTTCAATAGGCACAAATTTGGATGACACATGACCCACTTAGGGTATGCCACATGGTAGGTGTGACATCATGATAACATCAACAGTGGGATGACAAATTTCCCTTGGGTATAAGTCATAGTGGCATGGTCATATGCATTCTAAAAGCATTGTCCCATCATATGTTTGGTTGGAATTCTCATATTAACATTGGTTTTATGGTCAGTTGTGACCACCATGTGACTATAAGTAGTCAATTGACCATGAGCCAAATGTATGCAGGTGTAATGATATGGTTATGATCCTACAAAAAGAAGTTTCATATGGTTTTGGTTCAATGGATACCAAATCTTTGTGTGGGATGGATAAGAGCATAATAGTTAACTATTTTTTATTCTAGTTTCCTTGTTTTGGTCATGGTTAAGATACCTTGTTTCTAGTCACAATGAAAATGAGAATTATAAGTTTAGTATGAGGAGTTTTGTTCATCTATTTTGATTTTCAAGTAAAGTGACTAGTTGGTTCCAGTTAGCAGATTTGTGGTTCCCTAACCAAAGTCTCATTAAAACAAAATGAGAGTTCATTCAACTTTGAACAAACTTTGGTTACATTGACACCAATTTTTATATGGTTCAAAATTATTGTGAACTCATGGATTGGCCACATAAAATGAAATCCAATTAAGTTACATATGTCTGGTAAAGGTCAGACTAATATCCATGCACACAATGATTAGATGTGGAATAATTGAATAAATTAGACCTACGACTCACGTGGAAATGCAAACCCTATTCGGTAGTATATAAACACATAAGAAATGTTGGTCACATGCGGCTAATTATCGGTAGTGATGTGGAATTAGAACTAGAATCTCTATTGCAATAACTACAAGTCACAAGGAATAGATTTCAAGTCCTTTCTAATTGGCCTATTAGTGGTGAGGTGACATTGCATTGGTTGAGACCCATATTCGAGTCCCGACACTTATTAGGTTTGAAACACACACACACACATAGTGGTAAATTCCATTCTATCACATGTTTAACAGTTTCCAGTGGTCAGCGTCAGAATCCAGAGGTATGTTGAAAAGCCCCCAAAAAGAGGTAGTCTGTAGAATTTTTAATTTAGTATATGGTTTATTGTGGCTATTTTTTATTTTTAGGAGCATTACTTGTCCAAATTGAGGTCTGAAAGAAGATGGTCGATTACAGTTTAGATGCAAATGCAACCAGAGGGGTATGATACTGTTTTGGCTCATATTTAATGGCTAGAATCTCTTATGTTCATTTTTGAAGTCCATGAGCATGTTGCAGGTTTTTTGGATGTATGAATTAAAAAGAAAAAAAAATCTGAGGAAGGGTTTGAATGACCAAATTGCATTTTTTGTTGAAGAAAAACATAGGAAACCATATGACAACCAAAAAAAATAGTTAATATGACATTTTGGTGTAGGGAAGTGTAGTGGTTGTAGGTTTTATAAGAATGCAATGGTTGCAGGTTGTATGATAGTGCGATGCTTTCAGGTTGTATGGAAGAGACACTGATTGGGACATTGACAATGTTTATGGCAGTAATAATTCTTGTATGTTGTAGAGACAATGATTGGGAGAGTGACAGTGTTTATGGTAGTAGTAATGTTTACATATTATAGAGACAATGATTTGGATAGTGATAGTGTTTATGAAGATAACAATGTGAGATTATTGTTATGATGAAAATTGATTTCCAGTTATGATATTCCTTACAACTTAGTGATATATGATGACAATGGATCCAATTTGAAAATGAGATGAAATAGAGGTCCACAAGGAAGTTGAAGAAGGAGGTTGGAGCCTAAATCAAGTTGGAGCCTACTGATTGCTAAGGTTGGAGCCTCAATCAAGTTGGATACTATAGTATTTTGGAGATCACTCATTATCGAGGTCGAAGCCTCAATCAGATTGTAGCCTACAATGAGTAGTTGCTTACATATTAAAGTTTGGATCCTCAATCAAGTGGAAACTTGCATATTTTGGGGTAATTCCCTCCAACATGATGGGGCCTACAAATTGATGTAAATGAACTGAAGATAAATAAGAAGGAGAAGAAGGTTGGTGTTTTTCTCCCACATGGGTTTCCACCTTAAAATTTTTGTCTCCTTGTTATGTGAAGCCTTCTTGTGTTGTTTCTAGTTATGTTTCTTATGTGATGATGCATTGTGATAACTAATGAGATATTTTTTATGATCACAGCTAAACAAATGTATGATTAATTAAGATTGTAAAGTTTTCTTTACACTGATTCACCCCCCCTCTCAGTGTGAAATTTGAGCCAATGGGAAGACCTTTATAGGGGTTTTATACATCATATTAAGGAAGGTTGCATGATTGTAGTGTTAGCAACTAGAGATCCACAAGGTTATCCATTTTGGGTTGTGTTATGAAACCATCTCACAAAAAGATAGAAAAGATAGATAAACGCCTTAGAAATAAGCCTCTTCGAGGGGGAAACCTCCTTTACATTACACAAACGAACAATTCTTGGATGATACAAATGACAAGACCTCCTTTCTATATATAGGTGTCTAAGGGGACATAATATAATCAGAGCCGACATAACAATAATAATGTAAGGGCACAATAATAACAATAGTGGGCTTCTATGGGGCACAATAATAACAATATGGGGACTACATGGGCACAACGATATAACAAGGGGGTTGTACTAATAACAATAATGGGTTACACTAGTAGTATAGGGACCTAACATGCCCCTCTCCTTCAATGAGTGTTGTCCTCAACGCTTGAGTAGTTCTTGATGCTTCTGTATAAAATTTTTCTCCTCCCATGTGGAATCTTCAGCGGGTAAGTTCCTCCACTCGATGAGATACTCTGAAATTGATCGATTTTTTAGCTGTCGGGTTCTTGTTCCTATTACTGCTTTGGGTTCCAATATGATTTTTTCTTCCTCGCCAAGTTCTAGAAATATTGTTTGAACTCAGATCTTCTGCAACTTTTGAATGAGTTCCCCCCCTACTTCATCATTCATCCATTCATCATTTGCTTTGTTTATTGAGTTTGGTTGGATAATTCTACCAACCTCTAGCATTTCGATAGCCATACGTTCAATTTTACTCCTTTGGGAATATGGATATCTGTAAGGCTTGATGTTTGGAGGAACACTTCCTGGAATCAAATGAATAGCATGATCATGATCACAAATAGGTGGGAGGCCTTTGGGAGTCTCAAATACCTTGAAATGATCATCCTTGACTTTTTGGAGATCTAGAGAAATAGATGATTTCGATGTGGGAATCTCTAGCGAACCTAATTGTGAAATTGCATCGCTTTGTTCTTTCTTTAGAAGCTTTGTCATTCTGTTAGAGATGATTATCTTTCTCGGTTTCCCTGTGATACCCCTTAATTCAACTTCATTTCCTTCTGAAGAAAATTTCGTGAAAAGTTCTTGAAAATTAAAAGCTATTGTACCCAAGGATTGTAGCCATTGGACTCTTAGTACAACATCAGCACCACCCATTGGAATGGAAAGCATTGAGCTATTTAATACATATTCTCCCATGGATAGCTTGATATTATGACACTTTCCAGAGAGCTTTATGGTTCCTCCATTTGCAACCATTACTTGATACTCTGGTGCTGGATATATGAAGAAATTCAATTCCTTGGCTATCTTACAATGAATAAAATTATGGGTAGTGCCCGAATCAGTCAACACTATTACCTTTTTCTTCTTGATATGTCCTTCTATCTTGATAGTTTGAGGAGTGGTAATTCTGACTAATGCATTACAAGATATTTTCAGATTTGTTTCTTGATGCTCGACGTGATCTTTCGCTTCTTGAACATTTTTCTACTTGATATGTCCTTCTATCTTGAGAGTTTTAGGAATGGTAATTTTTGTCAATGCACTACAAGATATGGTTGGATTCATTTCTTGATGCTCAATGTGATATTTCATTGCTTGAATCTTTTTATTTTTGATATGTCCTTCTATCTTGAGAGTTTGAGGAGTGGAAATTTCTTCTAATGCATTACAACATATGGTCGGATTCATTTCTTGATGCTCGATGTGATCTTTCACTTCTTGAACATTTTTCTTCTTGATATGTCCTTCTATCTTAATAGTTTGAGGAGGGGTAATTCCGGCCAATGCATTACAAGATATGATCGGATTTATTTTTTCTTTCTTGATGTGATCTTTCACTTCTTGAACCTTTTTCTTCTTGATATGTCCTTCTATCTTGAGAGCTTGAGGAGTGGTAATTCTTGCCAATGCTTTACAAGATATGGTCGGATTCATTTCTTCTTTCTCTGGGTTTGGTTCCTGGTGTATATCCTCTTCTTTTGATGTTTCTTGGTCATTTTCTTCCTCCTCTTCATAATCTATGTAAAATAATTTCTTCTCAGCATACTTATGACCTTTAGTGTATTTGTTATCACAATTGTAACAAAGCCCTTTTTGTCTTTCTTCTTCCAATTGTTGTGGTGTCAACCTTGTAGGTTGTGGAAGGCTAGGAGAAACAACGCTTTCATATTTATAATTGTGAGGGGTAGACTTCCTTGTTGCCATAATTTTTCTTTCAAATTTTCTTGCCAACCTGAAGGCCCTCTCCAATGAATCAGGTTCCCAAAGATGAACCTCATGTTGAATGTTATCCTTTAAAGTCCCTATGGATACATCAATCCTCTGCTTCTCTGGAATATCATTTTCCCTTATATTCAATTTTTGAAATTCCTCAATGTTCTCAACCATTGAACACTATTTCTTTAGATTTATCGATTGGCTAAATAAGGTGTTTCTCTTTGTATCCTCATAATGTGCTATCATTTCCTCCATGAAAATTGACCATGTAACAAGTGGTTTACGAGAACAAAGATCTTTATACCATAAAAATTGATCTGGTTCTAAATATGAAGATGCAATACCTACCTTTTGTAACAGTGGTACGCCATGTAGATCAAAATATTTCTCCATCTGTAGTATACAATTTACCAGATCCTTGCCATCAAACTTCCTCATCTCGCTTTTTTTTTTATTTTAGCAGCTCGATTTTGAAATGACTGTAACTCCATAATCTCATATCTCTAGGTTTTGAAATTTCGGCTTGTAATAGTCCTCTGAGTCCTCTTTATAACTCCACAATTTGATCGCAATTGGATTCTCGAAGGAAGAGTTATGCCAAATGTCCCTCGGTGACCTGATTATAGACTAGTTAAGTAGAGCGAAGTTGTACAAAGTGCCACATGTCACTGTTTCGACTTAGTACCTAAAACTGATACATCGAAAACCACAGGTTGTCCTCTTTCTGAAACTTCTTACGAAATTTCAATTTGATGCTTAGAACCAAAGTTATAATGATTTTTCCCAGGTCACCTGTTTGGAATGTAATTCCGGAATCTGCAACAACCCTAACTTCCTCAGATCATATCTCTGAAAATATATAGAGTCAAGCTCTGAAATTTGGACCCAAAGTTCAAAACGCTATTGGCTCAATTGGATTTCTTTTGTAGCTTTTGAAACGTTGAAGAAAAAAAGTTAAAGCGAAAATTCCACGATGACCTGTTTGGAGCAGCGAAACCCTAGAATCCAAAGCTCTGATACCAAATGTTATGAAACCAGCTCACAAGAAGATAGAAAAGATAGATAAAGGCCTTAGAAATAAGCCTCTTCGAGGGGGCAACCTCCTTTACATTACATAAATGAACAATTCTTAGATGATATAAATGACAAGACATCCTTTCTATGTATAGGAGTCTAAGGGGTCATAATAATATCAAAGTTGACATAACAATAATAATGTAAGGGCACAATAATAACAATAGTGGGCTTCTATGGGGCACAATAATAACAATATGGGGACTACATAGGCATAACAATATAATAAGGGGGTTGTACTAATAACAATAAGGGGTTACACTAATAGTATAGAGACCTAACAGGTTGCCAAGGTTTAAAGAAAATAATGATGCTCAATTGTTGAAGTACATTGCTATGTAATATAGATACACACCCATTTAATGGTGTCTACATGACATAGATGGTAATTGAGAAACAAATCAATAGAAAGAGAAAAAGGAAGGGTGCATATATAAATCATCACCACATTGACCTCTTAAAATTTCAAGATGGTGACATACTTGTTCATGAATTCAAATTGACAAAGAGAGTTACTCTTTAATCTAAGACCATAGAGATTATCAAGAGGTTATGGCCACAAGATATAGTGACAAGATGACAGTGAGTCTGTTGAACATAGTTATATAACTAGAAGAATTTTGACATATAAAATTTTGGGCACACATGTAGACTTAGATGGCGTATTCATTTTTAATAGAGAAGAATATGATTCATGTACATCTTCAGGTAGTCATTCATTTGAAGATGATGTACATTTTAATTGTGTGCCAAAATCTATACGTCAACATGAATAATTGTATGAAATATTTTATATATTTTGGATTAATATGAAGTTTTCACGGTAACTAGAAAGTAGTGTTTTAACTTGCACATGATAGCACATGTATATATGAGTCATTTGTATGTTTTGTGGATTATATGCTTTATTTATGATGAATATATCAAAATTTCTTCATTCATTTTTTTTTAATATCCACAATGCAACAATAACTTTAAGAAATAATTTACGTTTCATTCCATGTAATTGGTATTAAGTGTTTCAGTAAAAGTAAAAGAATATTTGGAAATAATGTTGAATTTTGAAATTATATGGTGAAATTTTCATGCTATTATGTATTATCTTGTGCTTGGAGTGATAAACAAAACCTAAAAGAGTGAACATTTTAGGGTTGATTTTATGATTTTATTTTACACCAATGATAATTTTCAAAACCATAGTTTAAAAATGTTGCAATTTTAATCGTCCATCAAAATGAGGATGCTAATTATTTTATTACTATTAGAAAAATTATTTATGTTCATGTTAAAAAAATGTTTCAATTTTAAGTTTAAAAAAATAGGTGCTACTATTAGTAGTACTCTTCAATTTGCTGGTTGATTTTTAAGTTTTGGTCGCATTTAAAAATTGTTAAGAGTAATATTTGAAATGAGCTATCATTATAACCTTTAAAAAGAATAAATTTCTTTTGGTAGAACCACTGTTTAATTTGGGTGTTCATTTTAAAGGTATTTCTTAGTAATGATATTAGTTTTTAATTCCATGCTTGAGCAATGTTATAGTTTTAACCCTAGAAAAGGGTGCTACCAATAGCACCACTTTTTTATTTAGGGGTTGGTTTTCATGTTTTTGATAGAAAAATATGGGTTTTAAGGGCTAGAGTTCTATTTTGGAGTTCAAAGGTTTTGCTGAGATAGTAACTCTGTTTAACTTGAGGGTACTCATCCTATAAGGATTCTAGAAACTAGTGCAACTCTTGGAACAAGATCAATTGAGAAACCAATATCACCATGAGCTCTCTAATAGGTATCTTCCTTCTATGACTATGAGGAGTAGACTCTAGGATGCTTAAAGTGTATTAAGAAATAAATCTCATTAGGAGAGGATTTTGAAGGTGATCATTTATATGTCACATATTATTAAGATTTTATTGTGCTATGAGACCTCCTATGAGAAGGAATTATTGAGATACACCTACTCCAACCATAATTATGTGAATTTTGTCCATGATGTGATTTCATTTGTATGTTCATTAAATTTTGAAATATTGATGCATTAATCTAGTATTGATCATCTTGATCTTTCATTAACATCTCATTCTTTTCTTTCAACTTGTGAAATTTCACCCTCAAGCTCGTCATGGTCTCTATAGTATTTGGAGAAGGCTATGGGTTTCCTTGTACATTGGAATCTATCTTTATTTTCCTAGCACAATTTTTTTTACTCAAGGCATATACATCAATTAAATTCATAGGGGTTTTGCACATCATACATCATCACCATTTCTTAGTCAAACAAAGACTAAGGATCTATTCTTTTAATTTGTTTGAGAAACTATAAGAGTTTTTTCACAAAATGAATGTGAAGTTTTTTACAACTATGAAATATATTTCCAATGAATTTAAGTTTTCCCAAATTGGATATTAGAGCCATAATTCATGATATCTAGAATATCCATTCCTATGATGTGTTTACAATTCTCATGTAGTATTTAATAACTAGATTGAATTGAAAATGATTGTACACAACAAAAATACTATCAAACAATAAGAAAACAAATCATTATCATTATATTAATTATTATATGTGTTCTAAGTCCCCTTATCATAACCATAGATAGACCAAACATAAGTCTTGCACCCATCTTGACATTATTATCCCAAGTGGAATTTTTATATAACCTAATTGTAGCCTCCTTGTACTGCTATAAACCTATGGATCTAGGGAAACATCCTCACTTTTATTTTTCTATTTATTTTCCACTTAATTTTTATGGCTTTAACTTACCCAAAAACCCTGCGGATTTAACTAATCCTTGATTTACTCTATGAGTGACAACCTATCACTTGTTATGCTCTTATTGGGGGTGTGAATCCCTTTTTGTTCCTTCACATTTATTTCTATCAAATATACTTAGACATTCTCATCCTAACACTCTTTGGGGTCTCATTATTACATGGCTCAAAGGTCACACATAATTACCCCCATCTGTGTTGGTCACATAAATTCCATTGACCCTTTCATGGATTCAATGTTTCTCTAACTTATCATACTTCTTTGTCACCTCGGTGCATATTGTTCTTGTAAAAAATTCCAAGTGGTAGGTTCTCATTTGTTGGTGAGGGAGTAGGACACTTCTCTTTCTTAGCCTTCAATTATTCCTAATACAAGCTTAGAGATTGTTGATTGTCTTCAAGGAAACTAGTTATGAGGGGAATGGTGGTAATGTATGACCTTAAGACTAGTATAAAAACATTAAAATTTAATTATCCCATGTTGATGGTGTGTGTACTTTAAAAATTACCCTAATATTGATGCTACATGTTTTGGTTTTGGTATTGGTATTAAGTATATTTTCTTGATCTCAAGCTCAACTATATTGATAAATGAGAAACATAGCATAAATTAATAACAAATATCCTTAGTTACAATTTATGATGTTAACCTATCTACATATGACAAGGATTCTTGACCTAAAAAATAATTTGATTGAATTTAGTGGGGTGGTCTTCTATTCCACATTTACACAAGGTGGGATCCATGACTTGATGTCATTTCATGAGTTTGATTGCCATGAGACTGAATCTAACATGAACTTCCTAGAGTGTAGGTCAAGGGCCAAGAGTCTAGTTAATGTTTAGCTCTAGCTATCTCAACAACAACTCACTCCATGAACATTGTAACATCTTTGGAACTCAAGATATTTATTTAGATTCCAATCATAGAGGTATGAACCTATGCTGAGTGTGTTGGTAGATCGTTGAGTGTGTGTTGTCATTGATGTCATTGTCATTGTCATTAATGTCCTGGTTGCAGTGTTTGAGTATGTGTTGATATTTTTTGCTAAGTGTTGGTTGTCTAGTTTGAGTATCCTACCTTTACAGGTATTTTATCTATAGTTTCTTAGTTTAAATGAGAATGAAATATGTATGTTTTGATAGCTTGTTATGAGACCTTTCCAACGATATATGGCACTTATCCTAACTCTCAAAGAATAAGGAGAAAAATGTGTTTCAAGTTCAAGTAATTCATGAATGGTTCCAAGTGGGTCAAGGTTCACAATATTCAAAATCTAGGCCATCTAGGGATCCACAAACGCATCCGGGCATTTGGGTTATCCAGGGTACATAACACTATGTTCAGCTAAAAGAGCAAGATATCAGATACATCCAGATTTCTTAGTGTTATCTTGTAAGTGGACCCCAATACAAGTGGCATATGAGGTGGCCCGAGGTGGCAAAGCCAATCGACATGACAACTAAAGGTTATGACACATGGAACCCACTTCGGCATTTTTGGTGACCAAGTGTATGTTTGGCATATAGGTGCTATTTCCATTTTCATTCCCATATCCTTATGGCTCATGTATCTTCATTTCAAAAGTTCAATAATTTATACTAGATTAGTATTTCCAATTTCAAAATAAAAAAATATTTTTGTTTTTCTAAAGTTTTAATATTTTTTATTCAATTCTCTAATTTGTTTTGTTCCCTTATATGTAGAGCATGTAATCTTCATCAACCTACAAAGTTTTGCACCTTCCATACAATCAATGACAAATATATGTCTGCACTGGGAACAACAAACTCAAAACAACATATTCACATTTCTACTCTATCACATCTACTTTTTAAAACCTTCTTATTATAAAATTCATATCATATCTACTTTTCAATTATTAACATACCACTTTTCATTATATTACTAAATGTATATTAACTTGGTTCCACCACCTTAATTACAAAATTTACAAATACTACTCACTCTACCAAAACAACATTGGAATGTTGAATATAAATACATTTACATTGCTAGCATATTTTGTACATTTTTATTTTTCCGCTCATGAAATATCAATTCAAGCAATAAATTTTCTACCAGTATCAAATTCAAAAACTATAATTCTATAAACCAATCATATAGCATCCATGTATATTTTTTTTAAACTTCAAAGAATGCAATAATTATATTTCATTACAACACCCTTCACCTTAAAAGAAAAACACAAAATATAAAAAAAATATTACTATTTCACACATATTTCTCATTTCTCTGTTGTGACTTTTTGAAAGCCTTTCCAGCGGGTTTTTCCGGTCGAAATCCGACAGGAATTTATTGGAATCGCAAGTTTGATAGCTAGTTTTTGCACAATGAAAGCGTCCCAGGGGTTTTTCAGGGTGCTGAATCCAAATATGCAGTTAAAAAACCATTTTAACTACAACAAATCAAGATTTAACCTCAATTTCTTTTGCCGGATTCCATCACCGGAATCTCCAACAAGTCGCATTATAGACAACTCCAATTATCTTTAGCAGTTGTCTATAACGCGACTTTTTGAAAGTCTTTCCGGCGGGTTTTTCCGGTCGAAATCCGGCAGGAATTTATTGGAATCGCAAGTTTGATAGCTAGTTTCTGCACAATAAAAGCGTCCCAGGGGTTTTTCGGGGTGCTGAATCCAAATATGCAGTTAAAAAACCATTTTAATTGCAACAAATCAAGATTTAACCTCAATTTCTTCCGCCGGATTCCGCCACCGGAATCTCCAAAAAATCACATTATAGACAACTCCTTATCTTTATATCCTTCTCTTTTACTTGTAAATGTTCAAAACAATTAGTCACCATTAGATTAATTAAATGGGAAGCTAAGCATCAACGTCAGGGATCGTTCAAATAAGTTTGAGGAGCATCGATGGATCTTTAAGTGGAAGGGATTTGTTCGAATGAATTTGTATCGACGAAAAGTATTATTGCTGCATGTGCCGAACATGTCGGGCGCCAGCCACGGCACGGGCCATGCTAAATCTACACTGCTAAATTTAATAGTCAAAAAAGGAACTAGATATTTGCTGTAGAACGATTCTTGTACTGTGAATATCTGGTTTTCTAGAAGGATTCTTTTGAATAAATAATAACAAGTATCTGATTATCTTGGTGGAGGATCACGGGAATGTGATTCAGTGAGATTTTCTCAGCATCTCTCAGTCAATGCTTTTTGGCCGACCTATTCGATTCTTAAAATTGGGTTTCTTTTTCCTGCTGTACTCACCGCGGATTCTTCATATAAAATGCCATTTTCATCGTGTTTTTTTTTTGTTAAATTGAATGGATATGCTGAGTTTCAACTTGTGATTGGTAAAAATTGAATAAAGCATGTGATCCATGACTTGTCCAAGGTTCGATTTCCACTAAGTCAATGAGGAACAGGGATTGCATGAATCCAATGGCGATTCCTCGGTTGATGCCGTGCCTGGTCAAAAAGGATCGAATGGCCCATGCATGAAGCGCAAATTTTAAGCATCCGGATTAGAGTCATGAATGGTTGTACTCAATTGTTTGGAATCATGAGTTGTAAGGCTAGAAACATTGCAAACATGAAAATTCCCTTCTATCATGACACTGAGTGGCTATATGAAATTTGGGGTTTATGAGGCATAGGGTGTTAGCTTGGAATCATAAATGGTTGTACTCAATTGTTTGGAATCATGAACGGTAAGGTTGAACATTACAAATATGAAAATTCCTGTGTATCATGATACTGAGATACTGAGTGGTTATCTGAATTTTTTTTGGGTTTTTTTTAGGCAGAGGGGGTTAACTTGGAATCATCTAAGTTGACCAAGGATGAGATGGGACGGAGGGCATTACAAACATAAAAATTCTTTTGTATCATGATCATATTTTGAGGTTAACTTGGAATCATCTAAGTTGACCAAGGATAAGATGGGACGGATAACTTGGAATCATCTAAGTTGACCAAGGATAAGATGGGACGGAGGGCATTACAAAAATAATAATTCTTTTGTATCATGATCATGATTTTGAGTTGCTATATGAAATTTGGGTTTTCCAAGTATAGGGTGTTAGCTTGGGATCTTCTAGGTTCACCAAAGATGAGATAGGATGGGCGTAATGAGAGGTGTATGTTTGCACTTATCAAGCTAATACCTATAGTAACAACAACATTAATAACAATTAAAGGAGTTGGATTTGGTCTAAGTAGGATAAGTTAGGTGATTGAAATATTGAGATGAGGTACATGGTTACTTGGTTGATCTTGTCAATAGTCATATGCTTGTTTTAAAGATCAAGCCACGTGTCCAGCCAGGAAAGTAACTCCCAAATTAATATTTTTCATTAATGAAAACATCATTATATAACATGAAGAGGTGAGACCTTTGGGATTCATATTTCCAAATCACTTCCTATTCTAACTTTTCATTTTCTTTATTTACATATTTACAATTTGCTCAGCCAATCCTTGACGATTAGGTGTCTAATATTCCCCCTTAATTTGAAGGGGTGTATGTAGGTCCAAGAACCATTATGAATCTTTCAAAATTTTCTCTTCTAGGTGCTTTGGTGAAGATGTATGTGATTTGCTGATTTGTGGAATAATGTCATAAATGAATAGTCTTAGCCTCTACATGATATCGAATCAAATGATACTTTGTGTTGATATGTTTGGTTCGATCATGGAATTTGGGACCCTTGACCAACTTAATTGCATAAGTATTTTCAATCAAAAGGGGTGTAGAGTTGACCTGTTTCTTCTATAAGCCTTCAAGAACTTCCCTGAGCCACACAATCTCCTTGGTTGCTTCTACATCTGCCACATATTCTGCCTCTATTGCAAAATATTTTGGAACTAAATGTTTGTGTGACCTCTTAGAGACAACTCCCGATCCAAAACTCATAACGTAGCTTGGAGTAGACACTCCATTTTCCTTATCTCCATCAAACTCTGAATTAGAATATCCAACCAATGTGAATTCATCCACCGATGGATATTTGAGTCCAAAGTATTGAATTCCATTCAAGTACTTTAGAACTCCTTTTGCAGTGGACCATTGTCCTTCACAAGGCTTTTGCATAAACCTGGAAAGGATTCCAATATCAAATTAAATATCTGATTTGGTAGTGATGAGATAGATAAGACTTTCCACAAGTTTCCTATACTTAGTTGTGTCGTCAAATTCATTTCCTTCTTTAGATGTAAGCTTCAAATTTTGTTCCATTGGATTGGAAAAAGGATTGCTTCCAGTCATGCCAAGCTTGTTCAACAATTATCCAATATACTTATTTCGAGAAAGGAATATATACCTTGGATGTTCAGTTACTTCAATGCCCAAGTAGTAGTGAAGGTGTCCCAAATCTATCATCTCAAATCCTTCTTCAACTCTTTCTTTATGGATGCGATATAATTTTTATTGTTCTCTGTTATCAACAAATCATCTACATATACGACAAGATAGATAACAATTTTTCCAACTTTCTTGACAAATAGAGTTGCATCATCAAGATTAAAGAGTTTGAAATTTAATTTCAAAAGATGCTCAATCAATTTTTCATGCTAGGTTTGTAGTGCTTGTTTTAGGCCATATAAGGATTTGATGAGTTTTCATATTTTCTATCCTTGTCCCTTCACAAAAAACCTTCTCATTGAGACATGAAGAAATTTTCTTTCAAGTCTCCATTCAAGGATGCAACCTTCACATCCATTTGATGGACTTTCGATCCATTCTGAGCTACCAAGGCAAAGAATGCCCAAATGGTGACCCATTTTGATATAGGGGCAAAGGTTTCTTCATAATCGACACCTTGTTTCTATACAAATCCTTTTGCCATGAGCCTTTCCTTTTGCTTCTCATGTGAGCCATTTAATTTATACTTTTTTTGTAGACCCAATTGTAACCAATTGGTCTGGTTCCAAATGGAGGGTCCACCAGCATCCAAGTTCCTTTCTTTATGAGTGTGTCATAATCCTTTTGCACTACTTCTTTCCATTCATCATGCAAAACAATTTGTTTAAAGGAAGTTGGTTCAAAATTAGTACACAAATTCAATTCACAGTCATATGAAACATCCATATCATCATCTGAATTAGAATCATCTACATCACCTCCATTTTTTCTCGTGGAACTTTTAGTACTTATTTTTCTGACCTCATCAGGGTGAACACTTTCAATTGTTTTTGTGAGCCATTTTGCGGGAACTTTCTAAGATGGTCAAGGCTTATCTATTGATTGAGATGGAGTTGCATCAAGATTTAGCCTTCCAATCCTTTCAATCACATCACTCAAAGTCACTTCCTAATTTGAAAGAGTGGATGGAACTTCATGAGGTAGAAGAGATTGCATAGATTAATCCAAGATAAGGATCCCCTATTCAAGATGTGGAATCTCACTATCAAATTCTTGATATTTTTTTAGATGATTGAATCCATCAAAACGGTCAAGTTTTTGCTCAACAGTAGACACCTATAGACAAACAAAGGGGAGTTAGCACATTGAATCGAATGGTATGGTCCTAATGCATGGTAGAGATCTTAACATGAGTTTCTTAGCGGTTGATCATGATGTCACTTGGGACTTCTTAGAGTGTTGGTTGAGCCAACTGTGGATGTCCCCTTTCGTGGTTATTGTAGTCCCAACATGTGGACAAGTTACATGCATAATTTGGTGTCATTGGTTTATCTAGACATGGTAAAACCAATTAGTGTAGTGGTCCAAACCTCAAAGTTGGTTGTGTATACTCAAGTATTGGGAATCAAGTTGGAAGTGGAAGGAAAAGGAACACAAGGGGAGCCTTGCTAGAATCTAAGGCAACTTAAAGGTAGATCATCACTTTATAGAAGGCCAAGCGCTCGGGTGTTTCAAGAGTTGGAATTGGGTAGAGTTTGCACAAGATGAAATGAATTTCTTATGAAACATTGCATTAATAATTAGATGCAATTTTTCTAAATGTTTTTGGATTGGTTCTTATAGCTTAAGGCTGTTTAAATCTTGCACAATTTTAACAATGCCCAACCTCATTAGCCAATGTACTATAATTGTAAATAGCATGTTGGTTTTTCGACTTCAATACTAATATCCCTTTTGTAAATAACATGTTGGATTTTTGGTGATTGGGACTCGGTGATTTCAATGTTCATGGTTTATGTTAAGAATTGGTTTTGTAATTATGAAATCATTAATCTATTAAGTAAACTATGAATGACTATATAAATACTAAGGTATTTTAAAAATATATTAAGTACTTTGATCAGTAAGTATAGCTTAATGCAAACGGTATGTAAGTGTACTTTAATGACTTTGTATTAGTTATGGAAAATAAAATAAAGTTGGTTAATGATTGCCACATGATATCTAACCAAGGGTGGTGGAACGTTTGAAAAAACTAGGCTCATGACAAAGAGAATGTGGGAATCACCCGTGAACAATTTATAGAGTGTTTGCTTTTATAAGGAGGAATACAATTAAAACTCTCGCAATGTGGAGTTTTGGTCAAAAGACCCATGCAATGTGTTTTGAAAATAAAGCTGGACTCAAGACTCAACAAAGTTTAATTAGCTTGGAGAAGGAATATCATTATTTTTGTTATAAAATGCTTGAATGCATTTTGTAACGTATTATTTTATTTGGTATATTATTATATTTGTTTGAGGTATAGTATTATGTATTTAGTTTTGTTTTGACTTGTGTATTAGTTTGTTTTTGGTTAAAATTTAATGTTAGAATTTTTTTTTTTTGTTATTTTTGATTATTATTTATATTTATTTATTTGTAAAGTGATAAATTGAGGTCTTAGCTTTTTAGTAATTTCGATTTCTATTAACTATTAATTTTTTGTTTTTAGATTTATTTCTTTTTTATTCAATTTTTTTGTTTTTTATTTTCATTTTTCTATTATTTCCATTAGTTTTATATATATATATATATATATATATATATGAAAGTGTATATATGTTAATATAAAAAATATTAGTTAATCATATTTCTTAATTTTGGTGATGGCAGTCAACAATACAATATTTTATTAGTTGTTTTATTTTTGTGATGAATTTTTTGTCTTTATTATTTCTTAGTTTAATTAAATTATATTTAAGCTAAGCGAGAGGTACTAGTTACCATGTAGTCCTTGTTATAAATCGCTTCATCATCTATTTGTATTTTATTAAAGTGAAAATAAATTATAACAAATTGTTTTTATAATTTTATTTTAAAATGGTTATTTATTTATTTTGTATTTTTATTTTATTATATATGGTTGATCTTTATCACTTTTATATATATAATAATATAAATAAATATATAATTATATAATTATGTTTTCTTAATATAGTGAGAAAATCCATCATAATTTAGTTGTCAAATTAGCAGTGGGATAATGAACACTGGTTATTAATCGCAAATGCAAATTGACTCATCATTGTTATTCAAGGAAAACCATGACACCTGTAATTACCCACTTGTGCTTCATAAGGGGACAAACTTCCACTCCTACCAGATGCTTACACGTTTTGGGTAATTAACCTATTTCCTTACACCCTAGGAAGACTCACTTGTGCTACGTAAGGGGACAAACTTCCACTCCTACCAGAGGTTTACACGCTTTGGGTGATTAACCTATTTCCTTACCCCCTAGGAAGATGAGTCTTAGCTACATAGAAACAGTTTTAAGACATATGTCGAGAAATGTATTATTTTAAAACCACGCTATCTGTAATTACTCGCTCATGGTCCATAAGAAGGTAGGCTTTCACTCCTCACTTAAATTGTGAACCTATTTCTTTATGTCCTAAGAAAATGACCTCTTACCCAAAAATAAATAGTTTTAAGACTTATATTAAAAAATATTATTTTAAGATAGATAAATGATTAAGATTTATCTAAAATGCTCCTCATAAAAAATATACACTAATAAGTTTAGTTAAATATAGAGTTGAGTTTTATTTCAAACTTTAATATTAGTCTTTTTTTATTCTCAATTGTACATTTTTCATTTTTTAATTAAACAAAAATGTCGTGTCCACATTAAGACACTGAATACCATATTCAATTTTGACTTGGTTTAGATTTAGTTTCGATGACCTGGTTTTTGAGAGAATTGGGAATCTCAAATCCCACAAGAAATAGTAGCAAATCACTGAAACACAATCGAACATGGTTGTATGTAGGTTATAACAGAACCAACTGCCAAAATTCTAATCTGCACATGAAAAATGTGCGCCAATATCTAAGAAATGAATTTTTGTCTTTATTTATTATCAGAGTTTAAAGATATACTTTTTCCCCCTTCTTGGGTGGACAACATTCAAACACCCACTCGCATCCTAGAGGGGATATGAAGGTTTGTTAAGCAATTATTATGTGTAATGTAAAGAGGTGACATTTTTGTTTAGAAAATAATGGAATTTCTGGTAGGATTTTGATAAAATCTATTTTTTTTTTTTGGAAATCAGGGTTACAGTTGTCAAGCTTCAACATTTTGGGTTTTCTAGTGGTTTTTGATGGTGCAAAATTCATTTCAACCATGTAACTTGAGATAAGTGTAGTTGTGTGGTGATTTTGTTTGTGGTAGCAGTGTGGAGTGGTCAAAGGAGTCAACCATGAATGAATGCGACACTTGTTGGTGGAAAGCTTTGGATAAAAATTTCTTAGAGACATTGTTGGGGATGACAATGCATTTCAGTGGGGGAGGATGTAAGGCCCTTGCCTTAGAGATGGTTTCGGGAACCATTGTTTAGACATTAATAGGTCAATGTAAAACACGAATGGCTATGACAATAAGTTATAACGCTGGATAATCATGACTAATGTAGTCTCGCATGATGGTAAGGCATGCTTATGTGTTGAAGAGATTGGCATAAGTGAATGGGATAAGTATGAAATAAGTTGAGCGTTGTCATAAGTGGATTCTTATATAAGTCACATGAGGATTAGGAAATGGATATGATGTTCCTTTCTTCATGGGTGTGCTGGGCATTAGTTGATTTGGTTTGCGGGTGTAGCACCTTAGTCTATGGGTAATTGTGCCTATTTTGGCTAGGCATGCATCATAAAGTTAGATGGACATCTGTTTGGCATGACATAAGCATAAGGATGTTAGGAGTGCCTTAGGAATTGTTCAAGTAAAACGGTTGTAACCATCAAGTCTCTTAGGTTGGAATATCTTGGGTAGTCACACATGTTTCAAGGAGAATATGCAAACAAGGGTGATCTAAATTAGATAATTATATTATGTTTCATCTCTCTTGATGCTTTTAGAGTGGAAACTTTGGAGGAAACAACTTACAAGGTCGATTTTACTAGTGGGTCATAATTTGGAGAATTGGGATTTGAAACCTTCTAGGGCTATTTTGAGGCATTAAATGACACCTTTTAGGATAAAAACTCTCTCTGAAGTGTTGGACCCTCAGACACTTTTCTACAGTCAATAATGTCGCTAGTGGTGCAAGAATTACATCAATTAGAGTTCAAATGAAAAATGTATACCTTCTACAACTTGACCTATCATGATTGACCACCATGATTCAAGAGGATTCTACATAAAACCTTGTTACTCATGAAAAATGGGCTAGCCACACATGGACTATGAAGAAGAATCTAGTGTATATCTAAAATTATTGAGAAAGGGAAAGGATGTGAAGATGCTCCTTCCGTAGAAGAAAAAACATCCTCATATGAAGGATGGGATGTGTACTTGGCTTCTTCAAGTACACATGTAGATCATGAGGCATGGTTAGTTGAATCAAATGCATTGTTCCATATGATACCTCATAGGGAGTGGCTTTTCAAGTCTGAAAGGCATGATGTTGGTGATGTTTTCTTAGGAGATGACTCAATAAACAAAATCATAGGACGAGGAAAATTTAAGATGAAGCTCATGGGTGGAAGGATTAAAACATTCATTGGTGTTATGCACAACCTAGGATTTGCCATAAATTTGACTTATCTGAGCAATATGGGTGATGCAAGTGTGAAAATGATGTTTGAAAAGGATGCCTACGAGATGGTTCAAGGAGAAATGGTAATGCTAAGAGGAGTTCAAATTGTGACTCTATATAAGTTTCTAGGAAGCATTCTTAGTGATGGGTGCAATAGTTCCATTATTCCTGGTAGTGGAGCTAAAGAAGGAAAAAATCCTATGGTCGTTATAGAAAAGACTATGTCGTGACAGCGAAGACTGGGACATATTAGAAAGAAGTACCTTCAAGTACTACATCATAATGGTATGGTAGAAGGTATGGCTAATTTCTCTTTGGATTCTGATTTATGTGAGCATTTTTTATATGGGAAGAAAAATCATGTACCATTCTTCTTTGGTGCTATAGGGTAAAGGGAATATTATAATTGATGCACGTTAATGTGTTTGGACCTATATCAGTTCCACCAATAGAAAAATATGTGTATTATGCCTAATTTAAAGATGAATTCCTTAGGAATACACATATTTATTTCCTCGAGAAGAAATATGAAGTCTTTGACATATTCAATGAGTTTAAGGCTCTTGTGGAAAAAGAAATGGAGGAAAATTAGGTGTTGAGGATACATAATGGTGGAGAATTCTACGGGAATGAATTCAATTAATTATTTGAGAATAACACATATACACCTTAACAAAATGGAGTTGCAAAAATGATGAACATGACGTTAATGGATAAAGAAAGGAACATGTTCAATGGTGTCAGGTTAGGATAGGAATTATCGATAAATAAAATGGAAGCTATGTGTTATCTAGTAAATTGATATCCTTCATCAATTTTGGATGAAAAAATTCCACTTGAGGTATGGACTAGCAAGAAAACTTCTCTTAAACATATTAAGGTAATTGGTTGTGATTCTTATGTATATATTCCAAGGGAGGATAGAAATAAGATGGATAAGAAAGTTGAAAAGTGTAACTTTATTGGATATAAAGATGGTTTGAAAGGTTATAAGATTTGCAACCCAAAATCTGAGAAGGTTGTGTATAGTAGGGGTGAAGTATTTAGAGAAATTGAAGATGTTTTCAAACGAGAATTCCTACCAAGGGAGAAATAACTAGAAAAGATAAGGTTTTTATTGAAAGATGATGGATCGTACTCTACACAAGAACATGAGTCATAAGAAGAAGAACCACATACTAAGACACTGAAGTGATTGGTTTGACAAAGAAGATAGCCAAAAAGGTATACTCCACCTCGTTTTCATTCAAATTTTTCTCTATTTAGTATTGATGATTATCCTAGAATTATTAGGGAGGAAGTGGATTTAAAGGATGGAAAAATATGGAAAAAGGTCATGGTTGAAGAAATGGGAACTTTGGATAAGAAAGAGGCATTGTATCTAGTAGTGATTTCAGCTAGAAGAAATCACATTGGTAGCAAATGGGTGTTTAAGAAGAAACTAAATGTATAAGGTGAAGTGGATAAATATAGAACTTAGTTAGTAGCAAAAGGCTATTCCTAGGTAGAGGAAATTGAATTTGGTGATATTTTCTCTTTTGTTGCCAAGTTAACTTCTATGAGATTTCTTTCAGTTGTTGTTGATTCTTTTGATCTTGAAGTAGAATAGGTGGATGTGAAGATAACATTCCTACATGGGAATTTGGAAGAAGAAATATACATGAAGTAACCAGAAGGATTTGTTGTGAAAGGAAAGAAAGAGCTAGTATGTAGGATGAAAAAGTCATTATATGGGTTTAAGCAATCATCAAGGATGTGGTATCAAAAATTTTATACTTACATATTATGAATTGGCTTCACAAACAACAAAGCATATCATTTTTTGTATTTCAAATTAATTCGTTATCATGTTATTTATTTGGTTTTGTATGTGGATGATATGTTGTTGAATGGAAATGACAAGGAAATCTTCCACGAAGTGAAAAATCAATTGTCTTATAAATTTGACATGTAGGAACTTGGTGCTATAAATTTTATTCTGGGCATGGAAATTAAAAGAGATTGGGGAAACATGAAACTCTAGTTAAATCATAGGAATTATGTTGATAAAATATTGTAAATATTTAATATGCAAGAATGTAAATTAGTGAAGCTTCCTATTCATGTAGGTGTAAATTTAGCTACAGATCAATGTCTCAAGACACATGAAGAGGAAGAGTAATTGTCCTGTGTTCCATATGCCAGTGTGGTTTTAAGTTTGATGTATGCAATGGTCTATACTAGAACAGAAATTGTGCATGTAGTGGGAGTGTTGAGTAGGTATATATCAAAACCAAGAAAGGAGCATTAGATAGCAGTAAAGAGGGTTTTCAAGTATATGTGTGGCACTACTAGTTTTGGATTGTGTTACCAAGTAAGAATAGGATTGGATAGAGTGTTGGACATCTATGGATTTGTTGATGCAGACTAGGATGGAGATTTGGATCATAGAAGATTTACAATTGGGTATGTATTTAACCTATTTGAAGGAGCAATCAATTGGATGAGAAATTTAGGTATTGGGTTGGTATATAAAAATGTGAAAAGAAATTGTGATAGTCGAAATGAAATATTACTAGCAAACAAGCCAACATATCATTCTAAGACAAAACACATTGATGTTTAGTATCACATTGTGAGAGATATGGTTGAAGAAAATAAGGTGTTGTTGGTGAAGGTTGACACTTTGAATAATGTTTCATATTGATTAACAAATTATGTGACTATTTAAAAGTTCTCTTGGTGTAGAGAAACAATGGGTATTATTTCCCTAGGTTGTTGACCATGTACTCCTGTGACCCCTTGTGTGCAAATCAAACAACAAGTGGGACAATATTGGGTATGTGTTATATTATTTTCAAGACTATCCTCACATGTTGTATGTTTCAATGGGTGCAATAGGGGGAACATAGAGGGGTTATATGTCAGTGGAAGCCCCCTTGCAAGGGGATTTGGGGGTAGTTCCCCTGACAAAAAAAATTGGGGCAAGTTTTTGTGTTCATTTTGGGTTGTTTTTGGCACACAATTTTTTCCTTTAGTGGTTTTGTCACACATGCTGATTTATTCCATGGTTTTGTAGTTTTGGTTAAGGAACTAATATTATATTATAATCCATAGTAAATTTATTGGAAATTTATGGATGCCACGAGATATATTAATTGTATTATAATAATGTATAAAAAAAGATATACTAAAAAATATTCTTGGTTTTCTCAGTTTGTGTTTCCAAGATAAAATCTCATTGTTAACATGTGTGTCTTCCATTGCATATTTTCTATTTTATTAAGAATAATTTT
Organism: Pinus tabuliformis; assembly: GCA_031772625.1. NCBI lineage: Eukaryota > Viridiplantae > Streptophyta > Pinopsida > Pinales > Pinaceae > Pinus > Pinus tabuliformis. The sequence continues at coordinate 1,027,575,917 of CM062820.1, read as the reverse complement.
GTAAAAATTATTTCACATGGTCAAAACTTGCATATGAGCCCTATGGAGGACTAAACCAGGAATCAATTCTTACTTTAACATCTTCATGTTTTCCTTTTTTAGGCATTTGCTCATGCATCTAAGTAGAAATGATTGAAGTTGGATAATAAGTCAATGAAATGTATCTTCATCAGTTATGGTGTTGGTGTAAAAAGATACAAGCATTGGGATCCTATGACTAGAAAAGTTTTGTATAGAAATAATTCTACTTTAGAGTATTTAAGTCTTCTCCCATAGTGGTGTACCTATATAAGGATGAGAATAAGTTAATGATTCATCTACCATGGAAGACCAAGAAAACTGAAATAGAAAATGAACAAGAAGTTCATGATTGACTGCATAAGGGTAGGGTTCACAAAGTTTGGAAGAGAAGGAATACACTCCACCTATAAATTTAAGGAGGCTCACTCAACAAAGAAGGAAACTAGATAGGTATAATTATAAACCATTTGATTTTATACATACACTCTCTTTATCTATTAACATCAATGAGCATAGAATGGTGAAACATAAAATGGAAATGGAAGACAAGGAGTCTTAGAGATTGACCATGAATGATAAAATGGATAAAATTAGAAAAGAATGAGGCATGGGAATTAGTTCCATTGCATAAAGGAAAAAGTCCCATTGGATGTAAATGGATGCTTAAAAAGAATATTGTTTTAGATGGAAATATTGAAAATCACAAGGTGAGGTTGGTTGAAAAGGGATATTCCAAGTTTGAGTGGATAGAATTGATCCATATTTATGAAGGAACGAAATGAAATATATATATGAACAGAAACATAGAGATACAATGAAAACATAACTTCAATTCATTAATAACAAAGTACTGAAGGTTGTTTACATGCATAATGGAAATAAACTAGCTTAGGTGATGGTATCTTATCTCTGAGAAGAGATGTGGTGGCTACATGCCTTCTCAACTATGTTACAATGAGGCTCAAAGGCCTATTTATTATTTAGAAACAATGGAAAACCATAAACATCCAAAAACATAACCCTAGGGGATGAACTACCAAAAGTCTGTGGGCTTCATGGGGGTAAATTGGTACATTAACTTCCTGTGGTGGTAACTTTGGCATACGATCTTCGTTTGATGTGTATGATATCTTGTCAGAAAGACCTATCTAAGGACTACAACTTTCGACTAAAAATCCCTATCATGGGCAATAGATTTGTCCGTTTTCCAAAAAAATATCGTTTAGGGACTCAAAATGACTTCAGAAGTTCAAGACCTGAAAAACTACCAAAAATATTAAATTGTGCTACAATTAAGGAAACTAAAAGAAACAAAAGGTGGGGTTCCAAGTGGAATAGGTCGGTGGCCACCAATATCCACCTAGATCAAGAATTTGGTAAGATATTCCCCAATTTCTAAGTTAACATCTATTAAGTTCTTATTATCTATAACATTAGTTTTTTATTTAGAAATAGAATCAATGGATGTGAAAACAACATTCATACATGATGACTTCAAGTAGGAGATCTATTTGAAATAACTAAAACCCTATGTTGAAAAAGGTATAGGCCCTTCGTTTTGCAAGTTAAGAAGGCCTTTGTATTGTCTCGAACAATCTCCCAAAATGTGGTACCAAAAGTTTGATTTATTTGTGTTTGGATTAGGGTTCCTAAGATCCAAAATTTTCTATTATAAAGAAGATTATGGTAATTTCCTTGTTATTAGTTTATATGAAGTTGATATGTTATTCTTTGGTAATAGCAAGGATGTGATTTTCAATTTGAAGTCTAAAATTTTAGCTCAATTTGATAAGGAATACTTGGGGGATGTAAGATATATCTCCAGAATAGATATTAGGAGTCTAGATAAAGCAAATAAAAGGATTCGGTTGAGCCAAACTAAATTTGTAATATTTGCATTATATTATTTTTGCATGGAAAATTTTATACCACTTAGTGTTTTGATTTCTATGAGAACTAAAGTTTTAGTTGAACAGTGTTATAAAACTCCTACAAAAATGGAGGATATGGATTTTGTACTTATGCCAATGTAGTTGGTATTTGGATGTATGTTATGGTCTATATTATTCTAGATGTTACCCAAGAAATTGAGTCTTGAGACAATTCATGGCTCATTTTGGGTGTGAGTATTAGGTTGCAATGAAGAGGGTCTTCAGGTGTTTGGGAGGTACTTCTAAATATTATATTTACTATCATAATGATTTTTTAGGGGATCCACACTTAATGGCTATATAGGTTTATGTGGGTTGTAATTAATTGGAGGATGTAGGTAAGAGGAGATATACAAGTTGATGTGTGCTATCGTTGTTTGGTGGAGTAGTGAGTTGGATGAGAAAGAAACTGTATGTTTTAACCCCATACAGAAATTACCTGCATACAAGTTCTAAAAACAGAAAATAAACAATGGCGAGAGCATAAAACATAAAACATCTATACACAGAGATTTTTCCCTAGATCCCAAAACCAGGACTACCAGATTGATGTTTTATTATATTCCTTTCAATGTTACAATAGATATATTTACATTTTGAAGCATCCATAGACCCCAATCCATTAACCCTGGATTAGAACATAATTGTAGTTCCATTAACTGGATCTACAAAAATACCATTGACATAAAACCATCATGCCCAAAACCATGCACAAAACCACAGGTAAGTTCACCCACCTAATATAGGGTCTAAAAAAAATTTCCCCGGGGCGTTTCCCCAAACCCCGTAGAAGGGGGCTACCGCCCCATATGACCCCCCTATTGTGCCCAACGTAAAGAACAGGGGGGGCTATCGCACCCCTATGACCCCCCCACACATGGGGCTAGTTGTGGAAAGAATATAACACACACCCAACAGAAACAAGATATGGCTACTTTTTCCACTATAGAGACAAAGTACATGGTAGTTATTCATGCCTATAAGGAGGCCATTTTCCTTATGAAATTGTGTTTAGAACTAGGACTAAGTTAAAAAATTATTACAATTATATTTGATAGTAGAAATTCCATTTTCTTGGCTAAGAACCCTATATTTTATGCAAAGAAAAATCATATTCTTATCCAATACAATTTCATTAGTAACATGGTAGAGGATGGAGATATTATAGAAATTTGAAATCTTGCGAAGTGTTGCATATGCATCGAAAAAACTAGTGAACATAGGTAAATTCAAGTGGTGTTGTGAGTATATGGTTCTTATAAACCCTAGTAATTAGCTTGTATTTACTGCGTTCTCCCTTGCAACCTTGCAATATAGAGGAAAATGGGGACAATGTTGGAATATATACATCTCATATTGTTATAGTTGAGTAGAGAATACTTGTAGTATTGTAGTACAATATAGAATACTTGTAGCATTGTAGTAGGGTAGAGAATGTTTATAGTGCTAAGTAGTAAATAAATGCAATTTTATAGTGGAGTAGAGAATAAATACAAAAAAATGGCAATGAATAACCTATTGGTGGATTTATTTAAAAATATTATAAATGGTTTATGGTTTTATTATGGCTTTTTATTCAATGTTAGGGCTAGAGGAAGTGCATGTGATTGTCATCTTATCGTTATGATATCAATTTCTCTTCCAAATAATGCTACTATTGAACATGCTTTTTGAGAGCATAGAGACTATGTATTCTGACAATTCATTTGTTGAAAAATTGTGCTTTAGAGAGTGGGTTTTCCCTTGAAAATTTTGTTCACTATAGCTTTTTGTGTATTTCTTTGTTGTAAGTGTTATGTTTTAAGCTTCTACACATCCTTTTACATAAGAAGCATATTCTACATCTATGCTTCCATTCAATTATTACTTTTAGTTTTTCAACTAGTTATATAAATTGAATTGTTTTTATATGAATTATAAAAAAAAAAAAATACAAAAAATTAAAATAATTAAAAAAAATATATCATTTAACTACTTATTAATTGGATAAAAACTTGATATTGTGTATTTTTCATCCAAAAAAAAATAAAAGATTAGAAAAATAATTTGTGTGTGTGTGTGTGAATTAAAAATTGTATTATCTTCTAATAAATCCATTACATGTTCACGAAGAGATTTGGCTTGGTCATTTCTAGGAGAATGCCAACCAAATCCAATATCAATGGACAAGTTGTCCTGAATTTACATGAAAACTAACTAACCTACAATTAACAATGTGAATACTTTTACTTCTTTCTTAGTAAAAGAACCCATGACTTTTCTCTTCCATACATCAATCCATTTTGAGGAGTTAATAGGAGCAAATGTGGAGGAGACAATAAATGCATTTCCTTGGTTTGATTCCAAATCTAGAGGTTCTGCTACTTTAGTTGCTTCCTTATCACTGTTCGATTGATCTAATTCATGAAAGCATTTGTGAATGCTCATTGATGAAGCCGAAACCATACTTGTATCTTAAGTGTCTCCATTCGAGGGATGGATCTCAACATCTGCATGATGACATGTCCCTTCCTAAGGTTGAACTAAGGCTGAAGGACTTGTTTCAGTTATAGAAGTTTTTTGTTGCTGCATATTTTATGGCTTGTGATTTGAACAAGTCCTAGCTCCTTTTGGTCCTTTTAGATCTTGCCATCCTCATGACTTATTCTTGGAATCTAAATGGGGGGAGCACCCTTGAGAAGAAATACATACATTATGAAGATGATCGGGTTGTTGATAGATATGTCAATAGAGTGTTGTATTTTTATAGACCGTTAGCTGTGAAAAGATAAGGTCATTCCACTTGAGGAGAATTTTATCTGGAAACCCTTTGCTAAAGTCGATTTCAACACATATTCTAGAAAAGGTTACTATACCCTTCTCCAGCCTTTTTGTTTAATGATTCAACCAAGTGAGTTGCCAAAATCAGCTAAGATGTATGGATGAAGGAAATGAAGGGCCAAATTTTGGAGTCTTACCTAAACTAGAGTGATCGTAGTTGGCAAAGAAAGTGAGTTAAAATCAGCAAACCAAGTTCTTAAGAAAATCCCAAACTGTCCTAAAACCAAGGGCCTTCATAAAAAACCTTTCAATAATCCTTAATATATTTAAAATACACCACAAAAGCCTTTCGAGCTAAAAATAAATATATATATATGGGGACTAGGTTTGATGCACCCATTCTTGAAACACAAATGCTATAGGCCATAAATCATTAAATAGACATATAATGGCATATGCTAAATAATCCATGAAAGCTTATTTGGATCAAAGACTATTCACTTTAATTTTTGGGGTGTTTTCTACCTTATCCACAATGAAGGTTGACCCTAAGATATCATTGGGAATTGGTTGTGCGGGTTTTGGATTGAGAGAATCCTTAAAATATTTGGGTTGAGAGGAATAGAATGCATCCTAGCCTTTGGCTCCCCCTCTTAGTCTTGACACTAAATGAATTGAGGCATCCTTGGTTATGCCATATTGGTTGAGTCATTTTAGACCTTGAAGTTTCCTACCTGCATGTAGGAGTTGAATGTTACCATATGGGATTCCCATACTATATTAAATCTTGACTACAAGTGAGGCGACGATATATGTGGTTATGACCTACAAGAAAAGGAAACCCCTTGAGAATGGTCTCACAAAGACCATGAAATTCACCAAAATCAAGACAATTTTCTTCAAACCCTCCTCTAGCGGCTCCACCTTCCACTCCTCTAGATTCTTCTTAGAATTCACATGGAAAAGCCAACATTTTCTCATGCTGCGAAAGGCATTGAAGTGGCTAGTATTCTTCTAGTCAAGCTGAGTGGTGGCTAGGGTTGCAATGTGCTTCTGACTTATATTCTTTATGTTTTCGTTGTTGATCAAAAGCTCCACTAGTTGATCATAGAGACACTCCTTGGTGGTAATAGGTGCGAGGTGGTTAAGCATATGATGGCATGCATCTACCACCACCTCCTTGGCTCTTGATTCATTTACAGTTTTTCTCCGCTGCTTTGTAAAATTGATATTGGGTTAGGTGGCCAAAAAATTATTCAATATATTATTTGTATGTCATGCATATATTTTTTGTAAGCCATATTATTGCTAAATAAAATTGATATAAAATGAGTATTCAAATATATTATTTGTATGCCATATTGTATTGCTAAATAAAATTGATATTAAGTGATTATAAATTGTTTTAATTAATTTTTAACATATAATTTAATAATTTGAAAAGGATACATATTGTAGGTTTTAACCCCATACAGAAATTACCTGCATATGAATTCTAGAACACGGAAAATAAACAATGCGAGAGCATAACACATAAAACACATATACACAAAGATTTCCCCTGGATCCCAAAACCGAGACTACAAGCTTGATTTTTCATTATGTTCCTTTCAATGTTACAAAACATATTTATACATGCTAAATCATCCGATACCATGGACTGAAAACCATCGCGTCCAAAACCATGGACCAAAAACCATCACTTCCAAAACCATGTGCGAAAAACATGCACAAAATCATAGGTAGGTCCGCCCAACCTAATATAGGGTCCAAAAACAAAATTTTTTGGGGCGCTGCCCCGGACCCCATAGAGTGGGGTTACCTGCACCCCTCAAACCCCCTGTGACTCCCCTTGCTATGCAATCGGTGCAACGAAGGGGGGGCTCCACCCCCCTTCTAACCCCCCATTAACTATGTGGGCTAGTCATGGAAAGAATATAACACAACCCAACATTCTCCCACTTGTTGTTTTCTTTCCATAGGGGGCCACAAGAGAGCTTAGTCATTTATCCAACCTTGCAATGCCCATTGTTTCTCTACACCAAGAGAACTTCTCAGAGCTCATATATTTTGTCAATGCATCTGCAATATTCTTCAAATTGTCCACCTTTGCCAGCAACACCTTTTTGTCTTTTATCATATCCCTCACAAAGTGATGTTGAACATCAATGTGCTTTGTCTTTGAATGATATGCAGGGTTCTTTTCAAAGAAGATTGCACTTTGGCTGTCACAGTCTATCCTTATAGCTCCCTGTACTAACCCCATACTTAAACACAATCTCTGCAACCAAACTACTTCCGTGCTTGCATGAGTGGCTGCCATGTATTCTGCCTCTGTAGTTGATAGTGCCACTACAGATTGTTTCTTACTCATCCAACTAACTGCACCTCCAAATAGGTTAAACACATAACCACTTGTATATCTTCTCTGATATCGATCTCCAGCCTAGTCTATGTCAACAAAGCCACGAATATCCAACACTCTGTCCAATCTTGGTCTTCCTTAGTAGCACAAACCATAATCACTAGTGCCACGGAAATACCTGAAAACCTGCTTCACTGCTATCCAGTGCCCTTTCCTTGGTTTTGACATAAACCTTCTCAATACTCCCACTGCATGTGCAATGTCTGGTCTAGTACAGACCATCGCATACATCAGGCTACTGATTGCACTTGCATATGGAACATGAGACATGTCCTCTTCCTCCTCTTGTGTCTTGGGACACAGTTCAGCAGATAACTTTACACCTATAGGAATAGGAACCTTCACCGGTTTACTATCCTGCATATTAAACCTCTGCAATATTGTCTCGACATACTTCCTCTGGTTTAACCAGAGATTCCTCTTTGTCCGATCTCTTTTAATTCCCATGCCCAAAATATAGTTTGCAGCACCAAGATCTTTCATGTCGAATTTGGAGGACAAATGGGTCTTCAAATCCTGGATAATTTCTTTGTCATTTCCTACTAGCAACATATCATCCACATACAAGACCAGATAAATAACAGGGTCACCAATCAATTTAAAATACACACAGTGATCTGCTTTGCTTCTGGTGAAGCCAAGTCCCCGTATAAATGTATTAAATTTCTGATACCACATCCTTGGTGACTGTTTTAACCCATACATAGAATTTTTTAACTTGCATACCAATTCTTTCTTACCCTTCAGCGCAAAGCCTTCAGGTTGCTTCATGTAGATCTCCTCTTCCAGATCCCCATGAAGAAATGTTGTCTTCACATCCATCTATTCTACCTCAAAATCAAAAGCAGCAGCGACAGATAAAAGTAATCTAATAGAAGCTACCTTGGCAACAGGAGAAAAAATATCAGCAAAATCAATTCCCGGCACCTAGGAATAACCTTTTTCTATCAGCCAAGCTTTGTATTTCTCCACCTTTCCTTCTACATTTGTCTTCTTCTTGAACACCCATTTGCTACCAATGGATTTCCTTCTAGTTGGCAACTCCACCAGATCCCAAGCCTCATTTTTTTGTAAAGATTCCATTTCATCAACCATGGCCTCTTTCCAGAGTTTTCCATCCTCTGAATCTATTGCTTCCTTCATAGTTCTGGGATCACCATCAGTAATAGATAAAGAAAAAATTGAACAAAAAGCAGATGGACTATACCTTTCTGGTTGCCTTCTTTCTGGCATTGATCTTCTCACACCCAAAGTTTGTGGCTCCTCATCTTCTGATTCCTCCTATGCTGTAGAGTTTGATTCTTCCTCTTTAGCAAAAAATCTATCTTCTTAGGTTCCTTTGGTTGGACTTCATGTTTAATAACATCTTTCACCTCTCTAAACACCAGATCTTGGTTGTACACAACCTTCCTTGTTACTGGGTTCCAAAGCTTATAACCCTTTAAACCATCCTTATACCCAATAAAGATGCACTTTTCAGATTTATTATACAACTTGGTTTGTTTCTCCTTTGGAACATGTACATATGCATCACATCCAAATATCCTCAGATGTGAAAGAGAGAGTTTCTTACCAATCCATACCTCTTGTGGAGTCTTATCCTCCAACACTGATGAAGGTGATCTATTGACCAGGTAACATGCTATCTCCACCGCCTCTGCCCAGAATTCCTGTCCTAACTCGGCACCACTAAGCATGCTTCTTTCCCTTTCCATCAATGTCTTATTCATTCTTTCTACAACTCCATTTTGCTAAGGTGTATATGGAGTAGTCTTCTGCCGTGCTATACCACACTTCTTACAGAATTCTTCAAATTCCTTACTGCAAAACTCTCCACTGTTATTTGTCCTCAGCACCTTTATCTTCTTCTCTGTCTGGTTTTCCACCAGAGCCTTAAATTCTTTAAACCTGTCAAAGACTTCAAATTCTTAAGGAAATATACCCATGTATTCCTTGAGAAGTCATCTATAAATGATACATAATACACAGACTTACCCAGTGATGGAACCTTCACAGGTACAAACACATCACTGTGCACAAGCTCTAATATCTGTTTCACCCTCTTACCACCAGAGGGGAAACTCACCCAATTCTACTTCCTATATACACAATTTTCACAGAAATCAAAATATAGAGAGCTATTACTCATACCTTCTACCATACCTTTACCATGAAGTATTCAAAGGCCCTTCTCTCCAATATGTCCAAGCCTTTGATGCAACAACATGGTCTTCTCTCTAGAGACCATTAGATTTTCAGCTCCACTTTCAGGAGCCACAGAAGTGTTGCACCCATCAACAACAGTGCTACCTTACAGCTTGTACAAAGTTCCAGTCCGAAATCCCCGCATCAATACCATTGCTCCCCGAGCCATCTTGCAGGTATCCTTATCAAACATAGTTTTTACACCTGCATCATCGAGCTTGCTTATAGAAATCAGATTTCTGGCCAATGCAGTAATATGCAGAACACCCGGAAGTGTTCTAACCCTTCCACCTTGCAACTTCAGCTTTACTTTTCCGCAACCAACGATTCTAGCCTTCCTATCATCCCCTAAGAAGACATCACCACCATCGTATTTCTCATACTCGCAGAACCACTCTCTCTGGGGAGTGAAGTGAAAGGATGCACCTGAGTCAATCAACCATGCCTCATGATCTACATGTGTACTTGAAGAAGCCAAGTACCCATCCCCACCTTCATCTGAGGTGGTTTTCGCCTCTACAGAAGGAGCATCATCAGATCCCTTTCCTTTGTTAGGAGCTTTAGATTTACAGTCCCTTTTGTAGTGCCCTTCCATTCCGCATTTCCAGCACACCACCTTTACAGGTTTTCCTGGAGATTTAGATCTCCCTCTAGATTTAGATCTCCCACTCGATGACTTATTTTTGTTTCTGTTCTGGGACCATCCTCATACAAACAAGGCATCACCATTCTGGCTCTCCATATTTTTTTGTCTCATCTCCTCCGTTAGCAAGGATGAGACTATTTCATCAAACTGCAAGGCAGTTACATTGCTACCTATTATAATAACTAGACTATCCCACGAATCTGGTAGAGAACACAAAAAACTAATGCACTTATATTCATCTGAAATTTTGATATCAACAGATGATAACTGACTTACCACAGTATTAAACGTATTCAGATGATCTGTCACCGAGTCTCCATCTTTCATCCTCAGGTTATATAGATTTTTTCGTAGGAACAGTTTATTCACCAGAGACTTAGATTGGTACAAAGTCCCTAACTTGTCCCACAAAGTCTTAGCCGTAGCTTCCCCTGATACATTCAACAATACTAAATCTAAGACACACAATCATATTGTGCTCATTGCCTTCTGATCTAACTTCTTCCATTCTTCATCAGACACTCTCATTGGTTTAGTACCCAGATCTACCACGATTCACTTATCTTTATCCACCAACAGATCCTCCATCTTGAGTTTCCACAACTCAAAACTCTGACCATTAAATTTCTCGATCTCTATCTTTCCACTACTCACCATCTTCTTTCACCACCAGAATTGATCTCACAGATCTCCCACTGAACAAGGTCTACCACAAGCCCAAGTGAAACCCCTCAGCAACAAAGGTGTCCCCTTGAAGCCAAAACAACTCTGATACCAAATGTAGGTTTTAACCCCATACATAAATTACCTACATACGAATTCTAGAACACAAAAAATAAACAATGCAAGAGCATAACACATAAAACAAATATACACAGAGATTTTCCCTTGGATCCCAAAACTGGGACTACCAGCTTGATTTTTCATTATGTTCCTTTCAATGTTACAATACATATTTATACATGCAGAAGCATCCAATACCATGGACCGAAAACCATCACGTCCAAAACCATGGACCGAAAACCATCGCGTCCAAAACCATGTGCGAAAAACATGCACAAAACCATAGGTGGGTCCGCCCAACCTAATATAGGGTCCAAAAACAAAATTTCCCGAGGCACTGCCCCGGACCCCATAGAGTGGGGTTACCTGCACCCCTCAAACCCCCTGTGACTCCCCTCGCTACGCAATCAGTGCAATGAAGGGAGGGTTCCACCCCCCTTCTAACCCCCCAATTAACTACGTGGGCTAGTTGTGGAAAGAATATAACACAACCCCACACATATTATGAAATTAGCTTATGATTTTTTTCCTTTTCTAAACTAGAATGAGAATTTTGTATTATGATGCAAGTATGTTTTTGGACTGCAACAAATACATCAAGTAGTATATAACGTTTTCTTCAAAATTTCATCTCGGTCCCTCTTATTTACCAAAACTACAAATTTTCTAGATGGAGTCCAAACTAGACAACAAAAAATAGGGTTTTGTAGGTATATACATTCCAAAATGACCCATAAAAAAATGTGTGTGTATATATATATATATATATATATATATATATATATATATATATATATATATATATATATATATATATATATATATATATATATATCATACTATTACTGATTTATAATGCAATCCTTCATAACTAAGCAATTCCAATCTATTTAATTATAATGAATACAAGATGGCATGATTCAATCATTGATTTTTAAATCTCCAATATTAACTTACAACCTTCATTAACACATAAGTCCACATATTTATTGAGATCACAAAGAACATGGAGATGTACTATTGAAGAGAACCCTTCTTTTGATTTTTTAATCCTTTTCATAATACTTTCTAATGTTTTGTCCCTCATAAAGGAACCCTTCACCAAATTTTGAATAAGGAGGGAGTCTCGCAAAATAGCAAGAGAATCTACTTGATTTTCTTTGGCTAATTGAAACCCATGGTAGAGGGGATAAACTTCACCATGGTTGTTTTACATGCATCATAAGCCCCGTGAATACTCTACAACTTTGACTTCCTTGGGGCCATAGAGAATCCCTCCCCCTCTTGACACCCCTAAATTCATTTTCAAAGCTCCAACAAAATGGAGGATCAACCCTTCTCGCCACCACTTCCAAGATTGCAATTCCACCTTTGTCAATGTTGGCTTCCAAATTTCCCAAGAACTTATTTTAGTCCATTCCACAACTAGAGGCAGTCTATTCAAATTAGAAAATTTTGAACACCATCACCTTTCAAGTGTTTCTAATCCTTGTTGAGAGGAGTCATTATCAAACTTTAAATCCCAAAACTTAGAGCACAAAAAAATAGCTTTCATGGATGTAGAATATCAAAAATTTTCTAAATTATTGAAGATTTCATTGTTTCTGGCTATCAATACCTTCTATCAAATTAAATTTGGAAGTGCTTCCCACTAATTAAAGAAAAAGGATTTTAGAGAGATAATCCCCAAAAAAAAAAATTTACCATGATGTGAAATACTCCTAAAGGAAAGTTGGCCATTTTTAATGGTTTGAAAGTGGAGCAGACACATCGAACCAAATCTCCTTTGAATATGAACACTCCAAAAAAATATGTTGGATAGATTCTTCTTGTTGCATTCAAATCAGAAATCATGAAGTACCTTGAATGCCCCTCTTTCTCAAATTATCAACAATCGTTTTTTTTATGCACAAGGAGCCATTAAAAGGAATTTACCTTTGGATTGGCATTGACTCTACATATCTTCATCCAAGTACTCGATCTAGTGGGAGCTTATTGAGGGAAGAGAAAGAATGCACAACCTTCCTTCACCAAGTATGAAGAATTGTTCTATTCGAGCTAATTAGCCTCCTATAGCTGCCATAGAGCACAACCAACCAAACTATCTCGAAGTTTTTAATCCAAATCCTACAAGTTCATAGGGACTCCTCTAAGGTTCCTTCCTATTCAATTGCATTCATTTTCCCAACCTAAAATTCCTGCTAGTGTGGATTTTCCTTGAGCATAGAAGAACTCTCTCATAGGTAGCAACCCATAATTGCATTACAATATCCACTATTTTGTCCCTTCACAAGCTAATATATCTTCCATTTCCATGTTTCCAAAAGACATTTAAGATGATTATAGGGGTTTCTGAATTGAGTAGTTTCAAAAACATAAAGCCTCCTTTAGGGGCTTGGATGAACTCATTCTATCTAAAGATATTTTTCCTTAAGGACTACCTTCCACGAATATTCTTCCTAGGTGATAAACATCCATACTAACTTTGATCCTATTTATTTTTCATAAGCATAAGGTCTTTAATTCGAAGGATCCCATGGGGTTTTGGATACTCGAGTGTTTCCCATTTTATCACAAAAACAAAATTTCAAGAATTCCCCCCTTCCCAAACAAACTTGCGGATTTCCTTATCCATCACGAAGGGAACACTTTGGAGAGCAAGGATGGTAGTGAATTGGTACAAAGGGAGAGCAGAAAAAATTGCTTTGATTAACACAATGTGTCTAGCTAAATTGAATCAGTGTGCTCCCCAAGTATAAAATTTCATTTTAAATTTAACCTTGACTTTGTCCCATACTTGCAAGGAATGAAATTTCAAAAAATATGAATCCATAAATATTTATTCTTCCCAATATTCCACAAGGTGGAAGCCCATAATACTTCCTATTTTTATTTGCTTGCGAGAGGAGGCATTCCAAAAGTAAATATGTGATTTTCCTAAGTTTGTTAGATCTCTAATCCAAAAACTTATTAAGGACGAATTTAAATCTTTGTGCAATTATTGTAGAATCCCCTCCTAAAACAAGGGTATTATCAGCAAATATAAAGTGATTTATATTCTTTATTCCATGAAAAATCTTGAGACCAGGTAGTCGTTCATGGCTTCTTTCAAACTCCAACCTTCTATTAAGAGAGTTAGCTATTATGCTATATATAAAGGGGGACAAAGGGAAACATTAACAAAGGCCACAAGAAGCACAAAATAATCATATTCCCCTTCCATTTACTAATGGAAATATCCACGGCAATTTAATGTAGAGGGAAACCTAATGTATATACCTTTCACCAAAGCCAAATTTTGACATAACCTTGAATAAATAATCATGTCTAACCCTGTGAAAGGCACTTACCATATAAATCTTGACGATTATGCCTTGATCTTCTCTTTATTGAATAGAATGAATTGCTTCTTGGACTAGGATAATATTATTAGATATTTGTCTTTTATGCATAAATCTACCCTAGTTCTCAAAGATTATTTTTGGGATAAGAAATTTCAATGATGAGGCCAAAATATTTGAAATAACTTTATAAGAAACATTACACAATGAGATTGGTCTAAACCTAGTAAAATAAGATGGATTTGCTTCCTTTGGGACCAATGCTAGGAAATAAGTAATTATTTTATATATTACAATAATGTTAATCTATTTATTAACTTAATTTTGTTTTTTCTAAACATTATTTTTTAATATAAATAATATAATTTTTTATTTAATATGTAATTTATTTATTTGTTTATTTTGATTTATTTATTTTAATTTTTAATTTTATTTATTTGTATTGAAATGGTTAGTAATTTTTTTTAAAAGCATAATCTGGTTGCAAGGTCAGTACCTTTATATAGTTCAATTGTCTCTGACACTTCATAGGGCATGCATATCCACAAAATATCTTTTTTGCACCTATTCTTTCTTCTGTCGATTATACTATAATGGTGTCTACTATATACCTTACAAAACACACCTAATAACAAAATGGATTTGGAGTACATTATCAGAAAACAAGATATCTAATATGAGATTGACGGTCCAACTTCAGAAGTTGCCTTATCTTGAATTGCTACATCACCCTACTCCTATCATTCTTGATCAATTATGCCTTGTTTCTCCTTTCCTAAGAGTTTCTCACAATATTCCATGTCTTCATGAGATATTTTAGCCCCATTGACTAACGTTTTCTTCCATCTTATTCATCCTAATTCCTAGAATGACCACTTCTTCCTCCATGATTGCTTGTATCTTCTCAAATTTCCTTTGCAATAGCTCATACCTTTTGTCCAATAGTGCTAGATGCACCTCTTTCTCCTTTTCCTCCAACTCACTTCTATGAGTTAGAAAGGTCGATACTTTCTCCATGGCCTCCATTAATTGATCCAATATCTTATTTGTTCTCTCCTTCTCCTATGCAATAGAAGTCGAGGAATCTACCTCCATATTAATTGCTTTCTCATCTAAGGATTTAGAGTAGAGCCTAATAGAACCAATTTCCAAATGATTATTTCTGAGAGTTGCAACTTAATTGCTACTATAATCCTTTTATAAATATGCCAACATTTGTTTTAGGATCTCCTCTTTTGAAGTCACAATTTAATGTGTTATGTAACCAAATCACAAAACATAATAAAAGATAGATCAACGACATTAAAATTAGCCTCTTCGGGGGGGAAACCTCCTTTACATCACATAAATGAACAATTCTTGGATGATTCAAATGACAAGACATCCTTGGTATATATATGAGTCTAAGGGGTCACAATATAATTAGAGACTACATAACAATAATAATGTTAGGACACAACAATAAAAATAGTGGGATTCTATGGGGCACAATAATAACACTGTTATCACCCCAAGAAACTCTCCTAGGTTGTATATTAGAGATGCTCGGGATCATTACAACTCAACAAAAATGTTGAAAAATGGTGGATGAATGAAGGAAATGATGCATATTCAAGCCAGATAACCACTTATACTATGCTTAATCCCAGACATGGGTGAACACCCCCAAACTACAAGGCTTTAGACCACCAATTACTCACAGCATGAGGATTTAAGTGGAAATGGAGAATATTGTTCACACCAGCAGATGCACAGGACCCTGTGATGGCCAACTGCAACCAGTTAAAAGGTCTGTAAATCTATTTCTTAATGCACAGATAGGATGACAGCTCTCTGGCATTAAAATAACAGAAACCTGCATACAAAATTCAATGATACAAGCTAGATTCTAACACAGAGGTGGGATGACAGCCCCTCTAATGCTAAACGTCAAGAGCACATGAAAAATGCATAACAGGCACAGCCTGGAACAAAGAAGAAGTGGAAAGTGAGCAATTAACAACAAAAGAAGCTTGTATTAGCTAAAAATGAAGACTAGATGCTGCAGGTATCACAATAGTTATAGTCTCCAGAAGTTGAACTTTACATCAAAATAACATTCATCAACCATCAACCCTCTGTCTTCTGGATATATATAGAGGTTGATTACAAAAACACTTTGCTATGCTATGCGTGGAGGGGTCATAATGGACCACCAACCACATTTACAATTTAGATATGGGTCTCTGCTGCAAACTGTGTGTTTTAATGAACAAAATGACATTCTTTAGTGCTCTACAGTCCTCCTCTAAGCAGGTGGCGTATAATATGGAACATGCTCCATCACTGATAAATGGTTGAACTGCTCGAGGGTGTCCTTTTTGTCCTTTGGCCATTCTGGCTTTTAAATGCGGTTGCTGAGGATTTATTATGCTGGGAGTTGAAACACTGGTCGCCTTCTTCCTTCAGGAGTTTGGAAAGACTATGGGAAAGGACCATGTGGGCGAGTTGTGGGAGAAAATAGGCCATAGGATCACGCATATCAAAGGCAGAAAACACTCGGTGAGGAGTACCGGGAGGCGACGTGGAAGCAAAATGAATGTGAGTCGTTGATCGAGCGGGCGAACAGCTGAGATTGCATCGGAGAGAGCTATCGGGAGAAATTGGGCGGAGACCATTATGAGCCATCGGATCGTGGTCGAGCAGATCCGACAGCGATCGGGCGCGAAAGGAGCGCGGAGATTAATGGCCGAGGGACAGGCAGTTTTGCGGGTGGGTGGTATTCCCCACACCACCCACCGGGGCTTAGTGGTATACGTACAACAGCCAGCGATCTCACTTATCGGTTGACACATGGCCGATGGGATGTGGCGAAAACTGTCGATATCACGCGTTAACGCACGGGTGGGTCTCAGCGGCGAGAGGAGCGATCATCGTTGGATCATGCGAAGGACGGTTGGATGGCGGGGAACGTGCGTGAAGTTTAATGCGCGGGAAAACAACAGCGACTGTTGGATTAGGGCATGAAAGATCAACGACGTGGGGTAAATTACACAGGTTTCTGACTGTTATGACAAGGAACCGCCTAATTTGAGGATTAGGTGAAGGCAGAAGGTTTCGAAGAGTTTCATAGGAGAATGGAGGAAAGCGGGGAATGAAGATTTTCAGAGGAGGAATAGAGACAGCGGGGTTTAAGAGGGTGTGAGGAAACCGTAGGAAAAGAAGGTGAATGACCACTGCGAGCACCTTTCTCGGCACAAACCAACCACCAGACCTGAATTTGACCTTTAAACGCTGAAGTTTATAGTAGAGCTAACACTGGCTCCTTCTGGGGATGAGATCCTCCCTATGAGGTCTCAAGAACCTACAGACCAATGCCTTCATGCAAAACCAGCTTAAAAATAGTGCCTAGTATCCATTGGGCATGGAGTCAAACTAGGTCTATACTAAAACCTGTAAAAGAAAATGCTTACAACCATTAAGGCCAGAGGACCTTAAACAACATAGAAACTCAAAAACTGGCCAACTGATGAGCCATCAAAATTGTTTCTCCTTCTCTCAACCGGTTCATCATAGATCAGCAAAACTGGATTAATTTGATCCTTTACCTCAAAAATTTTAGGACATTTGAGCTTAATAGGTAAATATGGATCAAATTTCATCTCCCTTCTGTGTGCTCTCCTCCTTGGATGTTCTTCATGGGAGCCTTTGTACACCTGCTGAATAATCATGGTTGTGTACTTGTCTATGTCTTCTGTGGCCTGCACAATAAATATGAATGGTGTACCAATATGTTCATGTGTAGGGGACACAGAAACATTATCTTCTCCTAAATATTTCTTTGAACAATCCTCATCCAAGGAGGGGTCCCACAACTGTACACCCTCTTCCTTTGTCATCTGACAAGTTGCCTTTTCAGTTTGTGTGGAGGCCATTTGAGTAGGCATTAGAATATCAAGACTGAGATGATTAGTATCAGCCTTGGGCTTTGAATTATGGCTTGCCTTAGAGTTCAGGGGGCAACTGTGAGGGAATTTCACTTTAGCAGACAGAGGAACATAAGATGACGGGGATCTTTCCTCTCCCTCTTTGATTACTGGGCTGAGGATGATAGCAGGCTGGCTAATTTGCAGATCTGCATAGCCATGTGAAGATGAGATGGCTTCGGGCACAAATTCTTGGAGGGTGATAGGACCTACTACTACTTTCCTCTGCTGATCAGCTTGTTGTTCTGTAGCTACAACAAACTCGTAAGTAGTACCTCTGGATAAAGCTTCTTCATAGGCAGCTCTGGTTAGGAAAGGAGCACCTTCCAAACCATGGACCTCCTCCTCTTCATCAGGATGCTCTTCTTCCATGACTATATTTTGACAAAGGGTCTTCACCCTTTGATCTTTGTTTGCATCTCTGTTTCTTTGCAAAATCTGCAACTGCTCCTGTGTTCCTCTATATGGATTTGGAATTGAAAAACAAAAGTCACAAGGAGCTCCTGCTTCTTTAGAATACTGCTCAGCTTTTAATTTGGAAACTTCAAAGGCTAATGCCTCTATCATCCTGGCCAATATGTCAATCTCAGGATCTGAGGATGATGAGGACTCTCCTCCCTGTCTTCTCCTTTCAGCATCACCTTCGAGTCTCTCTGCAACAATAATGTTTGCTTCTACCTCAAAGGCTGCATTTTTCATATCAGCCAAAGAAGCACATCTTCTTTCTCTTAACAGCAGGCAAAACTGAGAATCGAAGGCATTGGCATAAGTAATCATAGCAGAAGTAGGGGTGGGTCTTACTTCAGCTGGCATTCTGTTGTACATATGATTGAATCTGATGTTGAAATCAGACAGCAGCTCACCATCTTTTCTCTGCAAGTTCCCAAATTCATCATGATAAAAGAGAAGATCTTTATTATTCCCCTAGTGCTTTAGGAACACATCATCTAGGGCCTCAATGTCTGCAATAGACCTAGGGGGTAATTCTCTAAACCATTTTCTAGCTTCCCCATCTAGGCTTTGGATAAAAACCCTCATCCAGACATCCTCTTCATTGATACTAGGTTATCAACATAGCTATAAAAGGCCTCTAAATGCTCTTCAACTATTACTCCTTTTGCACCAGTAAACTTGGGCATATATTCTTGATAATCTCCTGTAGGCATGGCATTCAAAGGGGTAGGCAAGACTAAGGGTCCATACCTAGCAGCAACTATTCGTTCTATCTTTGTGAGGGCTTGTTGGCTTGCCATGACTGAGGCAAGTGGAAGGATATTGGTAGACTGAGTGGAATGGATCAATGAAAAGAATGACAAAAACAGAGGAATATGATGGAAAGTATGGATTCTTTTTTGAACTAAGGAAATGAATGACTAAGGAGCTAAATGAATCTCTGAAGGTGACATTCACTAACAGAGATACATGGAACTTTTAAGGCTTACCTGATCTTGGTGCTACTTCCTACAAACTTTTCTTCTACTTAACGATCTTCTCAGGGTCAGGCACTGATTCAACTGATGGTTTCTAAGGATTTCTCCGAGCATGCTTCACCAGCTGTGCCAGAATTTCAATGTGGAGTCGCCAAAGGTTGGTCTTCCTCCAGTGGAGTCTCTAAATAGATGATTACAACCAAAATATGTGTCCAAACCTTGTCTATCATCAAAGCTTGGAACTGTGTCGTTCTCCCAGGGAAGCTAAGCTTCAATCTCCTCTCCTCGGCAACGGCGCCAATTAATGTTATCACCCCAAGAAACTCTCCTAGGTTGTATATCAGAGATTCTTGGGAACATTACAAAATCAACAAAAATGTTGAAAAATGGTGGATGAATGAAGGAAATGATGCATATTCAAGCCAGATAACCACTTCTACTATGCTTAACCCCAGACATGGGTGAACACCCCCAGACTACAAGGCTTTAGACCACCAATTACTCACAGCATGAGGATTTAAGTGGAAATGGAGAATATTGATCACACCAGCAGATGCACAGGACCCTGTGATGGCTAGCTGAAACCAGTTAAAAGGTCTGTAAATCTATTACCTAATACACAGACAGGATGATAGCTCTCTGGCATTAAAATAACAGAAACCTGCATACAAAATTCAATGATACAAGCTAGATTCTAACACAGAGGTGGGATGACAGCCCCTCTAATGCTAAATATCAAGAGCACATGAAAAATGCATAACAGGAACAACATGGAACAAAGAAGAAGTGGAAAGTGAGCAATTAACAGCAAAATAAGCTTGTATTAGCTGAAAATGAAGACCAAACACTGCAGGTATCATAGTAGTTACAGTCTCCAGAAGTTGAACTTTACATCAAAATAACATTCATCAACCATCAACCCTCTGCCTTCTGGATATATATAGAGGTTGATTATGAAAACACTCTGCTATGCTATGCATGGAGGGGTCATAATGGACCACCAACCACATTCACAATTTAGATATGGGTCTCTGCTGCAAACTGTGTGTTTTAATGAACAAAATGACATTCTCTGGTGCTCTGCAGTCCTCCTCTAAGCAGGTGGCGTATAATATGGAACACGCTCCATCACTGATAAATGGTTGAACTGCTCGAGGGTGTCCTTTTTGTCCTTTGGCCATTCTGTCTTTTAAATGCGTTGCTGAGGATTTATTATGCTGGGAGCTGAAACACTGGCCACCTTCTTCCTTTAGGAGTTTGGAAAGACTGTGGGAAAGGACCATGTGGGTGAGCTTCAGGAGAAAATAGGCCATAGGATCATGTAGATCAAAGGCGGAAAACACTCAGCGAGGAGTACCGGGAGGCAACGTGGAAGTGAAATGAATGTGAGTCGTCGATCGAGCGGGCGAACAGCTGAGATTGCATCAGAGGGAGCTATCAGGAGAAATCGGGTGGAGACCACTATGAGCCATCGGATCGCGGTCGAGCAGATCCAACGGCAATCAAGCACGAAAGGAGCGCGGAGATTAACAGCCGGGGGATAAACGGTTTTGCAGGTGGGCGGTATTCCCTGCACCACCCATCGGGGCTTAGTGGTATACGTACAATAGCCATCTATCCCACTTATTGGTTGACGCGTGGCCGATGGGACATGGCAAAAAATTTTGATATCGCGTGTTAACGCGTAGGCAGGTCTCGGCGGTGGGAGGAGCGATCATCATCAGATCATGCGTTGGACGGTTGGATGGCGGGGAACTTGTGTGAAGTTTAACGCGCGGGAAAACAATAGCGACCGTTGGATCAGGGCACGACAGATCAATGGCGTGGGGTAAATTACACAGGTTTCCAACTGTTATAACAGGGAACCGCCTAATTCGAGGATTAGGCGAAGGCACAAGATTTCGAAGAGTTTTGTAGGAGAATGGAGGAAAGTGGGGAATGAAGATTTTCGGAGGAGGAATAGAGACAGTGGGGTTTAAGAGGGTGTGATTAAACCGTAGGAAAAGAAGGTGAATGACCACTGCGAGCACCTTTATCGGCACAAACCAACCACCAGACCTGAATTTGACCTTTAAACGCTGAAGTTTATAGTAGAGCTAACAAACATTATCGGGGCTACATGGGCACAACAATAACAATAGGGGGCTACACTAAAAATAACAATAAAGGGGCGACATCAATATTATAGGAACCTAACATGCCCCTCGCCTTAAAAAAAAGTGTTGTCATCAATGCTTGAGTAGTTTTTGATGGTTTTGTATAAATTTCTCATCCTCCCTTGTGGAATATTAAGTGGGTAAGTTCTTCTACTTAATGAGATGCTCTGAAATTGATCGATTCCATAGTTGTCGAGCTCTTGTTTTTGTGACTACTTCAGGCTCCAATATTATTTTTCCTTCTTTATCAAGTTCTGGAAATACTGTTTGAACTAGGAGCTTGTCACCAATAACCTTCTTTAAGCATGAAACATGGAAATCTAAGTGTACTCGGGCAGATGTAGGCAACTCCAATTTATATGCCATAATACTGATATTTTGCAACACCTTGTAAGGACCATAATACTTGGGTGCTAATTTATTATCCTTTTAACTTGATTGAGGTATATTTTTTTGTATGGTTATAGCCGTAAAAATAACCAATCGCCTACATCAAGACTTCTTTCACTGTGATGTTGATCGGCCTGTTGTTTCATTTGATTCTTCACCAAAGTGAGGTTATCCTTTAAGAGTTGGAGAACTTTTTGTTGTTGATCGATGTGGTCTTCTACTGCTTGAAACTTAGAATTTTCTCTTAAAGATAATGTGATGGATGATATCCATAAAGTGCCATAAATGGGGTCACTTTTGTTGCAATATGGAAGGAAGTGTTATACCATCACTCAACCAAAGGTAACCACTTTACCCATTGTGTTTGTTTATCGGATACAAAGAAACGAAGATATCCTTCCAAACATTTGTTCATTATCTCAATTTTCCAATCAAATTGAGGATGATAATATGAGCTATGAGCTAATTTAGTACCAAGACAAGAAAATAATTTCGTCCAATAATTTCCAGTGAAAATGGGATCTCTGTCACTTATAGTAATATTTGGGTTTTCATATAGATTTTGAATTCTTTCCATAAATGCAGTATATATCGTACTGGATTTAAAAGGATGAGATAATGCACGAAAGTGTGCATACTTGGTAAGCCTATCAACTACCACCATGATGAAACTCTTTCCTTCAGACCTGGGTAAACCTGTGATAAAATCCTTTGATACCTCCTCCTAATGCTAACTTGGAATGACTAAAGGTTGTAATAGACCTTATGTCTTAATTGTATCAAATTTATTTTGTTGGCAAACCAAACATTCCACAAAAAACTTCTAAATATCATATTTAAGGCCATCTAAAAAAAAATCCTTCTTGACCATGTCGTAAGTTCTTAAAAATCATGAGTGCCCTCCTAAGGGGGAGGTGTGCATTCCAAAAGAATCTTTTATTTGGGTTGGGAATTCTTACAAAGATATAAGAGATCTTTGTACCATAATGAATCATTTTTTCATATAAATGTATCATATTTACTAGGGTCTTGTTGTAACTTCTGAATGAGTGTCCACACTCTTTGTCATTCTTCCATTCATCCCTTACTTTAGTTATCCAATCAAGTTGGATAATAGAAATGGCATAGATCAATGCTTCCACATCCTCATCATTTCTTGAGATTGCATCTGTAACAATATTTTGCTTCCCTTTTTTGTAGATTATTTCAAATTCATAACCCCACATCTTAGTGACCCATTTTTGTTGCTTTTATGAAGATAATATTTGTTTCAAAAAGTATTTAAGACTATTGAAATCTATTTTTACCTTGAAATGTCTTCCCATTAGGTAAGGTCGCCATTTATTTAGTGCATGTAGTATTGCCAACATTTCCTTCTCATAAATAGGCTTGTGTAAATACTTTACCTTGAGTGGATGACTTTCAAAATAAATGGGTCTTCCTTCTTGCATTAAAACAACACCAACTCCATTTCCTAAGGCATCACATTCCACAATAAAGGTTTTTGTGAATTTTGGTGTAGCTAAGAGTGGTGCTTGACACATTGCTTCTCTAAGACATTCAAAGCCTTAGTTGCTTTTGGAGTCCATGAAAATGCATCTTTCATCAGTAATGTTGTTAGAGGCGTTTCTATTCTCCCATAATTCTTAACAAACTTGTGATAATACCCTGTCAACTTGAGAAATCCTCGAAGATGCTTTATGGTTGTGGGGATTTTCCATTTGATGGCTTTGATTTTTTTAGGGACTACCTTAACACCCTCATGAGATTCAATATGACCCAAATGTTCCACCTGATGTACTCCAAAGAAACATTTGGAGGTTTTTACATATAATTGTTTCTCCTCCAATAGTTTGAGCACCTTGTCAACATGTTGAACATGATCCTTCCTACACTTGTTGTAGATTAGTATATCATCAAAAAATACTAAGACAAATTTTCTAAGGAAGGATTTAAAAATCGAATTCATCAAACCTTGAAATGTGCAAGGTGTATTAGTAAGGCTGAAATGCATGAACAAAATTCATAATGACCTTCATGAGTTATGAATGTTGTTTTCAAAATGTCTTCAGTCTTCATTCTAATTTGATGATATCCTCAACAAAGATCTAGATTGGTGAAGTAAATTGCTCCATGTAATCCATCCAAAAATTCATCAATGACAGGAATGGGAAATTTATCTTTAATAGTGAGCATGTTGAGCTCCCTATAATCCAAACACATATGTGATTTTCCATCCTTCTTATGCACCAATACTACTAGGGAAGAGAAAGAACTTTGACGATGTTGAATTATACCGACCTCTACCATTTCTACAACCATGCGTTCAATTTCACTCTTTTAGGAATATAGATATCTGTAGGGCCTAATGTTTGGAGGAAAATTTCCTGGAATCAAGTGAATAGAATGATCATAACCATGAATAGGTGGGAGGCCTTTGGGAGTCTTAAATACCTTGGAATGATTGTCCAAGACTTTTTGGAGATCTGGATAAATATATGATTTCGATGTTTGAACCTCTAGTGAGAATAATTGTGAAATTAGACCTTGTTGTTCTTTATTAAAAATATTTTCATGCCATTATAGATTATTATATTCCCCGGTTTCCTTTTTATACCCCTTAATTCAATTTCCTTTCCTTCCCAAAAAAAAATCAAGAAAATTTATAGAAAATTAAAAGCTATCATCCCGAAAAATTCTAACTACTAGATTCTTAGTACAACATCAACACCACCCGTTGGAATGGAAAGCATTGGACTATTTAATACATATTCGGCCATGGTTAGCTTGATAGTATGGAACTTTCCAGAGCAATTTATAGTTCCTCCATTTCTAATCATTACTTGACACTTTGGTGTTGGATATAGAAATAAATTTAATTCCTTGGCTATCTTACAATGAATAAAATTATGGTTACTACCCAAATCAATCAACATTATGACCTTTTCCTTCTTGATATATCCTTCTCTCTTGAGATTTTGAGAAGTGTTAATTCTCGCTAATTCATTACAAGATGTGGTAAGATTCATTTCTTCTTTCTCCAGGGTTGGTTCCTAGTGTGTATCCTCTTCTTTTGATGGTTCTTGTTTCTTTTCTTCATCCTCTTCACAATCTATGTAAAATTATTTCTTCTCAGCACAATAGTGACCTTTAATATATTTGTTATCACAACTGTAACAAAGCCCTTTTTCTCTTTTTTTCATCCAATGTTATCGTGTAAAACTTGTAGGTTGTGGAAGGCTAGGAGCAAGAACACTTCCATCTTCATAGTTGTGAGTGGTAAACTACCTTGTTGCCATAATATTTATTTCAACTTTTCTTGCCTCCCTGAATGCCTTCTCCAATGGATTAGATTCCCAAAGGTGAATCTCATGTTGGATGTTATCCTTTATAGTCCCTATGAATACAACAATCCTATGCTCCTATGGAATATTAGTTACCTTGATATTCAAATTTTGGAAGCCCTCAATGTGCTCTGCCATTGAACCCTTTTGTTTGAGAGTTATCAATTGGCTAAAGAAGGGGTTTCTCTTTGTATCCTCATAATGTGCTAACATTTCCTCTATAAAAAATGGCCAAGTGACAAGTGTTTTATGAGAACAAAGCCATCGATACCATAAAAATTGATTGGTTTCTAAATATAAAGATGCAATGCATACCTTTTGTGTGTGTTGCACATCATGTAGATCAAAATATTACTCCATCTGTAGTAGCCATGTTACCGGATCCTTGTCATCAAACTTCCTCATATCTATCTTTGGAATGTGGTGGTTATTCAAACCCACATTGGAGTCTCTAAAATCATAATACATATTATTTTTGTCCTCATCCTAATTTTCAAGGAGTACCTTGTCACCATTAGGAAGCATTTCTTGTAACATCTTTATCAAACCTTCCATGTTTGCCTTTAAACCATTCTTAAACCATCCATCTTAGCTTCCATGTCTGATTTTAAATCATCCTTCAAACCTTCTATGTTTCCTTCCATTTTTTCTCTAAACTATCCATCTTATCTTCCAATTCATTTTTTGTTACTCTTTACAAGAGAAAAAATTGTTGCACTTGGCCTTGTAAAATTGATATATCATGTTACAATTCTTCCTCTTCTTCATGTGTCATAGTAGAGTTTTATGGTTACTTACTAGGTGTTTCCATTTTTTTGTTTTGAGGCATTTTTGAATCAAACAACGATATATATGTTTCACTATTCTCTTTGAATCATTTCAAACAGATTTTTTAAACAACAGTTATGCATTTTTTTTAAATACACACCTTTTTCTTGCTTTTAGATGCTCGATATTGAAATTGTTTCATCTCTTCAATTTTAGCCTCCCAATGTCTGAAATTCTATCATGTGGTAGCCCATTGAGTCTTCTTACCAATTCCATAAGTCAAACCAATAATGGATTCTTCAAGTTAAAGTTATGCCAAATCTTCCACGATGACCTGATAATAGACTAGTTCAAAAGAGAGAACTTGTACGAAATTCCACATGTCACTATTTCATCCTACTGCCTTGAAATTTATAGACAAGAAACTAAAATCCATGCACTTTCTATCACTTTTTACAAAATTCAAGTCTGATGCTTGAAGAGAAAGTTATGATGATTTTACCTAGGTCACCTGTTTGAGACTGAATTATGGAGCATCCAAAAACCCTAACTTCTTCGAACCATATCTCAAAACATAGAGCGAACCAACATCTGAAATTTCTACAAGAAGTTCAATACGATTTTGGCTCCACATGGTCAAAATTTAAGCTTCTAAATATTTGTAAAAAAAAGTTATAGTGAAAATGACAGATGGCCTATTTGACACAGAAAAACCCTAGAATCTAAAGCTTTAAAACCAAATGTTATGCAACCATATCACAAAACAGAAGAAAATATAAATCGACAACTAGAAAATTAGACTCTTTGAGGGGGAAACCTCCTTTACATAATATAAATGAACAATTATTGTATGATTCAAATAACAAGGCCTCCTTGGTATATATAGGAGTCTAAGGGGTCACAATATAATTAGAGCCTGCATAACAATAATAATGTAAGGACACAACAATAACACTATTAGGTTTCTATGGGGCACAACAATAAAAATATGGGAACTACATGGGAAAAATAATAATAATAGGGGGCTACACTAAACTAAAAAATAAATAGGCTACATTAGTATTATAGGGACCTAACATAATGGCTTTAAGTTCATGTCATGCCTTATTCATGGCACCATTGGAGAAATCCTCCTCTGGTAATTCCTTAAGGTCACCTAGGATTTGTGATATTAAGTCATTATAGTGGTGACGTGAAATCCCCTTCAAAACAATTAGAATATTTCTCTACTTTCTCCATTCTACTTATCAAGAAGGATCATCCATCCTCTAAGTGTCTTATCTAATGGCGCCACTTAATTTCTAGGGACACATTTTGTTAATTCTGAAGTACTCTAACACCCTCTCTTCTTTTATGGTGCTCCACCATTCTACAAAAAATAAATGTAAAGGCCTCTTGCTAGTCCTACTAATTGTTTGGCATAATATCCCACAACAATTTCCACCACTCTGCTCTAAAAGACTTATAAGATAATTTTTGTTTCTTGTCATGGTAAATGTTTGTAAAGTATTAAACTTTGATCCTATTCCAACTTTCCTTGATCCAAAATAGCTATCTTATTAGCAAGCACATCTGCTACTATATTCATATGTTGGGTGACATGATGAAACTCAGTGACCTCAAAGTGCCCTAGTTGGAAGTTTATCCTTTGTAGTATGGAGGAACTATAGGGACTACATTTTCCTTTAAGCTTCTCTACATTTCCTCTAAGATTTTCTTTCATCGCATCCTTGAATGAGACTGATACCTAAATTAGAGTTTGTGTATGGAATTTATGCCTTCCACAAGTTAAACTACCTTATTGACCACCATGGTACTTAGTAGACATCAAGTGAACCCAATTTGTTCACATGTGGGGCTAGTAACATATGGAATTTGTGGAGTACGTTCGTAAGAATGAAACTCAAAGGAATTGACGGGGGCCTGCACAAGCGGTGGAGCATGTGGTTCAATTCGATGCAAAGCGAAGAACCTTACTAGGGCTTGACATGCCATGAATCCTCCTGAAAGAGAGGAGTGCCTTCGGGAACGCGGACACAGGTGGTGCATGGTTGTCGTCGCTGCAAAAAACACAGTAGCAATACTGCTGGATAGGACCATTTCAATATTCCCCATGTGTAATCCTACGTATAAACATTGGGGAGAATATTATAGAAGTTCCAAAACCATAACACTAATTGAATATTGAGTGGTTAAATAATGGGCCACTAAGAGGAGAGGAGTGTTCCATTGTTTTAGCAATATGCTTGTTCCACAAATGAGAAAAGCATACAAGTGTGGGATTTGAGAGGATAACAAAGGAAGAATATTTTGTAGAAACCATTCAAGCCACAATGTCAAAGGTAAATCCAAAATGAGTTCCCCTTTCATGTAGTTTCATTTTCATAACTAAAGAACAGAGAACAACACATAAGAATCACCTATTACTTGGGTTTTTTCTTGTTTCAGGTCTTTGAGGTTACATCTTTTTTTCATTTGTGTGGGTAGTGTATTCATCTTGTTAGGTATCTATTATATGATTTTCACATTGTGCAACAAAAGGGGTGGTCACAAAGGAGGTTTCATGGGGTTCAGTAGCCCCTATGTGGAGGCTTGAAGGATGCTTTGTAGGGCCTAGAAGGGGCATGTCAAGTGAAAAATCATTGACATGTTTTTATTGAGATTTTTTATTTAATGACTTATTAATATTAATTTTTCCATTGGTGGTTTCATGGCACATGATTTTTCAGTCCATGAAAATAAAATTCTCATTAAGGAACTATCATTATATTATAGTCTAGGGTTAATGGACTTAGGGGATGTACATATTGTTTTGTAAAATTGTAAAGATATAATATAAGGAATAATAAGAAGTGTACACTCTGAATATTCTCTCTCACTAATTTGATTAGATTTTACAACTTTGACAACCGGATCACTGAAGTTGAAAGATTCTTTTGATCGCAAGTCTATAGATGTATGAATCAGAGAAATTTCATGAGCAAGTTGATTTGAAGAGTTGTCTTCAGGCAAAACAAGAGATGATATGGATGGAAAGGATACTCAATGATCTGATTATTTTCTCTTTCATCATAGACAACCTCACTACCTTAAAATTGAGAGGTGACCTCATCTGATGAAGAACTTGAAGAGCATGGAGTTTCTTCATCGCATGTAGATGCATCGCAAATAGCTGAGCAAAAGGGATTGTGGGATGAAGAGGAAGGTTCGATAAGAACATTTTCTTCAACTAGATCAGGTCCCAAATCTAATTAAGCCATGTCAACATCTTTTGGAGGAACTGAAAAATCGGTTGGTGCACTTGGGAATTCGTCATCGCGTACATTAATAGAATCATCATCATCAGAATGATTGTTGCCCAAGACTACAGATATGAACAAATTAATTTCATTTGATTCACTAACAAGATTAAAAGATTGAAAACCATCCAAGAATGTAATAGCATCATCTTGACATGGAGTATTTTAAAAGAGAGAAGAAAGAATGAAAGAATATTCACCATCCTGCTCCTCTACCTGCATAATGTGACTACCTTGAACCTGATAGCAATTTGGGCCAGCAACTTGAAAATAAGGAGAGTGTGAAAAAATAGTTGGTGGAGAAGATTGATCAAACAGATCACGGTACATAGAGTCATGGCATGTAGATGATAGAGGATGACTAAAAACCAAATCAGATTCAAGAATAGAGTTATGAATGTCGATACCATCTTGAGGAATGGAAAAATTGGCTTTTGCCATAGGCTTTATGAGCCATTCTGGTATTTCCTATATTGTGTTTGAATAACGAAAAGCAGAAAGAGGATGAGAAGATGGATTGGGAATTTGATGTGCATATTTCCCAACTTTTCTATCATTGCTTGGAGGCACCCTCATCGGAACTACAAAAGGAGGAGGACAAGGAACAAAACGAGCATTCAATTCATCCTCTGAAATTAGCGGTGTCTCTTGATTTACAGGGGTTGGGGAAGAAGATATATCAGGTGGTTTGGATCCACCGTTCAAAGAGATATGAACCAAACACTTAAAATTTTGTTTCAAGAAATCCTTATCCATATCTTCTTTAGGAAATTCATAACAAAGGTGAAAGAATCGATTAGAGAAATCCTCAAATTGATTCATTAGGCTCCATTCTAAGTTGATTGATCCTTTTATAAACACCTCGGTAATCATACCTATCAAATGATAAATGAAGCTCCTTGATGAGATGGTTAAGGGAATGAATGGAAGCATGTGGTAGAGTATGACACCATCGACTAACTCCCCCTTCAAGGGTGAGGTAGAAAACAATACAAGCCACATATTCACAATC
Source organism: Pinus tabuliformis (assembly GCA_031772625.1). NCBI lineage: Eukaryota > Viridiplantae > Streptophyta > Pinopsida > Pinales > Pinaceae > Pinus > Pinus tabuliformis. The sequence continues at coordinate 1,027,545,441 of CM062820.1, read as the reverse complement.
AATTTCATAATATTCACAAAACTTAAGAAAAAGAGATGCATGCTCGAAAAAGGTGTTGGGTGTGGAGCCTGATTATCTTCTGTATTCAAAGGTATCACTGCAGTGGACCCCAGTTCGTAATGGGGTGGCAACGCCACCCGTAAAATATTCGCTGCAGGAGGGGTCTGGGGGGGGCATGGTTGCGACCTTTAGGAGCCCCCCCCAGCGGTGGGATTGGGGGAAGTGCCCCCGAAGCTAAGAATAGATGTAAAATTGTCTTGTAAAATGTTGTAATTTCATAGTCAATCTGGGCCGTTCATTAGGCGGAGATCTGACAATAGAAGTTATGTTTAATTTAGGGTTTTTTGCCCTAGAATGAAACCCCCTCACTATATATGAGGGAATTGTATTGCATCTATGGATATCTGTATTCTAAGTGAGGAAGAGAGAGGAGATTAATAGAGAAGAGGGAATTACAATGGATCTGTTGTAGGTTGTATCTCTTCAGTTTGCTGGATAATATAAAAAGAAGGACTGGCTCTTTCTCCATGGACATAGCCCAAACTGGGTGAACCACGTATATCTGTGTCTCTCTTGTTTTATGCATTTTCTATGTTTATATTTCTACAATATTTTATGTGTTCCATTGCTATGTAATATATAATTCTCTAACAACTGGTATCAGAGCCGAAGGTCTTTTTGGCTGATAAACTCAAAGGAGAGAAGGGTTCCTGGTTCGAGTGGGAGAAATGGCGGAAGATGGTAGGTTTAGGGTTGAAAAATTCAACAGCCAAAACTACCAGCTGTGGAAGACGCAGCTGGAAGATTCTCTGTATCAGAGAGATCTATACCAACCATTGAGCGGAAAGACAAAGAAGTCGACGAGTATGACAGATATAGAATGGGATATTCTCGATAGAAAGGCACTTGGAACAATAGGGCTATGCCTAGCGGCGTCGGTAGCATTTAACATTTCAAAGGAAACAACAACAGAGGGTTTAATGTCGACATTGGCCAAACAATATTTTAAAATTCCTCAACCTCAAATAAGGTATTCCTTATGAAGCTTTTATTTAATATGAAGATGCCAGAAGGTGGATCTGTTGTTGATCATTTAAATGAATTTAATACAGTTACCAGTCAGTTAAGTTCTATAGGGGTAACTTTTGATGATGAAGTAAGGGCTCTTTTATTTCTGTGCTCATTGCCAGAAAGTTGGAATGGCTTAGTTATGGCCATTAGTAACTTTGTCTCTAGATTTAGTACTTTAAAGTTTGATGATGTTGTTGGTACAATCCTTAGTGAGGAAATGCGACAGAAAAGCTCCGGTGAGACATCAGGTAATGCTTTGACTGTAGAGACTAGGGGAAGAAAAATGGAAAGAGGAAAGAGCCCTGGATATCGCAGTAAGTCAAGAAAAGGCAGATCCAAGTCTAGATCGGGGACAATGTTCTGGAAATGCGGGAAAAAAGGACACCTGAAGAAAGACTGCAAGTCTCGAACGGGAAAAGAAGGAGATGCGCAACAAGAAACTAATCATGAAGCGAATGTAACAGGTGATGTGTTGCAAGATGCTTTGATTCATTCATTAGAAAATATTATTGATGCCTAGGTGGTAGATTCAGGGGCCTCATTCCATGCCACACCTGATAGGAAACATTTTTATGGTTATGTTCAAGGAGATTTTGGACAAGTTCGATTGGGTGATGATAAACCCTATAAAATCATTGGAATAGGTACAGTTTTCATAAAACAGCAAAATGGAAATCAGTGGCTATTGAAGGAGGTAAGGCATGTTCCAGATCTAAAGAAAAATCTGATTTCAACAAGGCAGTTGGGAGGTGAAGGTTGCATAACTACTTTCACAGATAAAACCTGGAAGGTCACTAAAGGATCCCTGGTAATAGCAAAAAGAGGAAAGGTTGGTACATTGTATTTATGCAATGGTATTTCTAATTCTGTTAATGCTTTAACCTCCACAGGAGAAGATACAACATTGTGGCATCATAGGCTAGGGCACATGAGTGAGAAGGGGATGCAAATTCTTCCCTCAAGAAATTTGTTACCAGGTTTGAAGCATTTTGATTTAAAATTCTGTGAGAATTGTGTTTATGGAAAACAGAAGAGAGTCAGATTCCTTAGAGTTGGGAAAGAAAAGAAGAGCGAAAAATTAGATCTTGTGCATACAGATGTACGGGGACCTGCTCAAGTATCATCTCTTGGTGGCTCTCGTTATTATGTTACTTTTATTGATGATGCAACCAGAAAAACATGGATTTATTGTATTCGAAATAAATATGTTGTATTTGATACTTTCAAGAAATGGAAAGCTTTGGTTGAAAATGAGACAGGAAAAAGGTTGAAGTGTCTCAGATCATACAATGGAGATGAACATTGCAGCAAAGAGTTTGATAGGTACTATTTAGAGAATGGAATTTGTAGAGAGAAGACAGTTCCAGGAACACCACAAGAAAACGGTGTGTCATAAAGGATGAACAGGAAAATCATGGAGCGTGCAAGGTGCATGAGATTGCATGCAGGATTTCCTTTACAATTTTGGACAAATGTTGTAGACACTGTTGTTTATCTAATAAACAAATGGCCTTCAAGTTCCTTGGATGGTGGCATTCCAGAGGAGGCATGGACAGGTAAAAAGGTAAACTATTCTTTTTTAAATACTTTTGGTTGTGAAGCCTTTGTCCACATTAATAAAGAAAATAGAACAAAGCTTGAGGCAAAATCAAAGAAATGTACCTTTATTGGATATGGTGTTAGTTATTTTGGTTATTGCTTTTATGATTATGAAAAACACAAAATCATTAGGAGCAGAGATATCATATTCAATGAAAAGGTTTTGTATAAGGATTAGCTACAGGAAAAGAAACAGGAAAAAGGAAATAGAGAATACATAGTGCTTAACGAGATCACAAAAAAAGTGATGGTTCCTGAAAATCATAATGATCAACAGTCAGAACAACAACCACAACAGCAACAAGCACCTCAAACACCTGAAAGTGGTGTTAGAAGATCTACCAGGATATGTAGACCCCGTGAACGATACTCTCCTTCATTATATTATGTATTGTTGACTGATTCTGGTGAACCAGAATGTTATGAAGAAGAAGTACAGGTAGAAACCAGGAAGAAGTGGCAGCAATCCATGAAAGAAGAGATGGACTCCTTAGCACATAACCAAACTTGGGACTTAGTCAAGTTGCCTGCAGGTAAAACAACATTGCAGAATAAATGGGTTTACAAGTTGAAGGAAGAAGATGGAGGTAGAAAAAGGTATAAAGCTAGACTTGTGGTGAAAGGGTTTGCACAGAAAAAGGGTATAGATTTTGATGAGATATTTTCTCCTATTGTTAAAATGACTTCAATCAGAACTATTTTAAGTCTAGTAGCAGCTGAAGATTTGCATCTTGAGCAGTTAGATGTAAAGATAGCCTTTCTCCATGGGGACTTGGAGGAAGAGATATATATGCAGCAGCCATAAGGATATGAGATAAAAGGGAAGGATAAACTAGTGTGCAGGTTGAAGAATATCTGGTATGGCTTAAAACAGGCTCCAAGGCAGTGGTATCTAAAATTTGACAGGTTTATGTCTGAACAAGGTTATACTAGATGTCACTGCGATCATTGTGTTTATCTCAAAAGGAAAAATGATGGCATCTATATTATATTGTTATTGTATGTAGATGGCATGCTTGTTGCAGGTTCTAACATGCAGGAAATAAATGTGCTCAAAAGAAAATTGGCAAACTCATTTGCAATGAAGGATTTGGGTGCTGCAAAACAAATCCTTGGTATGAGAATAACTAGTGATAGGACGAATCACAAATTAACATTGTCTCAAAGTGAGTACATAGAAAAGGTGTTGAAAAGGTTTAATATGCAGAATGCAAAACCAATTAGTATACCTTTGGCTAGCCATTTCAAATTTAGTAAGTAGGAGTGTCCCAAGACTTAGGAAGAAATGGCTCATATGTCTAAAGTTCCATATGCATCAGCAGTTGGAATCTTAATGTATGCAATGGTGTGCACAAGGCCTGATATTGCACATGCAGTGGGTGTTGTAAGCAGGTACATGAACAATCCAGGAAAAGAACATTGGATGGCGGTGAAGTGGATTCTCAGGTTTTTGAGAGGTACCACAAATCAAACATTATGCTTTGGTGGTAAAATCATTTCTCTATAGGGATATGTTGATGCAGATATGGCGAGTGATAGAGATAACAGGAGGAGCACAACAGGGTATGTGTTTACTGTAGGTGGAACAGCTGTCGGTTGGGTCTCAAAACTGAAAAGTGTTGTTGCACTCTCAACAATAGAAGCAGAGTATGTTGTTGCTACAGAGGCTAGTAAAGAAATGATTTGGTTACAAAGGTTTCTAGATGAATTGGGTAAGAAGCAGGCATTGGGCAAGTTATACAGTGACATCCAGAGTACCATACATCTTGAAAAGAACTCTGCATTTCATTCCAAGACTAAATATATACAGCTCAAGTACCATTTCATATGGTTAGCATTGGAGGATGGACAGTTGAATCTGGAAAAGATACACACTAGCCAGAATCCAACAGATATGTTAACAAAAGTTGTAACCAGGGAGAAACTGAGAATCTGCTCAGTTTCAATTAGTCTTCAAGTATGATGAAGAAGATGAGAAACAAATAGGTCTAAAGTGGAGTCATTGTCTAGCAAATGAAGTAGCGGTGGAGTTGCTATAATCAGTCTCCAAGTGGGAGATTGTTGGGTGTGGAGCCTGATTATCTTCTATATTCAAAGGTATCACCGCATTGGACCCAGTTCGTAATGGGGTGGCAACACCACCCGTAAAATATTTGCTGCAAGGGGGTTTCGGGGGGGCGGCTGCAACCTTTGGGAGCCCCCCCCTGGCGGGGGGATTGGGGGTAGTGCCCCCGAAGCTAAGAATAGATGTAAAATTGCCTTGTAAAATGTTGTAATTTCGTAGTCAATCTAGGTCATTCATTAGGCAGAGATCTTACGGTAGAACTTATGTTTAATTTAGGATTTTTTGCCCTAGAAGGCAACCCCCTCGCTATATATGAGGGAATTGTATTGCATCTACGGATATCTATATTCTGAGTGAGGAAGAGAGAGGAGATTAAGAGCGAAGAGGGAATTACATTAGATCTGTTGTAGGTTGTATCGCTTCAGTTTGCTGGATAATATAAAAAGAAGGGCTGTTTGTTTCTTCGTGGACATAGCCCAAACTGGGTGAACCATGTATATCTATGTCTCTCTTGTTTATGCGTTTTCTGTGTTTATATTTCTGCAATATTTTATGTGTTCCATTGCTTTGTAATATATAATTCTCTAATAAAAGGTCGTATCACCCTCACCATCAAACTTGAGTTGAGACAAGTCATGGAGAGATTCATCGGGGATTGAAATTTCACCAGGGGATAGGTTAGAAAAACACCCCAGGAGTATGATTTGAGGATGATCCATTTATGATAAGAGATTCAAAACAGACTTAAAGGGCTCTACTTGTCATCGTTCCCTCCTTCTAGCGCCATTTTGTTGACGGTATTGGAAATATGTCAACCAAGGGGGTCTCCCTGATGTGAAGTCCCAATTAGACTTCACACCGTTTGGAATAGGAGCGCCATCCAAGATATTGACCCGCATGCCATGTATTCTTGTAGGTTTTCCTTGGCTACAAAACTTAGCACAAGAGAGTTATGCACAAGTAATCTCGAATCAATAAGTGAGTATGCCTAGTGAGTGTTCAGTTGTATGTGTCAAGATTCTTCTATTATAGAGGGAGAGGAAAGTGAGCCTCTAGGAGAGAGGTAATAGTACCACCCTAGTAGACACACACACACACACACACAAAATATCCATCTAACATCTAACGGAATAGTACACAAAGATGCGAAGGTCATTGCAACCATTATAAGAAAGAAATATGTGTCTAACATCCATCGGAATAGTCCAAAAGGATGTGACAATTATAGAAACCATTAAGCACATTCTAAATATGATAAGTATTAAAATAACTGAAATAGTTCAACTACTTTAGCACAAATGAAAGAAACATGAATTACAAACATCCATAGAATATTCCTACAAATATTCATAATTCATGCAAGAAGAATGTGTTGACCATGAGGCTTCTAATATTAAGTAAAATTCCCAAGACACGTGTATACAACAAACACCACTAGCTCCAATAGTGCAGCGTTGGAGCAACTCCTTTCTCCCCAAAAAAAACTAGCTTGTCTCTCTAATGCCTTGCGGAAGAAGGCAAGGTGAAAAGTCCTTTGCTCATACAATGAGGGTGTATATATAACCAATGGGGTGATGCTTCACTTCCTTATGACTCTTTGACTACCCTCATGATTGTTTGAATTCCTATTACTTTAAGACTTTACAGGACACTTGGCATTCTATACGTGTCCTTTGGACTTCCACTTTATAATACATTTTGAATAGATAATTTATATAATCCACAATAATGATGTGGCATATGACGACTCATGACATGACATGAGATGCCACTGTTGGCATGGACTGTAAGATGACATGGCAAAGCCATTATTTTTTCTCCTTGCTACGTGTGTTCTTGACTATGCTCTTCTATCCTCCTCCATATGGCTTATAAGTAACAAGTCTTCAATGATATCAAGTCTTGAGTTGTGGTTGCAAATTGGTGTCCCTTTATTATCTCTTGATTCATCAACTTGCATAATCAACTATAAGTATGTCTTTCAGCATGTTTCATTTCTCCATCTCCTTCATCATCATCTTGTCATGGAATCATAGATTACCTACATTTGCAATTCACTCATGATGAGATGACATCAGTCCAAATAACCCTTAGTCTAAGATGATGCATGTTGATCCACTAGTTGAGACGAAACCAAGTGGAAAACTGAGGGATAGGCTCAGTGACTACACAATTGTGTAGCTTAGGTAGTCACGGGTGAAGCTTGAGCCTTAAGACTAGGAATTGTGTAGTTCAGGTAGGACTAGGCAAGAAAATTGCGTAGTTTTGGGACTCAGTGAGCCAGGCTAAGGGGTTTTGCACTATTTCAACCAACTGCACAGTTTTGGGAGGTAGAGCATACCTGGTGATTACGCAATTGCACAACTCAAGAGCTCAAGGGTTGAGATTGAGCTCAGAGACTGTGCAATGCGTAGTTGAGACCAGGCTAGGGGTTTGGATTGTGCAATTCTGGGGCCAAGGTCTGGGCTTGAGCACTAGAACTGCACAATGCATAGTCCTGGAAGATAGGAACTGCACATTTCACAGTGTCAAGGGGAAAGGTTACAACTTGAGGGTTGGAGCTATGCAATTCATATTTAAGGAAGGTCGGATGAGGCTAAGTTGTTGGGGAAATTTCTGAAATTTGGCTAAGTGTGGGATCCGTGAGCTGATATGAATAGTGATATGACCTGGTTGTGATCACACACTTGGAACACTTGATGACACAACAACATAGATCATCCATGACACATGAAAAACACATTTCCCTCAGTGCGACAACTTTGTGACGAATTATGACAAGTGCAACACTAAAGATACACTTTGTGACGACCATGATGACACTTGTGTGACAATGCTTACAACTTTAGGAAGTGTGCAACGAATGTTTACATGGTAAGATCAACTCATTCACATAAATATAACCCCTTAAATCCACCAAAAAGGCTTTTATACATTGTGACACTTGACATGCGAAAATACAACTTTTGTCTTTTCTTGCAAAAGGGGTCAAAACACTTAAAGAAAACAGATGGAATGGATCTCAATGTTTGCGACGAAAATATACAAGACCAAGGTAGGCTCCAAAATTTGGTGCAAGCCAAAATTTTGGAGGGTGTTCTAGCAGCGACAACACCCCTTCAGCATTAATGCAACTCAAAGACTTTTCTAGGCAATTTAAAATTATTTTGTCTAGTTCTAACCAATCCATACCAACAAGAACATCATAACACCCCAAAGGTAAAACGTTTAGATTTAAATGAGTCTTCATTCCATTCAGATTTAATGAACAATCTTTACTTATTTCAATAACTTTTCTATTATCTCCCATGGCTAATTGTACTAACCATGACTTACTCTGCTTTTCCTTTTTAAGTCCACATTTTTCAATTGCACGATAGAAAATATAAGTTAAAGTAGAACCAGAGTCAATTGATACTATGAGATTTTTCTCAGAAATTTTACCTTGGATTTCCACCATAGTGGACTGATGATCTGCTTACCTCCCATCCAATGTTGCATTAATCCTTGGAATATTGTAAGAAATATTATTAGTTGTAGAAACTTCCTGCATGTTTTTCGTTGTTACTTTTTTGTTCATAATATTTTGAGGATAGTCCCTCCATAAATTTTTCTCATTGCAGTCCAAACACTTAATTTGGGGTTTGGATGATTCACCAAAATTCCTATTTCTTACTCCTACTCCTTGCCCACTCTTTTGTCTTAGGTTTTCTTGTTGATTCACACTTCTGCTATAATTTCCTCCTTGATTGCTCCTAAAGGTGTTAGAAAATACATGTTTCTTAAACCACTTTTTCTTTGCATTGAAATTTTCATTTTTCTCAGCCATCCAACCTTTAGAATTGTCACTCTTCTGTTTGTTTTGATTGAAACACAATTTTTCCTTTCTTATAGTCTCATCCATGGTTTTTGGATTGTCAAACTCAATTCTCTCCCTGTATGAAATAGGTAGGCAACTAGACTATTCAATGAGGAGATGTTGAAATCTTGGTGTTGGTATGTTTTTTTTTCACGTTGTTACGAAGAGCTAGGGTTTCAAGCTTCTGCAAGTGTTGAACTCCATGGAGGGGCGCAAAGGGGGAGCTCCACTCCCTCCTACAGTCAGACCGTAGCCAGCCGAGGTAAGAAACCGATAGAAACTGCCATAGGTCTTTCAGGAGAAGGGAAAAGGAACATTAAAGAGGAACAAGATTTGACCAATGCAAGGGAGGACAATAGAACAAAAGAAAATGAGGAAGAAGACAAGAAACAGGAAGCAGAAAACAAAACGCAAAAGGGGACATGTAAACCTATGGCTGAGGTCACACCCAGGGTAGTTTTAAATGATCTTGCTCTGCAGGCACACAAGGACAACATGCGGACCTATGCTATCATTTGTAAATTCATGGGATTATGGCCCACAAAAAAGGCACTACAAGCGTGGATTAAATACCACTAGAAAGCGAAAGGAGGAATAGAACTACATCTTGGGTCAAAGGGTTTCTTCACTGTGGTCTTTACAAATATTGAGGACAAAGACAGGGTGTTTGAAGGAGGGCCCTACTTCTATGCAGCTGCAAGCCTCTACATGCGGCCTTGGATGATGAATTTTGTCCTGGAGTGAGAGACTTTCACTTCGGTCCTGGTCTAGGTAAGACTCTATTCCCTACCTCTAGATTACTGGAAAATTGAATCTTTATCTGCCATAGGAAATAAATTAGGGCATTTTGTCAAAGCATCTGAGGCCACCAGAAGGGGAAAATATACTTCCTTTGCACGAATATGTGTGGAGATGGATCTCTCTGGAGCTCTACCGGATGAGGTCATCTTGGAAGTTTTTGATGAAGAATGGGTGCAAACAGTAGATTATGAACATATTCCTTTCAGATGTCGCAGGTATTTAGAGGCTACCCTCTCAGTAAAATAGAGAACAAAAGTAAAGCTACCACAGTGAAAGACACTGAAAACTTTCACAAAGTGGGATATAAAGGAAACGGGGATAAAAGGGGGTTGAAGAAACAACAAACAGAAGGGCAACATGCCAGTCTGAACAGGTTCCAAGTACTAGAAGAAGAGGAAGAGACAACAAAGGTAGATCAAGTAATGGAAGGTAGCCCAGGGGAGAAGGAGAAAGAAGAAAATAGTGGGCAAACACAGGATATTAATAAACAGAAAGAGACTACGTTGAGCAACGGAGAAATGGAAATGGACCAAGAAATGACCCAGAGTGAGATGGAAATAGAGGATCATGAACTGCAGGATATTCTTGATAGAGAACACCTAGATCTAGAAGGGTTCTTGAAATAGGGGACCATGGGAGGGGTAGACTCACTACCTCAAGAAGAGTTTAACAGAGTACAACAACTGTTCCTATGGAAAACTCAGGCTAAAAGGTTGGAAAGGCAAAGAAAGAATGAAAGGCAGGGCAATGAAGGTGTAAAAACTATGAAAACCACACCAGGATTAGCTCCTAGAAATCCAGGAAGGAAAAGAGGCAAAAAAAAGAAGAATGAGTTATTGATGGAATGAGGAAAGCTAATGATATATTCAGGTAAGATGAAAGATCTAACCAGCTACTCCTTTACAAATCTTTCATAATGAAGTTCACATCTTGGAATATCAGAGGTCTAGGAAGTAAAATAAAATAAAGAATACTTAGCAATAGAATGAAACAAGAAGCTCCAGATATGATCTTTATCCAGGAAACTAAATCTTCCATTCAAAAAATAAAATAAATACACAGTAAATGGCTCAATAAATATGAGTTTCTAGAAGTCAAAGTAGATAAAACAGCAGGAGGTATACTTACTCTTTGGAACCCCCAAAAGATTGGAATAATAGATGCTAAGGCATCTAGGAATTATTTATCAGTGGTAATTCAGCCTGTGGGAGACAGGGAGATTTATTTGATTACAAATGTTCATGGCCCCCAAAGACTGGATGATAAACTCAAGCTTCTAGATTCTCTTGTGGAACTAAGAGATAGACATGCAGGAGTACCATGGATCATGGGTGGGGACTTCAACATGAACAAATCATTGTCGGAGAAAAAGGGTGGAACCAAAACTTTAAGCAAAGACTCTATAGCATTTCAAACTTTTATAGACAATATGAAGCTAGTTGACATTGATATGGTAATGGCCTCTTTACATGGAACAATAAGAGATGAGGAGAGTCTCAAGTAGCCTCAAAGTTAGACAGATTCATAATCTCAAGGGACCTTATGCTCACAGATAAGGAAATGACAGTGAGAATTCTCCCGTTTGGAGGCTCGAACCATTGGCCTGTACAACTTGAGGTTCAGGGCATTGACACCCACAATAACAGGCCTTTTAGATTTGAGAATATCTGGCTCATCCACCCAGATTTTATCAACAACATTGCAAAATGGTGGATAGAAGATCTGCATATTCAGGGTACAAGAATGTTTCTACTACACAAAAGACTAAAACACATCAAGCTCAGACTCAAAGATTGGAACAAGAATTAATTTGGTAATATTTTTGAAGCGAAAAAAGATGTTGAAGATAAAATGCAGGAACTCAATCAAGCCCTTATCACGGATGGCTTTGATAGAGTCAGAAATGATCAAGTCACCAAGCATCATCAAGACTGGGAAAACTTATGCAAACAAGAGGAGATATTTTGGAGACAAAAATCAAGAGTTCAATGGCTAAAAGAAGGGGAGAGAAACACTAGGTTTTTCCATAGATCCACCATGGTGAACAGGTCTCATAATAGGATCTCATCGATCAAGGACGTCGGAGGTCAACTACTCAATACCCATGAAGATATAGAGGTTGTGTTGGTTCAACACTTTCAAAGTATCGTAGAGGAGACCATTTTAGACAGAGCTCATTTTATCAGGGACTTAACAAGGTACATACCTAAGCTAGTAACAAGAGAGGATAATTTCAATCTCAATAGGCCAGTGACTGAAGAGGAGGTTAGTGAGGTCATCAAAGAAATGAAGAATGGTAAAGCACTAGGCCCTGATGGTTTCAATGTGGATTTGTTATGAAACCAGCTCAAGAAAAGATAGATCAACGCCTTAGAATTCAGCCTCTTCGAGGGGGCAACCTCCTTTACATTACATAAATGAACAATTCTTGGATGATTCAAATGAAAAAACCTCCTTTCTATATATAGGAGTCTAAGGAGTCACAATATAATCCAACCGACCTAACAATAATAATATAAAGCCACAAAAATAACAATAGAGGGATTCTATGGGGCACATAAATAACAATATGGGGGTAATAGGGCACAACAATATAAATAAGGGGTATAACTACAATAGTAATGGGGTAATCACTAGTATTATAGGGACCCAACATGCCCCTCTCCTTCAAAAAAGTGTTGTCCTCAACGCTTGAGTAGTTCTGGATACTTCTGCATAAAATTCTCATCCTCCCATGTGGAATCTTCAGCGGATAAGTTCTTCCACTTGATAAGATACTCTGAAATTGATCGATTTCGTAGCTGTCGAGTTCTTGTTTCTGTGACTGCTTCCGGTTCCAATATAATTTTTCCTTCCTCGTCAAGTTCTGGCAATATTGTTTGAATTGGGAGCTTGTCGCCTATAACCTTCTTTAAACATGAAACATGGAAAACTGGGTGCAATCGAGAAGCTGCAGGAAGCTCCAATTTGTATGCCATAGTACCAATCTTTTGCAACACCTTGTACGGACCATAATACTTTGGTGATAATTTATTATCCTTCTTAGCTTGCTTTAGGGACATTTGCTTATATGGTTGTAGCCGTAGGAATACCCAATCACCTACATCAAAACTTCTTTCACTGCGATGTTGATCTGCCTGTTGTTTCATTCTATTTTGTGCCAACACGAGGTTATCCTTTAAGAGTTGGAGGACTTGTTGTTGATGTTCGATGTGATGTTCCACTGCCTGAACCTTAGAATTTTCTCTTAAATATGATGTGATGGATGGTGGTTGATACCCATAAAGTGCCATAAATGGGGTCATTTTTGTTGCTGTATGGAAGGAAGTGTTATACCACCATTCAGCCAGAGGCAACCATTTGACCCATTGTGTCTGTTTATCAGATACAAAGCAACGAAGATATCCTTCCAAACATTTGTTTACTATCTCAGTTTGCCCATCAGATTGAGGATGATAAGATGAGCTATGAGCTAACTGAGTACCAAGACAAGAAAATAATTCTGTCCAAAAATTTCCAGTGAAAATGGGATCTCTGTCACTTACAATAATCTTTGGGTTTCCATGTAGCTTTTGAATTGTTTCCATAAATGCAGTAGAAACTGTACTGGCTTTAAATGGATGTGATAATGCACAAAAGTGTGCATACTTGGTAAGTCTGTCAACTACCACCATGATGACACTCTTTCCCTCAGACTTGGGTAAACCTGTGATAAAATCCATTGAAACCTCCTCCCAACGTTGGCTTGGAATGGATAAAGGTTGTAATAGACCCGGTGTCTTAATTGTTTCAACTTTATTTTGTTGGCAAACCAAACATTCCGCCACAAACTTTTGAATATCTGATTTAAGGCCATCCCAAAAAAATTCCTTCTTAACCCTGTGGTAAGTTTTTAAAAATCCTGAGTGCCCTCCTAAGGGAGAAGTGTGCAATTCCATAAGAATCTTTTGTTTTAGCTGGGAATTCTTACAGAGGTATAAGCGATCTTTGTACCATAACGAATCATTTTGCCAGCTAAATGTATCAGAAGTACTGGAATCTTGTTGTAGCTTTCGAATAAGTGCCCACACTTCTTCGTCATTCTTCCATTCCTCCCTTGCTTCGTTTATCCAATCTGGTTGGATAATAGAAATGGCACACAACAATGCTTCCACATCCTCATCCTTTCTTGAGAGTGCATCTGCCACCACATTTTGCTTCCCTTTTTTGTAGATGATTTCAAAGTCATAACCCAACATCTTTGTGACCCACTTTTGTTGCTCTTCAGAGGATAATCTTTGTTCTAAAAAGTATTTAAGGCTATCATGATCCGTTTTTACCTTGAAGTGTCTTCCCATTAGGTAGGGTCGCCATTTCTTAAGTGCATGGAGTATTGCCAACATTTCCTTCTCATAAATAGCTTTGCTTAAAAACTTTCCCTTGATTGGACGACTTTCAAAAGCAATGGGTCTTTCATCTTGCATTAGAACAGCACCAATTCCATTTCCTGAAGCATCACATTCCACAATAAAGGTTTTTGTGAAGTCCGGTGTAGCTAAGACCGGTGCTTGGCACATTGCCTCTTTAAGATGTTCAAAGGCCTTTGTTGCTTCCGGAGTCCATGAAAATGAATCTTTCTTCAATAATGTTGTTAGAGGTGCTGCTATTCTCCCATAATTCTTAACAAACTTGCGATAATACCCTGTCAACCCAAGAAATCCTCGCAGATGCTTTATGGATGTGGGGATTTTCCATTCCTTAATGGCTTTAATTTTGCTAGGGTCTACCTTAACTCCTTCATGAGATACAATATGACCCAAATATTCCACCTCCTGGACTCCAAAGAAACATTTGGATCTTTTTGCATATAATTGTTTCTCCTCCAATAGTTGTAGCACCCTGTCAACATGTTCAACATGATCCTTCCAAGACTTGCTGTAGATTAGTATATCATCAAAAAATACTAACACAAATTTTCTAAGGAATGGTTTGAAAATTGAATTCATCAAACCTTGAAATGTTGAAGGTGCATTGGTAAGGCCAAAAGGCATGACCAAAAATTCATAATGACCCTCATGAGTTCTAAATGCCGTTTTCGGAATGTCTTCAATCTTCATTCTGATTTGATGATATCCCGAACGAAGATCCAACTTGGTGAAGTAAATTGATCCATGCAATTCATCCAGTAATTCATCAATGACAGGAATGGGGAACTTATCTTTAATAGTGAGCTTGTTGAGCTCCCTATAATCCGGACACATGCGCCATGATCCATCCTTCTTGTGCACCAATACTACTGGAGCTGAGAAAGAACTTTGACTCGGTTGAATTATACCAGCCTCTAGCATTTCTGCAACCATACGTTCAATTTCACTTTTTTGGACATAGGGATATCTGTACGGCCTGATGTTTGGAGGAACACTTCCTGGAATCAGATGAATAGCATGATCATGATCACGCATAGGTGGGAGACCTTTGGGAGTCTCAAATACCTTGGAATGATTGTCCAGGACTTTTTGGAGATCTGGAGAAATAGATGATTCCAATGTGGAAACATCTAGCGAACATAATTGTGCAATTACACCTCTTTGCTCCTTTTTTAGAAGCTTTGTCATGCCATTAGAGCTGATTATCTTTCCTGGTTTCCCTGCAATACCCCTTAATTCAACTTCCTTTCCTTCCATAGAAAATTTGATGAAAAGTTCTTGAAAATTAAAAGCTATTGTACCCAAGGATTGTAGCCATTGGACTCCTAGTACAACATCAGCACCTCCCATTGGAATGGAAAGCATTGGGCTAGTCAATACATATTCTCCCATGGATAGCTTGATATTATGGCACTTTCCAGAGCAATTTATTGTTCCTCCATTTGCAATCATCACTTGACACTCTGGTGCTGGATATAGGAAGCAATTCAATTCTTTTGCTACCCTACAATGAATAAAATTGTGGGTGCTTCCTGAATCAATCAACACTATTACCTTTTTCTTCTTGATTTGTCCTTCTATCTTGATGGTTTGAGGAGTGGTAATTCCCGCCAATGCATTACAAGATATGGTCGGATTTATTTGTTCTTCATCTAGGCTTTGTTCCTGGAATATATCCTCTTCTTTTGACCTTTCTTGCTCCTTTTCTTCTTCCTCTTCACAATCTATGTAGAATAATTTCTTCTCAGCACACTTATGACCTTTTGTGTATTTGCTATCACAATTGTAACAAAGCCCTTTTGCTCTTTTTTCTTCCAATTGTTGTGGTGTCAACCTTGTAGGTTGTGGAAGACTAGGGGCAACAACACTTCCGTCTTTATAGTTGTGAGTGGTATGCTTCCTAGTTGCCATAATTTTGCTTTCCATTTTTCTTGCTAACCTGAATGCCTTCTCTAATGAATCAGGTTCCCAAAGGCGAACATCATGTTGGATATTATCCTTTAAAGACCCTATGAACACATCAATCCTATGCTCCTCTGGAATATCTTTTACCCTTATGTTCAATTTTTGGAACTCCTCAATGTGCTCCATTATTGAACCCTTTTGTTTGAGACTTATCAATTGGCTAAAAAAAGTGTTGCTTTTTGTATCCTCATAATGTGCTATCAATTCTTCCGTAAAAATTGCCCAAGTGATAAATTGTTTACGAGAACAAAGCCATTGATACCATACAAACTGATTTGGTTCCAAATATACAGTTGCCATACGTACCTTTTGTGTGTTTTGCACATTATTGAGATCGAAGAATTGCTCCATCTGTAATATCCATGTGGCGGGATCCTTGCCATCAAACTTCCTCATATCGATTTTTGGAATATGGTGATTCTTCGATCCAACATTAGCGTCTATGGAATCATGATTAACATTTCTTTTGTTCTCATCATGAGTTTCCTTTACTACCTTTTCACCATTAGTAAGTATTTCTTGTAGAAAATTTGTCAAATCTGTCTTCAAATCTGCCATGCCTGTCTTCAAATTTTTGTTCAAATCTATCTTCAAATTGTCCATCTTAGCTTCCATGCCATTCATCTTAGCTTCCACGCCATTTATCTTAGCATCTGTTAACTTTTGTGAGCGTGACATTTGTTGCACTTGTTCTTGTAATTTTGATATATCATGTAGCATTTCTTCCTCTTCTTCATGAGTCATGCTAGAGCTTTCAGGTTCCTTACTAGGTGTTTGCATTTTCTTTCCTCGGGGCATCAGTTACCGATAATAATGCTCTACTATGCCCTTTGAATTCCTTCAAAATAAATTTTCAAACCAAGCTTAAGCAAAAATTTAAAAAAATCTACACACCTTTTTTCACTTTGTAGGAGCTCAATATTGCCTCTGATGTATCTCTGTACTTTCCAATCATCTAGTTCTAAACTTGTGAACTGTAGTAGCTCTCTGTGTCCTCTTTCCAATGCCACTAGTCTGATCCAAATTGGATTCTCCAAGAAAGAGTTATGCACAATCTCCCACAGTGACTTGATTATAGACTATTTCAGTAGAGCGAACTTGTACGACATGCCACGAGTCACTGTTTCGACCTTTGGATCTGAACAACACCCACAAGAAACTACAGTCCGTCCTCTTTCTATACCTTCTTACGAAATTTCAATTCGATCCTCAGAGAGAAAGTTATGACGATTTTCCCCAGGTCACCTGTTTTGAATGTAATTCAGGAGTCTGCAAAAAGACCAACTTCCTCAGATCATATCTCCGCAAATATCGCGCAAAAAGCTCTGAAATTCGGACCCAAGGTTCAGCGCGATTTCTTCTCAAATGGGTTTTTTTGCAACTTTTGAAACGTCACAAAAAAAAAAGTTATAGCGAAAATGCCACGATGACCTGTTTGGAGCAGCGAAACCCTAGAATCCAAAGCTCTGATACCAAATGTTATGAAACCAGCTCAAGAAAAGATAGAAAAGATAGATCAACGCCTTAGAATTCAGCCTCTTCGAGAGGGCAACCTCCTTTACATTACATAAATGAACAATTCTTGGATGATTCAAATGACAAAACCTCCTTTCTATATATAGGAGTCTAAGGAGTCACAATATAATCCAGCCGACCTAACAATAATAATATAAAGCCACAAAAATAACAATAGAGGGATTCTATGGGGCACAGAAATAAAAATATGGGGTAATAGGGCACAACAATATAAATAAGGGGTATAACTATAATAGTAATGGGGTAATCACTAGTATTATAGGGACCCAACAAGATTTCTTTAAAGCTTGCTGGAACACTTTCAAGCAAGATATTATGAATGTCGTGGAGGATTCCCAGATGAATAGAACCATTTTGAAGGTGCTCAATACATCCTTCATCTCTTTGATCCCCAAACAGGACATTGCTCAGACTCCAGATAGATTTAGACCCATAGCTTTGTGCAATGTGGTGTACAAGATTATATCCAAAGTTATCGCCAATAGACTCAAACCCCTTCTTCCTACTCTAGTTTCTGTGGAGCAATCAGGATATGTGGAGGGTAGACAAATTCTCAATAACATCATTCAAGCGCATGAGGTGGTTCATTCATTGTTAAGCAATAGGAAGGCAGGAATGATTATGAAATTGGACCTAGCCAAAGCTTATGATAAGTTGAATTGGACCTATATCAGGAAGGTCCTTCTAGCCTTTGGATTTGACCATAACTGGGTAAGATGGGTTATGGCCCTGGTAACTTCTTCTAGCTTTTCAATTCTGGTTAATGGTTCTCCATCCAAGACTTTTACTCCTTCAAGAGGCCTCAGGCAAGGAGATCCGCTCTCCCCCTTTCTCTTTATCCTCATGATGGAAGAACTTGGTCGAACTATCAAGCATGCTAAAGAAGTGGGTAATATCAAGGGTCTCCAACTCTCTGAGACTGGGCAGGCTTTGACCCATCAGCAATTTGTTGATGACACCATGCTGCAGGGCATCCCCACGGTCAAAGAAGCACTAGCTTATAAAAAAATCCTGAGTGACTTTGCCATGGCTACAGGTATGGAGGTAAATCTCTCCAAATCCAATATTTTCTTCTTTAACACTAATATTGCTATTCAGAGGAATATCTCTAGAATTCTGGGCTTTCAAAGGGATGTCCTTCCTTCCAAATACTTGGGAGTTCCTCTAACTGATAAACCTTTGCACAAGAGAATTTGGGAGCTGGTGATTAACAAGATGCAGGATAAAACCCAGAAATGGACTATTAGATCTTTAAACTTGGCAGGCTGGTTGGTGCTTACAAAAGCTATACTTCAATCAATCCCCATCTTCATGCTTTCAGCCCTTCCAGCTCCAAAAGGAGTTTTGCAACAATTTAGAACCATTCAAAGAGACTTTCTTTGGGGTAAGGGGGAGGAGAGAAAGAAATGGGCCTTGGTAGCCTGGGATAAGATTTGCAAACCTAAAAACCATGGAGGTCTTGGACTGGATGATCCAAAAGTGCTAAGCAAAGTTTTAGGGGCAAAATTATGGTGGCATTGGGTAAAAGATCCAAAGGCTCAGTGGACTCGTATTTGGAAAGAAAAATACGCTAGCAATTGGCAAGATAATGATCACATAAGGATGACTGGCATCATAAAAGGATCCTACATCTAGAATAAAGCCTAGGAGAATAGAGGCTTAGTGAAAATAAATAGCTTCTGGGAAATCAAAGAGGGAGATCTTGCTTTGTTTTGGGAGGATAAATGGCAACAAGAACGTACACTGATAAGAGAGGATTTTGTGGACCTCAAGAAAGAAACTGATACCAGAGGGTTACTTAGGGTAAAAGATTTTTGGGATCAAACCAATAGTGAAGAAAAATGGAGAACCTAGAAGAATATGGAATACAGGGATGATAGCCCCTTGAAAGCAAAAGCTGATGCACTCCTAACAATGTTGGACCAAAGGAAAATTCTGGTTTCGGAGGGGCATGACCAACTTAGATGGGGCAACAATAATGAAGGTACCTTCAATCTTAAGGAGGCAAAGCGCATAATCCTGGAGCTGGATTCCATTGAACTGGACAGGGTTTGGCAGAACCTATGGAGGCATCAAGGATGGATGAAAATAAAACTCTTCATGTGGCTGGTACATCATAAGAAAATTCTGACTTGGGAAAACATTCAGCAGAGGGGTGTTCTGGGACCTTCTAGATGCTAGCTTTGTGAATCCCAAGAGGAAATGATGGAGCACCTTCTCAATAATTGCATTTTCACCTCCAAGTTGTGGGATACTTTTGCCACAATTTTCAAACAGACAGACAGGGACAAAGGAAGCATTATCAATACCCTTAATAACTGGAGAAGAAACTTCTCTGATTATGAAATTCTTCGCTCAGCTTGGGCTTTAACTCCAAGCTTCATAATATGGAATGTCTAGAAAGAAAGGAACTACAGAATCTTCAAAAATGAAAAAAGTTCCTCCCAGCGCATTATTGCACAGATCTTAAGATAGCTTAAGGGGACGGTGGGAACTTTAGTGTGAACTTCCCCAAAGAATCCACCTTCAGAAGTTGAAATGCAGATAGTTCTCCAATTGGGCATGCAGGGGCTTATACCACAGGGCATGGATAGGAAGGTGAAGAAACTGGTCGATAAGCCAGGCTGCTGGCATCCTCCCCCTCAGGGTTTTTTGAAATGTAACATTGATGGGGACTCAAAAGGCAACCCGGGTATTGCTGGTTATGGAGGGGTATTAAGGGATGAAAATGGATGCATCCTTTTTATTTTTCATTGCCATTTGGGAAGAACTACAAAAAAATATGGCAAAATTAATGGCACTTGAGAAATGTTTAGAAATCCTGAAGCGGGACAATCTCCAGAATATAATAATTGAAGCTGATTTTGAGTTAATCATTAACTTGGTCAAGAGAATTTGCTATGGCATGGAGCCGGAAAAAGTCTCAAGACACTGGAGGCTACTTCAGGTCTTTCAAAGGATTCAGTTTCACCTTCTGTGCTTGCGAACCATGAGTTTTACTCATGTGCAAAGGATGGCAAATAAATTGGCGAACATTCTAGCCAATCAAGGGGTGCTTTGCACCAAAAGCAGGGTCAAGTTGAGTTGGCAAGAGATGCCTCAGAATAGATTGAGGGAGCATTGTCTCAATCAGGCAGATGAGGACAGAACGTTATTTCGAAACAGAGTCGTAGAGACAGAATCTAGTTGATTCGGATTCAATATGAAGTGTTATTTCAGAAGTGATGTTACAATTGGGATGCAGGTCTTTGTCTGCCTCCTCAGCCTAGGTAAGCACAAACACAAAAGTCTCAGGTGGAAGTGGCTCGGCAGACAGTGGTTCTTAGATGACCAGATGGAGAACATCAAGAATGATAAGAAGATTTTCATCTTCCTTTGGTTCAAGCGCCTGAGGAGTTGGGATGGTGCGAGGGACCAAAGTCCCGGCTTTCTCAGCAGACTCAAAACCCTTGCATTACTTCCCGTGGTGTCAATACTACCCTCAGGGTGGTTTCTGGTTTATCACATGCCCTTAAAGCCGGGAGCGGTTTTTCGGAGTTGGGAGTGATTCCACTCACCACGCAACACGTGGCCAAGGTTGGGGAGAGAATACCATCCTCATCATGCGGTAATTCTTTGTGCTTTTGGTTCATGCGATATGATCCTCCATCGTTGGATTAGGTGAGGAGAATCAACAGTCAGGGAACAACATGCATGTTGGTGGGTCCGGGTGTTTTACTGCGCGGTGGGTCACAAGGTGATCAAGATGGCCATTCACGCATTGTTTATTTTAGATTTGAGTTACTTTGGGTCTATTGTTTGGGTCTTTAAGGCCTAGTTAGTGGGTTTTTTTATTTTAGTGAGGCTTCTACCTAGGGCTAAAAGGTTTAGCCTGTGGTTGTTTGTATTTTATGTAATTTTACCCTTTGAGCATTTTGAATAGAAGGCACGACTCTTGCATTAGCAAAAAAAAAGAAATAGGTACGCAACTAATAATAATTTGTATTTTTTCTTTTGATAACTTAGTTACAGATCAAACTAGAACTTTACTGATTACCCATTTTTTTGAGGTAGAAAAAAATCATCTGATTTTGAAACATGCTGATTCAAAATACACCTTATTTTCGAAGCATATTTTTGACACTTTAAATCTTCTTATGTATTAAGTATGAATATTTTTTTTAAAATGTTAGTGATTTTCATGTTGATTTTGAAAAGTGTTGATGCAACATCAACCCATTTTTTTTAGAGGGCTTATTAAAGTTTTTTTATGTATTAATTATGAACATTTTTTTAAAGTGTTAGTGATTTTCATGTGGATTTTGAAAAGCATCAACAAATAGAAGAAGAAAAAAAAAACAAAAACATTACCAAAAAAAATCAAATGTAAAAAGACAAAACAAACATAAAAATGTAAAAAAAAAAACAAAATTAACATGTAAAAACTAAAAATAAAAAATAAAAAAATAAATATTTCAAAAAACACATAAATTAAGAAAAAAATATAAAAATTAACCAAAAAAAATCCAAACAAGAAAGAAAAAAAAACATTAAAATAAATAAATAATACACATTAAAAATATAAACATTAGAAATAATAAAAAGCATTACAAAATATTAAAGATAACAAAAACATTAAAATCAAATTTCTTTTAAAAAGTTAAGAAAAATTAACAAAATGAAATTTTTAATTTTTGTTTTTAACTTTTTAAGAGAAATTTGTTTTTAACATATTTTTTTAATGTTTTTTATTATTTCTGATGTTTTTTAAATTTAATGTGTATTATTTATATATTTTAATGTTTTTTATGATTCAATTAATCAAAATATATATATATATATATATATATATATATATATATATAATTTTTTTAGTTTTTGTTTAAATTTCTAGTTTTAAGAAAAAAAATTTATCATGTTTTTAATTTTATTTAATTTTATGTTTTATTACATGTTATTATTTTTTAAAATATTTTGTGTTTTTTTTTTTCCAATGTTTGAATTTGTGTTTTTTTTGTATTTTTCATGTTTATTTTTTTTTCTTTTTCTACAATGTCTGTGTCGATACATGACTAGCAAACTGATCTCTTTATGTGTCAATTTGATAGTTGATTTTAAAGTTTTCACTATAATGAATCAATTATGCCCCCACAATGTGTCAATTTCATGGTTGGTCTTCAAGTTTTCATTACAATGGGTCAAGTTCGCCTACACTGCGTGTCAATTTGATGGTTGATTTTTAATTTTTTTTTTGCAATGTGTCAAGTTGTCTTAAGCTAAGATTTTAAAATCATTATACATTTAACGTTTAAAAAGGAAATTGCTCTTGGTATAATGACTCTTTCCTTTAGGTGTTCATTTTCAAAGTTTTTTTAGTCATAAAATTTTTCCATAATGTCATGCTTGAAATATTTTGAAAACTTAGGGTTTTTCTGTAGTCATAATCTTTGGTTTTAATTCCATGGTTGAAAAATTGTTAAGATTTTAATGTTTTTCTAAGTCATGTTATTTTATCTTTAATGTTATGGTTGAAAATAGTTATTAGTATTTTTTCTTTAGCACCATGACTAAAAATGATTGGAATTTTAAGGTTTTTCAAAGACATGATAATTTATATTTAATGATATGCCTAAAAATCGTTGGAAGTTTAAGGCTTTTCAAAGACATGATATTCTATCTTTAATGCCATACCTGAAAATCGTTGAAACTTTAAGGTTTTTTGGAGTCATGATATTTTATATTTAACGTCATTATTAAAAAAAGTTGAAATAAAAAACAACAACAACATTATTCTAGCATCAACACTTTTCGTTTTCAGGGTGTCTTTTGCAAAAAAAAAAATGGTTTTTATTGGACTTTATTACCATTTTAAAAAAAAATGAAAATTTACCAAAAAAAATAAAAATAAAATAAATATTATTCAAGCATCAACACTTTTTGTTTTCAACCTGTTTTTTTGGGTATTTTTGGCTAGAGTTCTCGTTTTGAAGTAATAGTTCTCGTTTGATGGGTAACTTTGTTTTATTCTTTTAAGTTTAATACACATCTCAACAAATTCATGAATTTGTTTACGAATTTGTCTGTAGTTTATTTTTCCAACCTTAGCTCATGGAATTCTTTGGTCTTCTCATCAAAAAAACCTTTTTGTTAAGTATTTATTTTTAAACTCCTTTTTAAATAGTCTCCATGATAGATTCTTACTTATAATTCTCTTTATGGATTTGTTTTCCTCCCACCAGAAGGTCGTTTTACTAGTTAACTGGTATGCAGCCAATCTGGCTTTCAAGTTGCTAGGGTAATTGTAAACCTTGAAATACTTTGACATATTGAGAAGCCAAGATTCTACCCTATCTTCAATTTCTCCATCAAAGTTTGGAGGTATGATCCTTTTGAATTCCCCTTGAAACTAAGATGTAGTCTTTTTCTTTTTGGTCACAAAGGTATTACTACCATATTTTTGTTCCTCCTTATCATCAAACTCATGTGTCTAACTTTCACTAGAAATTATAGAATCGATTTTGTCAACAGATGCACTTATAAATCTTTTTATATGAGTTTCTCTCGCTTTTATACTCATTTTATTTCATTCAAGTTTTCTGAGTATAAAGCCATTAGTATCCTCTTGTTTTTCCTTAACTTTGGACAATTTTTCTTAATTGGATTTGATAAAATCTAAATCTGCCTTCAAGCTATGAATTACTTATAGGACTTTAAATTCATGATTATCTGTACTACCAACCTCTCCTCCCATCATTCCCATGTCAGTGTTATGCTCCTCACCTTCCCTAAGTGACCCTATAAAAGTTTTTCCATTGTTATATTCAATCATTCTTCAACTGTTCCTAATCATTATTTGATTATGTAGTTGTCACACATAACATAATTTTTCAGTTTAAGACCTATAAAAAGCCTAATATTATAACCTACAGCTTTGATACCACTTGTAATCAACCTCATTAAACACACTATTTTTTTTAAAAGTAAAAATAGTTATTTATTTTTCTGTATTTATATCTTTATTATTGTCATTTAACCTAAAAACACTACCTTAAAATCTATCACATTGATCATATTTCTCTATACACATTTTAGGAGTACATAATCCATATTTTTAATAATATATCTGGGATCTAACTAACATTTATTTCTTCTAATCCATAATTTTAATAATATATCTTGGATCTAACCAACTTTTATTTCTTTCATTGCAACTCTTACATAAGATATTCTAGTGTATTTTCAACAAGCATATCACTTGTACCACGAAGGTATCATTATCGCTTCTATAATGGGTTCCTAGTCTTAACCCTAGATATTTTTTATTACTTCATTTGTATATTTTAAATGATACTCCCATGAAGATATCATTTTCCCTTCTATAACGGGTTCCTAGTCTTAACCCTAGATATTTTTTATTACTTCATTTGTATATTTTAAATGACACTCTTAAGGCTATATGAATCACTAGTAATACTTTACTATTATTTAACTCACATTAAGGCTGTATAGAAATTTGGGTAATTTGTTTCCAGCTACCCTTAGATCGTATATAAGAATCGAACCAAATTTCATAGCTCAAATATTATTTTAATAGCATCTTTATGACCATTTTATACCATCGGGTCCTGACTCAATCCCCACATATATATTCAAAGTCTTTAGCTTTACCACTGCTTAAAAGATGGTTAATCACTATGCTTGTTTAGTATTAATTAACATCATATATCGATTAATTACCACCACGTATGGTTTTATGTTATTAAAACTTTGTTGTAGCTTTGACATGTTTAGTTTTAAATCACAAGGATTAATTACCTCGTAAGGCGTTTCTTTTTGAAATTAACTCTCCTTGATCCTCGTTGTTATTGCTATACACCATCAGATTAGGTGTTAGATGATTGAAATCTTGCCCTCCGTTGATCTCATAACAGACTCCTCATAACCAACTCCTTACCGCTCAACTGACTGGCTCATTAATTTTTCAGTTGCGTCCCAACTACCCTCATAAGACCTAACCGAACACGCTCACTCTTTCTTGCCAAGTCTTGCTCAAAGTGGCATTGTTTCTTCTTCTTCTTTTGTGGATGGATTCAAATGAGAACCAGTTTAAAGCAGCATAAACCCTATGTGGCATCTAAGACTTGTCGCGTGAGGTGGTTTATTTAGCTCGTTGTTCCTGTTCCAAATTCGGTTCAGGGTCGACCAACACCTTTTTAAGAAACATAAAATCCAGCTTAGTTCAGCCCGGTCAAGCACTCTCTACGTGGCGTGCATGATTAGCTATCTTGCCCAACATCCTTGTTAGTTCGAGAGCCAAAGTCAGTCAATCCCATTAGATATCTTGATGTCAAAGGTAGGTTAATTGTCTTTAGCAATTGTCAAATATTTCCAAGGTAGGTCATCAGTTATTGATGTCTCATTTTATTTTTTGAAAGGTTATTGGAAGTGAATTATGTGCGTGATTGTGCAGAAAATCGTGTTGGAGGTGGGCCTAAACTGCGAAAAATGCAAATGGAGGGCCATGAAAACGGTTGCAGGGATTGAAGGTAATCTTTGGCTTTATTTGATATGTGCGCACTGCGGGGTTAATGTAAAGTAGTTTACAGGATACTAAAATAACTGTAATTGGAGATGTGAATCCTATGTGCCTTACGACTAGTCTCAAAAAATTTGGGTTCGTAGATATGGTGAGCATCGGATCTTCTAAATAGGCGCAAAATAAATCCTGAAATGCAGCCCCAAAATGAGCCTTCAGGAAACATGTGGGAGGCATCAAAACATAATTTATGTTAGGTCATTCTTCAACTAGTGGTGGTTGTTGCAGCGGCTACGGTTATTTCTGGCGTGACAAGAACCCCCAACGCCTTCTGCATTATGTGACTTTCGTACAAGGATTTTGCCGATTTGCGAAAGAACTGGGCGGTTTCAATGATGTTGCGTCAAAGTAGGTTTTGGCATTTCATTTGTGGCCTCCTCAAGACACGGATCTCAGAATTCCGTTTGTAGGTTTTGGCATGTCATTTGTGGCCTCCTCAAGACACGGATCTCAGAATTCCGTTTGTACCTCTCACGCTTGGCTATATATAAGATTCAATAATTTGTTTGGCTACGCTTATCTGTTTTCTCCGCATTGTGCACGTAACTTCTAATTATTATTAATTTATAGCTGATTATTATTACTTCATATGGCTTTTGATGATAGAAAAATTTCAGTTAAATATTTTGTTCAAGGGCGTTCAAATGCAGTAGTATATGTTTTTTTTAGTCCCTGCCATCTCGCAATGGCCAGGGACTATAGTAATCCAAATGCGTTGCTATAGCATTAGTTTCAAGTGCTATGTTATTAGTTTACGGTGATTAGACCAAAGTTTTCAAATGGGCCAGTGTTTGCTATTGCCGGGATAACCAAAGTCTTCAAAATTAGGCTGGTTTGCCATCTTATTTGGCCTCTTCCCGAGGCGGAAGACGCTGGAGCATAGGCTATTTTGCTTTACCCTGTTTATTATTAGTGACCGTCAACGGTTTCATATTAATGTTAGCATTAGTTTGAATTATTAGCACAATGGTTTGCAGGTTGGCTATTTGAGCATATTAGCAGGTCTGAGCATATTGGCAGGTGTTGTGCATGCAGGTGCTGCAGGTGTCCATGCATGGCGGAGGTGTCATGTTTCGCTGGCCTCCCTTTCTTGTTTCCCCTTTCGGGTGGCCTGCCTTAGTTCGGCTCAGTTCCGATTCAAGTTAATTCGGCTCAGTTCCGATTCAGGTCAGGTGCATTGGAACGGATTCATATCTGAGATTTGGATTTGGAATCGGCAAGCAACTTGGTCCATTGTCATTCCTCCTGATTATTAGGTGGGTTGTTTTCTGCGAAAACCAGGATTTCATTTGTTTCGTCCCCATTTCACAGCTTTTCTTATCTTCACATAATTTCTCACATTCATTTATAAACAATGGAATGGCTGCCAAGATTGCCACTCATAGAAAGGATATCGGAACCAGCGTTGTTGCTGGAGTCATCTAGCAGATCGAGAATGTGCCTGAGCGGGAGGAAAAAGCTTCAGATCGAGAATCAATCGCGCGCAAAGACGGTGCTTCTGTCACTGTGTCATGTGGAACCCTAATCTATTTACTCAGATTACAGATTCGATCAACACTGTGAAGAGGTTGAATGGGTATTTTTCAATATCCGTCAATACTACACAGATTGTCCGCCGCAGCTTCTCCACATTGTTTCCGAGTGATCTGGAAATTTTCCCGCTATTTTATTTACTGATATTTCGATATGGGAATATTTCCTCACTTTTCTCCCCATGGTTCACCGAAACCATTCCCTCTGGTTTTCCAGTCCCTCCCATTGCTTCCCAAGCACGAGAAGAGCCTATCCCCGAGGTCCTCCCAGAGACATCAGTATGAAAAGATAGCAGAGAAGAGTCTGAGAAGCAGCAGGGTAAAGACTGAGGGCCAGATACAGAAGGTGAGGAGGTGGTCGAGTTTCATATGAGCAACGTGCAAACATGGATGAGCGCGGCCCTCACAGACCAGGAATCCTGCCTCACTGGTTTCCAAGATCTCAACACCAGCGGGAATGTTACGGCCATGGTCACTGGCCGCGTGCAAAATGTGCGCAAATTGATAAGTAATGCCCTCGCTTTCATCAACGCATTTGCTGCCACCGGAAGAGGAGATGAGCTCCATGTTTGAAGACACTTTTAACCCTCGAGCCAATGGATAGGGGAGGGGCAGAACAGGGAGAGTAGGTCGGGCAACATCTGCAGAGTCTCCTTGCTGCAGAAAGCACTACTGATGCTGCGGGTTTATGGATTTAATCCTACAGGGGATGTAGCTCGGTTTCAACAACCAGCCGTTGTTTCTTCTCCCAGCCAGCAAGTAACGATGCAAGTAACGAACTCAAATCTAGTTAAGCGGGTCTAGCGTAAAAGCAAGCAACAGGGGAGGTAGCTTAGCCGGTTAAACAGCAGGGCATGGAGCTTAGACGGTTAAACAGCTTAGAGGGTTAAACAGCCAAGAGTTTAAACATTTAAGCCAGCAGCTAAGGTAGCAAAAGTAGCAATGGCCCTGACATCTGTTTGGAGAGCTATGACATCTGTGCTGATTAACGTGCCAGGCTGATTTGATGGAGGTTAACGTAAGTCAGGGCATTTGTACGTGTTGGTTAAACAGCCCAAGAGTTTAAACATTTGGGCCAGCACCTAAGGTAGCAAGAAGAGCAATGGTGCTGCCATCTGTTTGGGAAGCTAAGACATTTGTGCTAGTTAACCTGCGACGCTGATTTGGTCGAGGTTAACGTAAGTCAGGTCATTTGTACGTGTTAGCTGCTAATTATTCATTGTGTACACATTTCATTCTATTCAGCATTTTGCATGCAGCGTCCGCTACGTGTAAGTTACTTTTGTTGCTATATAATAAAGTTAGAAATGATTTCGTGGTTACCTCGCATCGACTTTTATTTTTTGCTTCAGCTCCACTACATTGGTCTATATCAGGTACTGTTTATGTTATTACATTGTTTTGATATATTTTAGCCTCTGCAGGGTTTGAGTTTTTTTACGTAGGCTCTATCAAGCACTTGGGACTAATTTTGTGTTATTAGACTACCATCTGTAAATGCATACTTCAACATTATCAAGCACTTGGGACTAATTCTGTGTTATTAGACTACCATCTGTAAATGCATACTTCAACATGTTATTAGACTACCATCTGTAAATGCATACTTCAACAGATCCAGCTGCTTATAGTTTCTAGGTTGGACACTGCCTAGTGAAAGGACCCTCCATGACCTACAACTGTCCTCGAAACTTTACATCACATCCCTGTTGCAAATTCTCGGTAAGATGCCTGCATCTTCCATGTCATATCTTTTTTCTTTTCTGGCTGGAAAATGTAAATGAATCAGATCTTCACCTGGTGGCAAACGCTGTGATCAGTATCTAGGTTTCTTACGGTTGAATGCATTTACAATGATATTGCCAATTTACATTTATGGGAATTTTCTTATTTACATTTTTTTCCTCCTTAGTTACTAATCTTTTTCACTATGGCCGCAGGAGGATTTTCCTCTACTCACGCGGGTAGCATTCTTGTCGACTCATACTCCAAGAGTTTTCTTCTGCGGTGATTTAATTTGCTACTTATAAACCCTAGCGCTCTTAATCTCTAGGTTTTTCCAGTACCGTTTTGTTCACTTTAAATTAGGGCCATTTGGCCTCTCTTTTTCTTTTTTTCACTCAAGTCTCCCATTTAGCTGGTGCCCTATTTTTTTTCTTTTTCTTTCAAGTCTCTCATTTAGTTGGTTCTAACATTAATCTATGTTTTCCATAGTCTGCCATTTTACAGGACCTTGGCATATGATTTGGTTCATGGGTCTCTGTATAGTGAAATCAATCTAGAAGACGTTGCTGATGTTACGTACAACTTACGAGATTTCCACGTACACAGCAGTTTCCTGTTGGATAGTTCGGATGTCATTGTGCGTACAGATTGACTTATTTTACCCTCTGTAGCGTTTCTAGATGGCTTCATAAACCCAGTTGATGTATAGAGTGACTTTCAGATGCACATTTAAGGGTTACAACTAATTCTCTTGTTCTTGTAATAATTAGGCTCTCTTGTAAAAAAAATTTACTATTAATGTGCAACTTGTATAGTATACCAACACCTTGAGGTAATGAACTGTGTATATTCAATACTTTAATGTCATATCAACGCTGCAATGACATCTTCATGTTTATGCAATTTATGTGTAACTGTTTTAGTCATGTATCCTAAACTTCTCATGACATTGAATCTATACTAATGTGCAACTTGTATAGTATACCAACACCTTGAGGTAATGAACTGTGTATATTCAATACTTTAATGTCATATCAACACTGCAATGAACCGTTCATTGATATAAACTAGCATGCAGGAGTGGCACTTTCTCAGCAATGAGTTGACGCAACACCTTGAGGTCCGCATTCTAGCTCAAAAATATGTTACATATTGTTGTAGTTCTTTTGCTCTGCCTCCTTAGTCATGGATTTCCTGAACTTTGATGGGCCACGAAAGCTTTGGCCAATTAATTCTTGTGTTTTTGATACAAACAGCTCAACACAAGTTGCATCAGGAGACAGCAGTACTGAACATAAAGGTATGCCATGAAAGCGTTGGCCAATTAATTCTTGTGTTCTTGATACAAACAACTCAACACAAGTTGCATCACGAGACAGCAGTACTGAACATAAAGGTATGTCGGTCACTTCTGTAGTGAGAGGTTTGGTTGCTATGGGCTTGCTTGCCTTCAAGGGTTTATAACTTAAGAAATAAACCTCAGCTCCCCTCTGTTCTTCTATCAAGCACCTGGCACTAATTCTGGGTTATTAGACTACCATCTGTAAATGCGTACTTCAACAAATCCAGCTGCTTATAGTTTCTAGGTTGGACACTGCCAAGTAGTCAAAAGACCCTCCATGACCTACAACTGTCCTCGAAACTTTACATCACATCCCTGTTGCAAATTCTCGGTAAGATGCCTACATCTTCCATGTCATATCTTTTTCTTTTCTGCCTGGAAAATGTAAATGAATCAGATCTTCACCTGGAGGCAAATGTTGTGATCAAGGTTTTAGTTGTAGGAATGAGTGCCCCTTTTTCGACTGTGTACAGGAGTTTAGGCTCTCTTGTAAAAATGTTGTAAAAATGTTTTACTATTAATGTGCAACTTGTATAGTATACCAACACCTTGAGGTAATGAACTGTGTATATTCAATACTTTAATGTCATATCAACGCTGCAATGACATCTTCATGTTTATGCAATTTATGTGTAACTGTTTTAGTCATGTATCCTAAACTTCTCATGACATTGAATCTATACTAATGTGCAACTTGTATAGTATACCAACACCTTGAGGTAATGAACTGTGTATATTCAATACTTTAATGTCATCTCAGGAGTGGCACTTTCTCAGCAATGAGTTGACGCAACACCTTGAGGTCCGCATTCTAGCTCAAAAATATGTTACATATTGTTGTAGTTCTTTTGCTCTGCCTCCTTAGTCATGGATTTCCTGAACTTTGATGGGCCACGAAATACAAACAACTCAACACAAGTTGCATTAGGAGACAGCAGTACTGGTCTGTATGTTTATGCTTTGACCCTTAGCCATTTGGATTAAGTACCGAGTCAGGTCTGGCAACTCTGTTCAACAGAATCTCTGAAGACTTTTCTATTGCGACAGAGAGCTTGCTCCTACGCTTGTGACACTTTCAAATCCAAGGCCTGTGTTGCAAAATCCTTGTTGTCTCGTTGCAAAGTTCTCTCATCTAATTAATCTATGGTTGATCCATGTATTCCAGTTTTATTGGGTTCCACTTCAGTTTTAACTCTTTGCTCCAAGTTTCAACTTGTGTTACATAATCAGTGCGAATTTCCTCTTGTATTCAACATTTTCTTGATTCCTTGGTGACTTCTGCAATCATGGTCACACCGTAGGTTCTAGATCTCTGACAGGCCTGGCGGTTGTTCGTTGTGAAATTTTGCGAAAAACAAGCAAAAATACTGTTTGCTTTCCTATGTATTTATGGACAGATGATCAAGCGTCACTTGTGAGATGTGCAAGTGGAACTTGCTGAGTCAATCTTTCTTCTGTTGAATTGTGGCTTCACTTGGTTTCCTCAAAGAGCAGGGTTGACTCAGATTGGAAGAGTCAGGTATCACAGAAAGCAGGGTGTTTTCATCTATTTTAAATTCCCTGATTTCTTGTTCAACATTTGACCATTTTCTTCAGATTGGATTTGGGATGTCTCTGAAGCTGCTGCTTCCATTCTATTAAGTGTTTCAGTATGTTTGCTAGCAGCCACCTACATCTGTTAGTTTTATTATTGTAATATTTCTGGCTTGCTCCCAAGCCTAGTACTTCAATTTTAGGTGCATATGTTGTTGGTTATTTAACAGGTCAGAATTATTATCCAGTGCTTGATTTGAACGGGTCTTGAGTCTGCACTTCGATATGATTTTCGAGCCCTTGATTTGAGCCTTCATTTCTAGAAACTAATATTCCCTTGTCCTGGGAAAGCACTTTTTGTCTCTCTCTGTATTCTTCCATTTCACTTTTGTACCTTTCTTTATCCTTCAATCCAAGCTCCTGGTAAACCTGCATCTATCAGAGATTGTCAGCACAACATACTGAGAAAGACAAAACTCATTTTATTTTTAGTTTGTTACCGGCAACAATGAAGACTAACTAAATAGCCACAAAAACGAAATTCACTTGTATCTTACAGCTTTCGCTTCATCAGTCAGTTTATTCCACGAGTCTCCAATCATTTTGCTGATCTCATCAGCAAAGAAAAAATTGTAAGCACTCCTATCCCTCTTTTTCATTTCATCCTTCCTCCTACGACGTCGACGAGGAGGAACCCCTGAAGCTGTATCCCCATTATCAGAATTGTTCATGCAACTAGGTGCTTGCAAAAATTGTTCTCCAGAAAACCCTGTCGCCATCTCATACAAAACCCCTCAAATTTCCCATCAATAACTCCAGTCACGGGATGACCCATGGATGACATAGGATCAACTGCCTTTTCTGGCAGGAAAATGTAAATGAATCAGATCTTTACCTGGAGGCAAATGCTGTGATCAAGGTTTTAGTTGCAGGAATGAGTGCCCCTTTTTCGACTGTGTACAGGAGTTTAGCATGCTCCTTCTTAACTGTAGCTGGCAAATGCTTAAAAACAGAGTTCCCTTGCTCTAGCTTCTTCTCAGCATCTAGTACGGTTTTCGTGACTTGCCCACTCAATGCAGCTACAGGTGCATTCTCAGGCTAAACTTAATGTAGGGACTTGCTGCCTCGCAGCTCATCTTGTTTATATATATTTTGGAGTGTGAGTTGTTTAACAAATAGAGACGCTTTTCGGTGGTCAAAACCCTGGTGTGATGACAGAGTTTTAGCTTCCATTGAAGCGTTCAAAGAAATTCGTTTTCTTCTGAATTTGAGCAGAAGCGTGGATTCATGGTGAGTATAAACTTGTTTTTAGTGATTTTGAACGGTGTTGTGAGTATAAACCTATTTTTAGTGATTTTGAATGGTGCAACTTTTATTCTTTGCTGGTTAAGCCTCGATGTTTTGTGAATTTATTAGTGTCATAGTTTCAATCTGTCATAATGTTGCATTGACAGTGGAATCTTTGTCCTTTAACTAGACTTATGTTATCTTTTGGTAACTCTCTAGATTCAAAAATGGAGAATTGGTTCTCGGATGAGGTGATGGTTGATTCAAAGGGCCTTGGAAAAGTCAAGAAGTAGATCAATCAAGGGGTTTCAATCACAGATTCGCGGAATAGACCAACAACTGAAAGAAAAAAAATGTATTACAATTACTTCAATGCTTCTTTGGGGTGGGGTGAAAAGGAAAATAATTTTGTTTTGGGATTAGACAATGTTTCTGATATGGAAATATTTTTATTTGGCATCCATGTACTACTTGTTCCCTCGGGGTATTGGTGTTCCTGGCCCCTTCGCTAGCCGAAAATGCATCTGGTTGAGCTTAGTTTCTAGCATTCCATTTAGTTCAATCCCATTCAAACCCATGTGGGTATGGAATATTCCAGGTCATTTTAAATAAACTTTTCTCCCAAAAATACATATATTTACCCACATAAATTCTTATACAACAAACTACACTTTACAATGATTTTAATAAAAAATAATTATCTAACCCTAAAAAGTGTGGGCAATATTTCTTTAATTAATCAAATTTCTTTTATCCTTTGATATAAAGCATGATACGATATCTTTGCATGCATGTTAAATGTTTCATGCTTTAAGTATTGATGAAATATCTTTAATGTTGTTTTTTCATTTGACATAGATTAATTAACATGAGATAATTAGTTATTTTTTAAAATCTATTTATTTTAAATATTAAGAAAATATCTTTTATGTTGTTTTTTTTTAATGTAAATTAGGTATTTTTTAAAATTGAAATAGAAAGACTTCCACAATTATCTTTTTCTCATTCTTATTTCTAATATTTATTCCTAGATACTAATGTAATAATATTTATTTACTAATACAACCACATTAAAAATATTAATGTGGTTGATATAGAAGGCTCCATAAATATAACAAAAAAATTATTGCAACACGAACAATGCCTTACCAATCCACACATTCACTTGATTAACTATGTATAAAAAAAATTATGGGTCAATTTTAACTTGAGAAGCAAAAAAATTACACATCTTATTGTAAAATGGACCATTTTGCTAAATAAAATTTTCTTATATATTAATTTCCCCATCTAATTAGAAGATGAACTTATTAGAATTGGAATAATCTCAAATCCCATGAATCTAAAAGAATTACACAACTTATTGTAAAATTAATTTCCCCATCTAAATAGAATATGAACATATTAGAATTGGAATAATCTCAAATCCCTAGGGAATTAACTATTGCAACACAAAGAATGCCTTACCAATCCACACATTTTCCTGATTAACTATGTATAAAAAAATTATGGGTCAACTTTAATTTGAGAAGCAAAATGAATTACACATCTTATTGTAAAATGGACCATTTTTCTAAATAAAATTTGCTTATATATTAATTTCCCCATCTAATTAGAATATGAACTTATTAGAATTGGAATAATCTCAAATCTCATGAATCTAAAGGAATTACACATCTTATTGTAAAATGAACCATTTTGCTCAATAAAATTTTCTTATATATCAGTGCCATATCAATTGAAAAAGGGCCTACTTGTGTTTGCATCCCGATTCTTCCTATGGTGCATGACTGGACAAGGATGTTGATTAGATTTTTCGAGTGTGGAGATGAATAAGCTCAGGGTACTAGAATTGTTGCAGTAGAAGCTCTTGAGATCTACTTGGATGGCACCAGAGCAGGTGATTTTGTTGAAAGAGTTGAATACAACACCACATCTTTAGAGGCGGAATGGTTGTTAGAATATAGGTAACAGAGGATTTTGTATTGGCTACCATGCCCATGTTGTAACATCTTTAGAGGTGGAATGGTTGTATTGGCTACCATGCCCATGTTGTAACATCTTTAGAGGTGGAATGGTTGTTAAAATATAGGTAACTGAGGATTTTGTATTGGCTACCATGCCCATGTTGTAATTTATTGTTGTAGACCTACCTCTTATACTTTTTCATGTTACAGTAAGTGGAAGAATCAGCTCTCTAGCATGAAGCCTATTTTCCAAGTATTTATATTGTTCTTTTTCATGGTAATAAATGTTAATTGAATGATCTTTGACATTCTAAATATATAATTTTGAAACATTATAATGTTGTGTAGAGATTGCATCTATTTTACAAGACACTTCAAGCTACTAGTTCTTTTTCTACTGCCTTATGGCATTTTCTTTATCCGGTGCAAATGCTAGTTGTTAAATGTCTTCTGATTTTGTTTTACGTCCTTTCTGTGATATATGGTTAATCGTTGATTCTCGATCTTTCCACGGGTGTGGTACACCGATCTATGAACACATTTCATCCATTCGTTAACATCAACGACAATGACTAAACTCTAAAATATCGACGGTGTGCTTTGGTTAAAATCGACGGTGTGCTTTGGTTTAGGGTTTTATTGTTGGTTTACTATGACTGCTAACTTGTTCATTTGCACATTCAATTGTTTTCGAACAGGGATCCAAAGCTCTTTAATGTTATTTCATATGTAATGAAGATTTTCGGCTATGTGAGTCTCTCGTACATTGTTCTTTCAGATTGGAATTTGTGGGTCGATTCTCATCTAGAGATTTGTTGAGGTAACCTTATTGTAAAAAAAAAATTCCGACAGGGTGTTTTTATAATTACATTTTTTATTTTTTATAATTTATTTCTTCAAAGGTTATTCATTCGTTTTTCTCTTGTGCTTGTAGTTATATTTAGGGTTTAATGATTTAATTTTGGGATTCATTTACGATACAAGGTTGTCCTCCATAATCCATTATGTGAGTATAGTTGAGAGTTTCCTTTTTTTTCTATTTTGCGAGGTTTGAATAGTTCATGGTCTATTTTTAGTTGGGTATTTAATGAAGTTATTTTTATAAAAAAAATTTAACATTGTCATTCTTCAAAATTTACTTTTCTAGGGTTTAGTCTCTCTCATTTCATATATATATATATATATATGCCACTTCTATGGTTGAACCAGGTGTTTAAAGATTTTGGAGAACTTTTTGTTCTCGACTCCTTTGGTTCTTTTGAAAGAAAATTATGTTTGCAGGTATTTCTTATCCAAACAAGTTGATCAATCATTAAATTAGTTCTCGTTTCCTTTCCATGTCATTAGTGTGACTAGGCTTTTTAAGGAATAAACCCTAATTTTTACCGTATATTTTTGTTTTTCTTCTTCTATGTAAATAATTTATATTCCAAACTAGAGTTTTGGCTACTTGCATATTATTATGCAACATTTAGCTACTGAATTGTTGTGAGGTTTTTATTAATTTTGTGGTTAGGGTTTTTATTCTCTTACAAGAATACTTATTTCTGAATTCAGGTTTATGTGATCCATATTAAATTAAGAAGAGTCTTTTTAATAGAAATCACATAGGAGAAAATTTTGTTGATGTGTTTCAGTTATTCTCTTATTTTGTTTTAGGAATTTCTATAGGGTTTTCAACCCTTTCTCACTTTCAGTTAATTTTTTTTACATTTCTTTTTTCCTTTATATTTTGGGTTTAACTAGTTCTATGTGGTTTGTTTTGATTCCTAATGTGGTTTTTCCTTGATGTTCTTAGGGTTTCTACTAATGTATCAATATGGAAATTTCTTTAGGTATATATAATTCTTGAGCATTGTTCTTACCTCTGTGAAGTAGGAGGTTTAGTTTACTATACGTTAAAGTATAATTTATATATATGTTTTCTTGTTCATTCACAAATAATGATGTTGTTATAGTGGATTTTGAAATTTGTTAGTTTGTAGCTTTGGACTTGGGTTTCTTTGCAACTTACAAGACATTCAATTGTTTCATATCGTCTTGTACCCTTTGTTTGCTTGAACATGACTCATGAGTTTGAGATGATACCAAGATTTTTATTTTTTTTTATTTCAATTTATAAACTGAAATTATTGGTTTCTTTCACTTCCTATATGAAAGGTTATGTACTAAAGGATTCTATCCTTTGTTTGCTTGAACATGACTCATGAGTTTGAGATGATACCAAGATTTTTATTTTTTTTATTTCAATTTATAAACTGAAATTATTGGTTTCTTTCACTTCCTATATGAAAGGTTATGTACTAAAGGATTCTATACCTGATTAATTATTATAATTAAGAATATTTCCCCTATTGAGTCACCATACCCGAGGGAAAGTACTACATACTCGAGCTTATCGCTACAGAACAATAGTTCTACCTCGACTGGATGGAAGGAAGGACAATATTACATACATGAATTCGCAATTTGAAGATCTGACGAACATAGCCCATAAGCACCAGTCACAGCCAGTCATAGCCCAGAAGCCATACCCATTCATTCCTGCAATACAAGCCAAGTAAATACAATTATACCTAATTAATTATTATAATTAAGAATATTTCAATTGAGGCTGATTTTGACCTATTCTACTATTAAAGAAAATTTTTCTTAATTAATAAAATATTAGTGTTAATATACTTTAATTTCATGATTATAATAGCATTCTTCAAGTATATGTACTAGATTATCTTTTATATAGTGTTTATGATTAATATTAATTCTCTATTTGAACTCTATTGGTTAAGGTGTTTTTCGGCCTTTTGTTTAATAAAAAAGTTTTTATTAATTCCTACGGAGAACAACTTTTAGGTGTATAGATGAAAACTTTGTGGTTGTCTTAATATCCTACGGATATTCTCCTAAGAGTTTTATTTACCTATCTATATCTCCTCTCTACTACAAGTCTTTATACGACCTTCACCTGTAATTGTAAATGTCATAAAATATATAAAATACATATAGATATGTCTTATTTTGATTTAGTTATTTTCTTAGAGCTAAAGTCTTTGACTAAATATTGTTAAATCTATAGTTTTATTTACATTACATTGGTTAAATAAATATTTATTATTCTTTAATCTTTACTTGCACATGTTTGTTTTACAAATGTAAACATACATACTATTATATACACAACAAAATCTATTTAGTAACATGTCATTTGTTCTTTCTATACACAAAGAATTATTATATACGCACTTACTATAGATACACTTCAAGAATCATTCTCATTAGACTAGCTAATTAAACCTTTTTGGAACTAAATATTTAGAGCATACAACTATGCATGTTAAACTATACATATTTACAAATAAAATACTTCATACCACTTTATTTCATAAAAGAAAACATTCACAAAGTAAAATTTTAGGGTATTGACTTGAATTTTTTTTAATTCTAAGTCTGGAACTGTTAAAAAAATTTAGTAGCTCCACCCAACCTTTGATACTTTTTCCTCAAAAGTATCCCCCCAAGTAGTAAGTCTACAAGTCACAAATTCTATCTTATTTTGCCTCACCACAGTTTTTATCTTAACTACCTCCACCTCACGCAGTAGGTGATAGATATTTACTAGCTCATTTATGAGCTCCACTTCCCCCACTTTCAAATACAAACTCCTGACTTTTAGGGACATTAATGATTATTTATTTCTATGATCATAAATAATATAATCATTTAGATTATATTCATGGGACTTAATGAGTGGTAATCAATATCCAACATTTCATTTGCAACCATAACTCATTCAATCAAGTGTAATTTCAACATTAGTTTCTAGATATTTTATTTTATTAACAACATCATAGATTCAAATCTACATTTACCTTTGATCAATTTATCACACTAATAAGACTATTTCCAAATAAGTATTTTAAATTTAAAGCACAACC
Organism: Pinus tabuliformis; assembly: GCA_031772625.1. Lineage (NCBI taxonomy): Eukaryota > Viridiplantae > Streptophyta > Pinopsida > Pinales > Pinaceae > Pinus > Pinus tabuliformis. The sequence continues at coordinate 1,027,506,243 of CM062820.1, read as the reverse complement.
ACACTTAACCACAAATATAGATTTACAACATAAACATCCATGTTAGGGGTTATCACAAACCACATACTAGCAAATCTAGTTAGAAAGCTTGGGTTAGAAGTTCATGATCATATTAAATATTATCCATTAGGATGGTAAACAAGGATGTAGAGCTCAAGGTCATTAAATTATGCAAAATAAAGTTCTCTATAATTGCATATTATATTTATGAAGTGGAGTTAGATGTGGTACCCCTTGATGTATTTGGTGTAGTGTTTGGAAGACCTTGTATGTATATAACATATGTGTATCTTCTAATGGAGAGAAAAATAGTACCACCTAATGAATGCTTGGATGTATTACATCATCAATGAAAAAAAAACATTAATTAATCAAAGATAGCTCTTATAAGCATCCACCAAGATAATTCTAGTAATAAGTGTCTATTACTTTTCTTAAGAGAGAATGAGTTGGGTGATGAATAAATAAGAGTAAAGGGATCCCTGAACAGATATACTAAAGAGAAGATATGTCAATTGGAGGAGTTGTTATGGTAGAGGAGTATTAGAGAATCCATATGGTTATTACCTATGAGGAAAGGATAGCACAAGATACATTTGTTGCTTAAATCCTCATTACAATATAGTAGGTTATCTTAACCCCCAATGGGTAACTACTTGAATAAACACCCCTAAAGGTATATGATGTTGAATTTTTTGAGAGAGCATCTACTCACACTACTTCTTCACTCATCTATGTAGTTCAGTCATGTTCTTCGTTGTAAACTTGCTTAGTCAACCATGACGAGTCAATTTTCTTCTTCACCTATTAGATAGAAGAGTGAAAATATTGATGGTGTACACATCTGTAATCAAATGGTTTTATGGAATTTAGTGGGTTGTGGAAATAATACTTACTGAGTTAGGAATTAGTGGGTTGTGGAAATAATGCATACTGAGGTAGGAATTAATAGCACTTTAGGATCCTCAAGTTTATTAGTTTATCTTGTTATATTATGTTGGGACATGATCTTCTTATATATGTGTGTCATATCCTATGATCAAGTTGTGTTTCCAAGTGATGTGTTGAGGTATTTTTGCATTTCACATCCACACATAACACAATCCACCTCATCCTTTCACCTCCATTCCACTCATGAAAAATGAGTAGTGCTCCTTCATGCTTGGCTTCTCAATGGTCATTATTAAATATTTTTATGTGCAATGAAATCATGAAAGCATGAGAAATCCTAATTTAAATGAAAACACCATAGTTTTTTTATAAAATATATAAAGGGTCAAAGTACTAAAGAGAAAAATTGAATAAAAATTGAAACTGAACTCAAAGACACCTCATTATAAGGCTCTGTACTAGTCCTTGGATTTCCTAAAGAACATATAATAAAAGATACATGTTCAATGAATTAAAAACTTAACTAGATGAAAAAGGAGTAATTACATGATGTCGATGAATGGAAAATGCATCCTCCAAGCTCCCTCTTGAAGGAATATTGAAAAAGAATTCTAGCTATAATAGTTATACATGAAAATAATGATAAAGGGAACTATGTATCAATTGACCTTGAGGATAATACCATGAAGGATCCATGTCTCATTTCCTTTGTATAAGTATTTATAAATTTAACATACCCTAGTTAGCCTCCCAAAATAACTTGTCCTAAGAATTTGTTACATATATAGGGGTTTATTATTGTCTCCCATAGTATGCTTATACAAATAAATAAATTTAATTTATGTTGTGTGGGGACAGTTTCTTAGGTTTGTACCACCTAACGAATCATAAAGAGGTCCATGCCACCATTCTAAATTAATTTACACTGATTTTGTTACAAAGAATACTTCCACATCGTCTACCTACCTTGAACACCTCAACTCAACTCACCTAGTAATGGAGATGGTTATTAAAGACATTTTGTAGATTTCAAGATTTTTCCCAACTTCCAATTGCACATATAGTTGTTCATTTCATGAATTAGGGGAGGGATTACTTTAACACCCCTTTGATTTTGTAATGTGCACTCCCTTCAGGGGAATTTAATATGATTATTATATTGTAAATCTGATCATTGAGCATTCCAAGGTTCATGTTTTCTTTATTGCAATGTTGCTTATAGTTAGTAAGTTTTTTTTAGTACTCATGATTTTTATCTCACTTATTATAACTCAATTTAATACTAAAGGATCCAATTCTATATAAGGATGGCACCTTATCCATTTCAATTTCTCAAAGAATAATGAAGAGCTTGACTGAGTGGTATTTAACACAATATGTTTTATTTGTGGTTTCCATCATCATTCAAAGGTTGGTATAGATTATCTAATTGATTTGATGAGGAAAAATCTACAACTAAGGTCAAAATAGACATGTAGCTCGAATGAAAGGATAATCCAAGTTGATCTCTCTACTTGGTTCTCTTTAGAGAATCATAGCTAACTGGGTTTCGTTGAGGTTAGATATCCATAACTATTCCCTCCCACCATTATCCTCCTTCGAGATCAACCTATTGAAGTTGGGCATGATGCTAAAAATACTATCCATAGATAAATCTTAGGAACCCTAATTTCCCTTAATCAATTCTTAACAAGTAATCCTTCATATACCAATCACCTATACTAAACCCTATTGTAACTTTGAAATAAACCATTGTGACCCCATAACTCTTAAGGCATTAATATTCCTAGTTTTCAACCCCCAAAAAATTGAAATACATTTTTTTAACTACTTTTAAAGCTTATTCCCATTCCCCTTCATTCATTGTGAACTAGGCTTTAACTTCCCTAACTAGTATATGTAAATCAATAGGCTCAAAGGCTTACAATTGTTATAATTAACTTGAGTTTACATATGTTCTTTGGAATAGCCTTAAGTTGTATGAATTCAATTTTTTATGATTAGTTATTTCTAAGGGTTTATTTCCTATATCATATGCTCATTTATAAGCACAATGATGAGTTTTCTATGAGCTATGTGTAGGCAGTGACATTTTCATTTCTAAACAAAATATAAACATATAAAACTTAAATTTCTTCCCTTGATTTTTTTTTATTATGACCTATGGTTTTCAAATTGAACATGTGTTTTAGATCCTCAATTCTAAATTTTAGAATTATTTATCATATTATAATCATGATGACATTATCACTCATCAACCTAATTTTCATAAATTATCCTTTCTGGCTTGAATCATTTCAAGGTTAATTTTGTTTTCATTGATATTGTAAACCCCCAACACATTATCAATCTATGCGTTGAGATATCTATCATGTTTCACCATAATTACTTAAGGCCTATCATTGACCATCATATAACTAGTGTTATTATGGTTACACTTGGGTCACTAGATATCCTTAATGTAATCTTAAACCATCTATTTAAATGGGATTGTCGTATTTGGTTTAATTTTAGCCTAGACATAAAAATTCTAAGAATTTTTAAGGTTTGGGTCATTTTTCTTAAAGTACTTCCAAATCATCTCAATTTTGGCTTTTATTGTGAAAGAATTAATGAAACCATGGGAGAAATCACTATCTTATCTCTAGCACCCATAATCCATTCCAATTTATATTCTTAAATGTGTTTAATGACTTTGGTATACAACTAAAACTCTAAGGTATTATTTCCTACTATTTGTCCTCCTTTATCACAAAGTGCTTGAATTTCCCTTCCCTTAGTTGTAATTCTAATTTGAACTCTCTTGACTAGAAGAACAAGCCTCCATTTTCTTGAAAAGTAAATGAGATAGTTTATTCGGATCAACATCCTAATATTATCATTTGCATGGCCTCAGCAATATTGGACATCCATTCCCACCTCACTACACATGGATAAAAAAATTACCATAACATTTTTGCAATCTCAATAAAACCATGGACAAATCTATAAATGATCATGTATTGATGCAGGCAGTTTAGGTTAATTTGAACTAGCTCTTATAGGTGGAAATAATAATGTTTCAAATATCATGGGCCATTAATGAAGCATAATTTAAATTCATGTTTGTTACCACAACATTAGCCCAATATATCCTCATGATTATCATGGTATTATAATGGTAATTTGGTTTGGTTCAATGGGAATGTTACTTAATGTCTAGTTGCGCACACATATAATTAAAATGAGAAGATATTGTCCATCATGGCATGGATTCTCTTACCTAAAAAAGTGCTTTGATACTACCTTTTACTATAATCACCATGGAGCTAAGACTATTGATAATTATTATTTCATCTTCATCAATTTCAAGCCCAACTATTTCTCAACTAGTGAGCATTATGGGCTCATAAATTAACTTTTGGATTGTGGTAATAAAAGTATCATTTTTTAAATACAACAATGATAATTTTGTTAGTTGTTTTATTTGGTGAGTGTTGGAAACTTAGTTACACTGAGAGGGGGGGGTGAACCAATATAATGTCAAATGAATCATCATAGCTATTTTTCTCAAAACATTAGTCAATCAATTAAATAGTTAGATAACCAATAGCATGGTACATGAACAACAAATCTAAACATGCTGGAAACTTCAAAACACAACATAACAAGAAACACAAATGGACACCATAGATTTTAGGTGGAAACTCTTAAGGGGAGAAAAACCATTGTATTGTTGCTTTTCTTGTCTTCTTCTTATTAATCTTTTAATCTTTTCTTTTACATAGAAATGCTAGTCTACACTAGCCAGGAGAAACCACTCCCTCAAAATATTTTCATGTCCACTACCAACAAGGAAGCCCCAACTACCTATCTAACAAGGCAAGACTTGTCAGAGGACCTGAAATGTTGAAAATAACAACAATAAATGTCAAAAATAGAATCCAAAAATTTCAGTTTAATTTGTCATTGAATTAAACTGAGAATTAAAATCGAATATTATTCTCATAGCAACTTGTAATAGTTAACTAGAGTGAGTTGACTTAGTTAACTTAGAAATTTCGAGTTGGAAGTCTTTTTGAAATGATGTATATGTTCTCCCTATATTATAGGGGTCCGAGATGAGTTAAATATGAGTTGTAATTAGTTAACTCATATTACTGAGTTAAGTCTAGTTAAATTAGTTCCAAACTGTTTGAGGAACTAATAGTGAGTTAACAGTGAGCCGGCATTGTAATGCATTAACTAGTGCTACTCCAGTTAACTGAAGATTCCCTCATCAGAAACTCATGCATGTCGATTATGAGAAAGACACAGTTGAGACTAGAGTGTAGGGACATTGTACTATTTGTTGTATAATTTTCTGATTTGTACAGATTGTGCATGCAATCAGGAAGTAAAGCTAGAAGGAATAATGCAGTTTTGGATTCACTGATTTCCCTTTAAGATGGGCTAATTAGCCTTAAGAATTGCGTAAGGAAATAGGGACTTGGAGAGCTAGAGAATTGGCTAAGTGTTGGCCAAGAGCTTGCTTGTGAGTTGGAGATTGATTTTATTGAGTGCTAGGATTGTTCTTGTGAGAACAAGCATTGAATTATCATCTTCAATTTCTGATTAATGTAATACAGATAGTGGGGTTTTGATTTGTGGCTTTCCCTGGATATGTATTTTGTTATGTTCCATTGATGTTATTCCTCTTTTCTAGCTTTATGTGCTTCCATTGTAAAGAGTAGAAGTAGATTCTTGTCTCTTGTTTTAGTAGATTACATGAGCCTATGAATATACAAGATATTCTACATGGCATCAAAGCTAGATTTGTAGAAATTTTCTACATGGTATTAGAGCTAAGAACAATATACTAGAAGAGATTTCGAAGTTTTCGAGTTTAGGGTTGCAGGTGAAATTCGAATTTGCATTTCATACTTCAGGATCGGTAGATGGCGTTCTATGGTTTGCGGCTTGAGTATGCCTTGGATGGCAGCTCGAATTATATAACCTGGAAGAACAAGATGGAGGCTGTGTTGGAGGATAATCGATTGAAATAATTTATTGATCAGGACATTCCTAAGCCACCAACATCAGATGCTTAGAATCTAGCCACATGGAATAAGTGTGTTGCAATGGCGAGGCGGATAATCCTTGAGGGAGTTCGAGACCACATTGTTTCGAGTCTCCGTGGGAAGGAAACTCTGCATGCTATGTGGAAAGCATTGAAGAACATTTTCCAGAACATCAGTGACCAAAGGAAGTTGGGACTAAAGGATAAACTTTGAAAAATCAAGATGGAGGCGAGCGACTCAATTCCAAATTACTGGACCAAGTTCACTCAATGTCATGATGAACTTGGAAGTGTTGGAATAACAGTTTTCGAGGATGATATGGTGAGTCTTACTCTTATAGGACTCCCAAAGAGTTGGCATAGTTATCAAGATTTTGCCAATGGTCGGGAGAAGCTGCCAGATTGGGAACGACTGTGGTTGGATTTGATGCAGGAGGAGATCAGGAGGAACACCGGAGATGGGACCTCTTCCAAGGAAGTGGAAGAGGATTTTGCCTTAGCAAGTAAGGCAAAGAAGTCCAATGGAAATATGTCCCAAGGAGAGGAGGGTGGAAAGAATATGGACTTGATGACAGTCAAGTGTTTTCATTGTCACGAGCATGGGCACTATGCCCAAAATTGTCCACATAAAGAAAGAAAGAGTTGACAGTAGTGGCAACAGGTGAAGCTCTAGCTTCACAAATCAAACTTGATTTCACTCTCATTGCATGCATGGTCGACACTTCCATGGGAGGTGTGTGGTATCTTGATAGCAGTGCCTCATTCCATATAACAGGGAATATAGACCTCTTTAGTTATTTTAAGGAGAAAGACGTCAAGCATAGCATAGAGTTTGGAGATGCCAAGAGGTATAAAGCTACCAAGATCGGTACAGTTACCTTTCAGAGGGAGTCTGGCTCCCCTCTCAGGATCACAAATGTGATGTATGCTCCAGGACTAAAGAAGAATCTTGTTTCACTCACAGTATTGGAAGACCATGGCTATGATGTGATTTTTAGTAAGGGAAAGGTTTTCCTTAGACACATCACCACGGGATAGGTGAAACAGATCGGTGCATGAGTCAAGAACCTATATGCTCTTGAGGTTCAAGATGCATGCAAAGGCTTGAGGAGCAAGGAAAAGGTTAGAGACTTGGTGGTTGAGAGGGAGAGTAAATTACAACTCAACATGCAGCCCCAAAAGAAGCCTTTGAAGCAGCTTTATGAAGTTGTGGAGAAGCCACATATAGAAAAGATGAGAGGAGATTGAGTGGAGAGATCCACTCAAGCAGAGAAGAAGCAGTCTTAGAAGAAGTCTTAGACAATTGTGGAGCAGCCACAATTGGAGAAGCTGAGAGGAGAACGAGTGGAGGCATCCAGTCATACAGAGACCTCCAGTAGGGGGAAATTTTGAGCCAGGTGGGTAGAGGGATCACATGCAGCCATACCTCAAGGTGTGAGGTGGGGAGATGTGAAGTGATAGTCCCAAGAGGACTGAAATTGGGCAGGGTCCATTCAATGGTTTTATCTCATGGGTCGTACCTTGCTATGGGAGCCCAAAGTACATAGTAGTGGGAGGAATCAGTGGGATTAATGCAATCAGAGATCAAAATGACAGAGGCTAGAGTAATTAGATATTGAAGAAGCGCACTGAAGGGTTGACAACAGTGTAGAAAGGAAAAGTCAACAGAAGCACAAAGTTTTCAATCGACAAAGGAAATAACAATCAGAGACATTGATGATAGAGGCATCATTCTGATTCACGTTGGATTTTTTTTTTGGATGTGCTGGAGCAAAAGCACTAGAGAGAAGTGTTGCATGCAGAACATTTCGAAGGTTCATGATTGGGATCGAGTTGAATTCCTTTATTATTGAGAAGGTGTGTTGAAAATAGCAACAAGAAATGTTAAAAATAGAATCCAAAAATTCCAGTTTAATTTGTCCTTGAATTAAACTGAGAATTAAAATTGAATCTTATTCTCATAGCAACTTGTAATACTTAACTAGAGTGAGTTGACTTAGTTAACTTAGGAATTTTGAGTTGGAAGTCTTTCTGAAGTCATGTATATGTTCTCCCTATATTATAGGGTTCCAGGATGAGTTAAGTATGAGTTGTAATTAGTTAACTCAGTTTACTGAGTTAAGTCTAGTTAAATTAGTTCCAAATTGTTTGAGGAACTAATAGTGAGTTAACAGTCAGTTTGTGCAGTAATGCATTAACTAGTGATACTCCAATTAACTCAAGATTCCCTCATGAGAAACCCATGCATGTCGATTATGAGAAAGACCTAGTTGAGACTAGAGTGCAGGGACAATGCACTATTTGTTGTATAATTTTCTGAGTTGTACAGATAGTGAATGAATCAAGAACTGAACCTAGAATGGATTTCACAGTTTTGGATGCACTAATTTCCTTTAAGATGGGCTAATCAACCATATGAATTGCACAAGGAAATAGGGACCTGGAGAGCTGGATAATTGGCTAGGTGTTGGCCAAGAGCTTACTTGTGAGTTGGAGATTGATTTTACTGAGTGTTGGGATTATTCTTGTGAGAACAAGCATTATATTATCATCTTGGATTTTTTACTAATGCAATATAGATAGTGGGGTTTTGAGCTATGGCTTTCCCCGAATATTTATTGTGTTATGCACCATTGATTTTCTTCCTCTTGTTGATTATTGTTTTGCTCGATCATTATGTGATTTCGTTGTAAAAAGTAGAAGTGATTCTTGTCTATTATTTTAGTAGATTACATGAGCTTGTGAATCTACAGGATATTCTACACGAACTCCTCAAATACTTTTGCTGGCCACCACCAACAAGGAAGCCCCAACTCCCCATTTAATAAGCTACCACTTGCTGGAGGCCCGAACCTCCTCAATATCAATTCACTAGACACTACCAGCTAGGATGCACCAACTCCCTATATTAGCAAGCCACCACCTACCGAAGGCCCCAAACTTCTCAAACACAAATTACCATGACTTCATACATTTTCATACTAGGTCTTTTCTTGCAATAATAACTCAATAAAAACCTTCCAACAATCAACACAATCAATAGCACCAAAACCTCACATAGCCATAGTCTAAGGAAAACAATATATCTCCATCATAGCAACAAAAAACCCTCACACTAGCCTACATCCCAAACATCAGTTGTAGTATGATACAAGGCATTTTCATTATACAAGGAAACTACAATGATGAACTAAAAACATTGCAACATTTTCCCCAAATCTGATTTCTGCTACAAGTATATTATCAGCTTCATTATGCACAACAACTAAACTAATTTCCAACCAAGGCATAATATATTTATCCTAACCTTGTCCTCATCAAATTGGACCAAATCGGTGTTGATTTTCTAGTTGCAAGTAAGACTAGAATAATTTTCTATTTGATAACTACTTCTAATGATACAATTATAAATTCTTTAGAGCATTCTAATCATCAAGTAGTTACACTAAGAAAATATCAACCATTAGCTTCAGTAGAGAAATAGAGATCACAGTAGAAACAATGAAACAAGAGACACCAAAATCTCATGGGACAAAACCCACGAGGGGGGAACCTAGTAATTTTTCCTTATGAGAGAGAGAGAGAGAGAAATTCATCCAAATTTTACATTAGAATATACTAGTCAAAGGTCAAATATTGACCACATTAAATTCATGTCAAAAATCAATCAAAAGAGAGAGAGAAGTAAATGATCTGCTCACTCATCTAAGTCTATACAAGGGGCCAAATTTTGGCTTGTGGTCCCTGGTCAAAGGGTTGAAATTCAGTCCTACAATTTCACTAAAAGGTTTAGTCAAACCTCAAAGTTTTACTTGCGGTCAAGCCTAAGTCAATGCCCGGAATAGAAATATTAATTCGATCAACGAATAATCAAATATCCTGAGAATATTTAGCCTCCAAGTCTAATAAAAAATTCGTTCAAATAACAGTAAGAAGATCCAAGTCAGCGTTGGTCAAAACAGAGATAAGGGAGGTCAAATTTGTTGGTAAACTTTGTCTTATTCCTCCTTTGCATGTGTGAACAAAACTCCTTGGAATAGGTCGAATTGATGAGTTGAAGTGATAACAAAAGGAGGAGTCGAATTGCCAATATATAGTAGACCAATGTGAGGGGTTTTGACCAAGGGTCCAACCCCTTCATGAAGTGGGGCTGAACTGTTCAGTTAGTGTTGACTTGGACAGTTAGAAAACAATGTTTTTCTCCTTTGACTTGGATGATGAAAATACCGACCATAGCTACAATTTCTCAACACTCCCTCTTAGCCAGGGAGGTACTTTTCATTCTCTCTTTATCAAATGTACAAATCTCATCATAAGCAAAGGTTGATAACATCAAGCTCATGCCACAAGCCAGCATCAAGTTCAAAACCTTACTAACCATGGGATAAATTAATATCGTTCATGAGGCCAAACTTTCCAACCATACTAATGGTATCTCGGTTAAACTCAATGACCTAGGAGAGTGCACAGGGTCCACCACCCCAACCATAAACAAGGTCTCTCGGTCCATGACCAAAGGGAGGAATCATTATCTTGATATCAAACTCCCCACTACATAGTGTCTTAGTTAAACATAATGACCAGAGGATGATAACTCAAAATCAATGTCCCCAACCAAACCTAATGGTCTCTCAGTCAAATATAATGACCTAAGGGGGTACGCCAAGCCTTAGAACCAACCTCCCTAACCATAATAGTTTCTCAGTCAAACTCAATGACCCAAGGGAGTAACCAGAAAAAATTTCCGAACCATAAACCATGGTTTCTCAGTTAAGCCCAAGGAATATTCTTGATGTTATACAATCAATGTTCTCTCTCTCTAAGAGGAATTATCGGCCACTCCAAGCTTCTCATAGAGGCAAGAAAACTTCATCTAGGATAGTGGCTTTGTCAAAGCATCAACAAATTTCTCATCAATAGAAATGCATTCAAGCCTCACATCTCTTCTTTGACGAACATCCTGAATATAGTGACACTTGATCTCAATGTTCTTAGACCTATCATGAAAGAAGCAAATTCCTAGAAATCTTCACACTACTTTGATTGTCACAATCTATTGTGGTCGATTCCAACACTTGAACAAACAAACCAACAAACATCTTTTGAAGTCAAACTACTTCTCAACAGGCTGAACAAGTAGATATATACTCAGGTTTAGTTGTACTAATAGCTAAAGAATTATTCTTCTTACTTGTCCATGATATCATAGTGGAACCTAGGCGAAAACAGAAACCAAATAGCCATCAATTTAATCTTATATTTTATTTTTACTTTTGTTTTCCCCTAACAACTACATTATTTACTTTTTAACGTGATTCTCTTAATTCTAGGTTGTAGAAATGTGACAACAAGAATATTCCAATTTTAATTTGTTCTTGAATTAAAATTGAGAAATAAAATTCGGATTTAGTCTCACTAGCTATTTGAAAAACAATTAATTAATTCATCTTGAGTCAATTAGTTGGAGAAATTCAAACAAGAAGTCTTTGTGAAGTCATGCAACAATTATCCCTTTGATTGAGGAAGTTATCCCTTAATTAAGGAGATAAGGATGAGTTGTAATTAGTTACTCAGTTATTAAATTAGTTCCAAATAGTTGGAGGAACTAATTGTGAGTTCAGTCAGTTAATGCATGCATGCATGAAACTAGTGTACTCCAGATAAATGAATATTCTCTCATAAATAACTCACGCATGCTAGTTTAGACAAAGGCCCAGTTGAGATTAAAGGTAGGGATAGTGTACTATTAGTCGCAAGAATTTTCCTATAAGAAAATCTCTTGCATGCAGAAGCAATTCATTCCTTGAGATTTGCACAGTTTTACAGTGTATTGGAGTAGTGTGTGAGATCAGTGTCACACAAGGTTATAGATGGAGCACCCAGGGAAAACTACGCAAGGAAATAGGAGGCTTGGAGGATAGAGGGAAAGACATATGAATTATCTATTCTGTCTATGAGCAACAACGAGGGATTGTACTGAGAGCTGGATAGTTGTTAGAGCTAAAGCTTTGTGTAATCCTGAGATATTTCCACTTGTATGATATTACAAATAGTGGGGTTTTTAGCCGAGGTTTTCCCCAGAGTATTATTCTGTGTTTCATGTGTATTGATTCTTCTTCTTTATTATATGTGTTCTGTTTGATCTTGCTCAAAATTGATTAAGCTTCCGCAAGTTTGATTGTAGAAGTAGATTAAGTATTTTTCTTTAGTACATTACATAATCAGATTAATCTATAGTGAGAATTTTTACATGGTATCAGAGAAAAGGTGATCAGAGCTATGAACAACATACTGAGAAGGGAAAAAATTCAAAGTTTGAAGTTCTTGATTGTAGGTACAAGATCAAATGCCTATCACACCTCAAAGTTCACCAATGGCGTTCAATGGCGTGAGACTCGAGTATGCACTAGATGGCAGCTCGAATTACATAGCATGGAAGGATCACATGGAAGCGATATTTGAAGGATTTCATTGATCAAGAAATCCCCAAGCCAGCTGCAGCTAATGCACAAGAATTGGCGGAATGGAAGAAGTGTATGGCGAAGGCGAGGAGGATTCTTCTGGAGGGAGTTTGAGAACATATTGACTTGAATCTCCATGGGAAGGAGACTCCATTTTCAATGTGGAAGAAATTGAAGGACCTATATCAGAACAATAGCAAATAGAGGAAACTGGTGCTCAAGGACAAGCTTCGAAAAATCAAGTGTGAAAAGGGCGACACTATTTCTACATATCTGAACAAGCTCACCACCTACAGAGATGAGCTTGGTAGTGTAGGAGTAACGACAGTCAATGATGATATGGTGAGCCTTGCTCTCCTTAATCTTCCAAAGATCCAAAATAGCTACCAGGACTCAGTGAATGGAAGAGAGGAATTGTTGGATTGGGAACGACTATGGCCGGATCTGATGCAGGAGGAGATCGAGAGGAGCACTCGAGATGGTTCTTCATCTAAGAATGATGATGAAGAAAATATAGCCTTAGCAAGTAAGGAAATGAAAGGGAAAGGGAAGGCTTCCCATTCCAAATCGAGCTCTTCCCATGGTTGGAAGAAGATTAACAAATCTAAAGTGAGATGCTTTAATTTTCATGAGGTGGGCCATTATGCTACTAATTGTCCATTGAAGAAATTCAAGAAGGGATCCTCGAAAGGATAAGAAGGTGAGGCGTTGGCCTCTCAGTTTGAATTGGATTTTACCCTCATCGCATGCATGGTTTCATCGATGGTGGGTTGTGTTTGGTACTTGTACAGTGGAGCCTCATTCCATATGACTGGCGATAAGAGTTTATTAAGTACCTTGGAAGAGAAAGACCTCAAGATGTGCATAGATATGGGTGATGATGGAAAGTACTGTGTTTCAAGTGAAGGCACGGTTGTTTTTTCGAGGGAGCATGGAGCTCCTGTCACCCTGACTGATGTAAAGTAAGTGCCTGGACTGAAGAAGAACTTGGTATCAGTCCCGATGTTGGAAGACAAAGGCTACGATTTTGTCTTCAGTAAAGGAAAGGTGTTCCTGAGACACATAGCCACGGGTCAGACCAAGAGGATTGGGATTCATGTAAAGAATCTCTACAAGCTGGAGGTAGACGACTGTGTTGCATTGAGTTTTGAAAGCAGAATTGGTGCAAAGCCAAGACATTGGCGAGTTATGGCATAAGCGGTTGGGCCACTTGCATCATGGGGCCTTGAAGATAATGCAACATATCTCTATCGGACTTCCCAAAGGTAAACTTGAGCAAGTGGACACATGCAAAGGTTCTACCTTGGGAAAGTTTTCCAAGTCTTCCTTTCATGATCGAGACAGTTGAGTTGAAGCAATCATGGAGCGAGTTCATACTGATGTGTGTAGACCATTCTCGACAGCATCCACCGCGAAACAAAGGTATTATGTGATTTTCATTGATGATTTGTCTCGTAAATGTTGGATCTATTTCATGCAAAAGAAGGATCAAACCTTCTGAAAGTTTTGTGAGTTCAAAGCATTGGTTAAAAAAGAATCAGGGAAGAATATCAAGGCCTTGAGAAGCAACAATGGTAGAGAGTATGTCTCTCAAGAGTTTAAGGACTTTTGTGCAGCAAAAGGAATTAAACAGGAGTTGACAACACCTCATAACCCACAGTAGAATGGGGTGGCCAAGAAGAAGAACAAAACGATTGTGGGGGCAGCTCGGGCGATTCTGCATGACTAAGACCTACCACTTCATTTGTGGGCTGAGGCATGCAACACAACGGTCTATTTGCAGAATAGAAGCCCGCATCACATTCTTGGGATGAAGACACTAGAGGAAGCTTTCTCCCGGAAGACACCAGATGTGGGTCACTTCAGGATCTTTGGCTCATTGGTATATTGCCATGTGACCAAGGATGTCCGGAATCAACTTGAGCCGACAACAGAGTTGGGAATACTTGTGGGGTACACTGATACACCTCACAACTATCGGGTGTACTTGCCTACCAATCAGAGGACAGTGGTTCACAGAGATCTTAACTTGATGAGCAGAAGGCTATGCGAGTTTCCCTTGAGAGGGAGCTCCAACTACAGGCTGTGGAGGAACTTTTGGTTCCTAAGGAGGAGGAGCCTCAGACTGATGCGGAGTAGCCACATGCAGAGGTTCCAAGAGTGGAGACATCCACTCAAGCAAAGTCTTCCAAAGAGAGACAGAAGCGCGTGAGAGAAGCTGACAAATTGTTTTCGGATGCGAGAGAGAATGTGGGAGAACCATATTCTCAGCGTAGACAAAGGAGGTCACCTGATAGGTACACTGGATACATGGCCCTTGTTGGGGAATGTGTTGAGACCGAGCCATGTTCCTTTGAGGAAGCAGTGTAGCAGTCGATTTAGGTTGATGCTATGGTGGAGGAGTATGACTCCATAGTTCAGAACAGTGTTTGGGATGTGGTTCCAAGACCGAAGAACAAGTCAGTTGTGAGTTCCTGTTGGCTTTATAAGGTAAATGAAGCTGTTGATGGTAGTGTGGAGAAACACAAGGCAAGATTTGTTGCCCGCGGTTTCTCACAGGTTGAGGGGATCGACTATGATGAGACTTTTGCTCCTGTAGCAAGGTACTCATCTATCAGATCTATCTTGGCACTATCAGCACAGATGGGTTAGAATATCCATCAGATGGATGTAAAGACTGCATTCCTCAATGGCAATATTGAGGAATAGGTGTACATAGAGCAACCAGAAGGTTTTGATACCTTCGATCGTGAGTCACATTTGTGCCGACTCAAGAGAGCTTTGTACGGGCTGAAGCAAGCACCTCGTGCTTGGTACACCAAGATTGAAAACTACTTCACCGGGTTGGGCTTCACAAAGAGTGAAGCAGATGCGAACTTGTACCACATCATGGTACAAGGTAAGCAGTTGATCATTATTCCTTATGTTGATGATTTCATATTGACAGGTGATGATTAGTTGATCATGTCTTGCAGGGAGGACCTTGCAAGAGAATTCGAGATGAAAGACATGGGTCTCATGCACTACTTCCTTGGCATGGAAGTGTGGTAGAAGGATGGGGAGTTGTTTGTGTCTCAAGGCAAGTATGCCAATAAGATACTCAGGAGATTCCACATGGAGAAGTGCAAGCCCATGTAGACTCCTCTAGCAGGTAACTGGAGGAAGGAGGATGCTACTTTAGGAGAAGTAGTAGAGGCTACTATGTATCGACAGCTTGTCGGTTCATTGATGTACTTAGTGAACACCCGACCATATTTGTGCTATGCGGTGAACCAACTAAGTCAAGCTATGGTTCAACCTAGCAAGGTGTTTTGGAAGGTAGCTAAGCATGTTTTGAGATACCTTAGAGGCACATCTCAGTATGGATTATGGTACAAACGGACAAAGGGAGTGAAGCTATAAGGCTTCATAGATGCAGATTGGGCAGGGTGTCCATCAGATCGGAAGAGCACATGAGGAGGAATTTTCAACCTTGGGTCAGCTGCAATTTCTTGGTACAACATGAAACAAAGGTCGATTTCACTCAGCTCAGTAGAGGTTGAATACATGGCCGCAAGTCAGGCAACATGTGAGGCCATTTGGATGCGGAAAATTCTAGTTGGTTTGTTTGATCAAAGGATGGATCCGACTGTGATCTATTGTGATAATCAAAGTTGTATCAAACTCTCTCAGAATCCAGTATTTCATGACAGGTCCAAGTACATCGACATTCGATATCATCATCTCATAGACTGTGTGGCGAGGAGGATCAGGTTGTTGTAGTATATTTCGATCAAGGAGCAAGATGCTAACATTTTGACTAAGGAATTGTCAAAGTGTAAATTCGAGTTCCATAGAGACAGGATCAGGGTGGCAGATAATCCCTTTCTTGTTGAGAGGGAATGTTGAAATGTGGCAACAAGAATATTCTAATTTTAATTTGTCCTTGAATTAAAATTTGAATTTAGTCTCACCAGTTGTTTGAAAAATAATAAATAAATTCGTCTTGAGTTAATTAGTTGGAGAAATTCAAACAAGAAGTCTTTGTGAAGTCATGCAACAATTATCCCTTTGATTTAAGAAGTTATCCCTTAATTAAAGAGATAAGGATGAGTTGTATTTGATTTGTAATTAGTTAGCTCAGTTAACTGAATTAAGTCCAGTTAAATTAGTTCCAAACAATTGGAGGAACTAATTGTGATTTCAGTTAATTAATGCATGCATGCATGAAACTAGTGTACTCTGGATAACTGAATATTCTCTCATAAATAACTCATGCATGTCAGTTCAGACAAAGGCCTAGTTGAGATTAAAGGCAGGGACAATGTACTATTAGTTGCAAGAATTTTCCTATAAGAAAATCTCTTACATGCAGAAGGAATTCATTCCTTGAGATTTGCGCAGTTTTACATTGTGTTGGAGCAGTGTGTGAGATCAGTGTCACACAAGGTTACAGCTGGAGCACCCAGGGAAAACTGCACAAGGAAATAGGAGGCTTGGAGGACAAAGGGAAAGACATATGAGTTGTTTATTCTGTCTATGAGCAGTAGTGATGGATTGTACTGAGAGTTGGATAGCTATGAGAGCTAAAGCTTTGTGTAATCCTGAGATATTTCCACTTGTATGATAATACAGATAGTGGGGTTTTTAGCTAAGGCTTTGCCCAGAGTATTCTTCTGTGTTTCATGTGTATTGATTCTTCTTCTCTGCTATATGTGTTCTGTTTTATCTTGCTCAAAATCAATTAAGCTTCTGCAAGTTTGATTGTAGAAGTAGATTAAGTATTTTTCTTTAGTACATTGCATAATCAGATTAATCTACAGTGAGAATTTCTACATAGGTTTCCTTCCCTATTTATTCCATGGCCTCATCAAACTTACCTCATCATTTAACCATGATGATGAACCGCATGCTTGTTTGAAATGTTGGTAATAAAAATATCAATGTAATAGATATGACCTAGGCCACACCAAGGGCATCTAAGGCGTTAAAGTCACCTGGGAATGGCGTTAAAGTCACCTGGGAATTGTACCCGACCTAGGCCAACAGGATTTTTTAACATGTCTCCTCCCTGGGAATTGCACCCAACTTAGGCCAACTGGATTTTTTAACACGTCTCCTCCCCCTAGCATGGGGCACAATCACCCCCCTTGAGATTTGATCCATGGTTGCCTTATTGAAGAGGTATGTCTTCAAGGGGTTGTGCTAGCGAGACTTCACTATATTAATTTATTTAGTTATTTTTTTCCTATTTTTTGTTATTTTAAATTTTAAATTATTATTGTTTTTAATGTTTTCTCCTATTTTACATTTTTATTATCTTTAATATTTCATCAACATTTCTTTAAAAATAATGAAAAAACATTTAATTATTTTATTTATTGGAATTTAACCATTGCATCTCTGCATTATTTACTTTCATTAGTAAATCATTTTTTCCATCTTAACCTATGATCCACAATTTGTAATTCAAAACACGTGAGTCTTAAAATCTTTAATATAATTTATTTGAAAAAAAAACTATTTAAAGCAATATAAATCACAAAAGTCTACACTCCTAAATATTATCACTATATAACACTTATTTTTATTAATAAATAATCAAACACATTACATATATTCTATATAAAATTATATTTATATATATATATATGTGTTAAATTTGATTTCTATTATATTTATATATAAAATATTAATTTTCTCATATTTAAAATTTTAATATAACGTTTATTAAAAATTTATAAATAAATTATATTTTTTTTCAAAATTTTAATATTTTAATTATATTAGATATCATTTTTGGGATTCAACTGCGTTAAGTAAGTCATTCAAACGTATGACCAATATAAATCACAAAAGTCTACACTCCTAAATATTATCACTATATAACACTTATTTTTATTAATAAATAATCAAACACATTACATATATTCTATATAAAATTATATTTATATATATATGTGTTAAATTTGATTTCTATTATATTTATATATAAAATATTAATTTTCTCATATTTAAAATTTTAATATAACGTTTATTAAAAATTTATAAATAAATTATATTTTTTTCAAAATTTTAATATTTTAATTATATTAGATATCATTTTTGGGATTCAACTGCGTTAAGTAAGTCATTCAAACGTATGACCAATATAAATCACAAAAGTCTACACTCCTAAATATTATCACTATATAACACTTATTTTTATTAATAAATAATCAAACACATTACATATATTCTATATAAAATTATATTTATATATATATGTGTTAAATTTGATTTCTATTATATTTATATATAAAATATTAATTTTCTCATATTTAAAATTTTAATATAACGTTTATTAAAAATTTATAAATAAATTATATTTTTTTTCAAAATTTTAATATTTTAATTATATTAGATATCATTTTTGGGATTCAACTGCGTTAAGTAAGTCATTCAAATGTATGACCAATATAAATCACAAAAGTCTACACTCCTAAATATTATCACTATATAACACTTATTTTTATTAATAAATAATCAAACACATTACATATATTCTATATAAAATTATATTTATATATATGTGTGTTAAATTTGATTTCTATTATATTTATATATAAAATATTAATTTTCTCATATTTAAAATTTTAATATAACGTTTATTAAAAATTTATAAATAAATTATATTTTTTTCAAAATTTTAATATTTTAATTATATTAGATATCATTTTTGGGATTCAACTGCGTTAAGTAAGTCATTCAAACGTATGACCAATATAAATCACAAAAGTCTACACTCCTAAATATTATCACTATATAACACTTATTTTTATTAATAAATAATCAAACACATTACATATATTCTATATAAAATTATATTTATATATATATATATATGTGTTAAATTTGATTTCTATTATATTTATATATAAAATATTAATTTTCTCATATTTAAAATTTTAATATAACGTTTATTAAAAATTTATAAATAAATTATATTTTTTTCAAAATTTTAATATTTTAATTATATTAGATATCATTTTTGGGATTCAACTGCGTTAAGTAAGTCATTCAAACGTATGACCAATATAAATCACAAAAGTCTACACTCCTAAATATTATCACTATATAACACTTATTTTTATTAATAAATAATCAAACACATTACATATATTCTATATAAAATTATATTTATATATATATGTGTTAAATTTGATTTCTATTATATTTATATATAAAATATTAATTTTCTCATATTTAAAATTTTAATATAACGTTTATTAAAAATTTATAAATAAATTATATTTTTTTCAAAATTTTAATATTTTAATTATATTAGATATCATTTTTGGGATTCAACTGCGTTAAGTAAGTCATTCAAACGTATGACCAATATAAATCACAAAAGTCTACACTCCTAAATATTATCACTATATAACACTTATTTTTATTAATAAATAATCAAACACATTACATATATTCTATATAAAATTATATTTATATATATGTGTGTTAAATTTGATTTCTATTATATTTATATATAAAATATTAATTTTCTCATATTTAAAATTTTAATATAACGTTTATTAAAAATTTATAAATAAATTATATTTTTTTCAAAATTTTAATATTTTAATTATATTAGATATCATTTTTGGGATTCAACTGTGTTAAGTAAGTCATTCAAACGTATGACCATTTCCATGAGAGGAAGTTGTAACTGACTAATTTCTCATGATTTTTGAATAGTTCACTTAGCACTCATTGCATCGGGTGATGCTCACAGGGGTGAAGAAGTGGGATTGAAACTAGTGAAATGTGGAGAACGAATCACATAGCATCAATCATTAACCAGGACTTCCCAGGAGGTCACCCATCCCAGAACTCCTCTGGCTCAAGCGCGCTTAACTGTGGAGTTTTTCCCACAATCAAGCCCACTTAGCTTGCTACCCCATTTGCAAAACCTTAGCAAGTATTGTGTCTCATGAACCATTCAAGTAGAGATCCCTTGACTCTTTTTGAATTTAAGTATGGGGGATTTTAATTATATTTAAAAAAAAATAAAGATAACAAAAAATAATAGAGCAATTTATTATATATATATTTTTAAAGTAAATTAAATTAGGAGATCAACTACTAAAACAATTTTATAAAATTATTTATTTTATAATTTCGATACAAATAATTTTAAATATACCGTACTTTTATTATAAAAATTCCTGGTCCTCCTTTCGTTGAGCATGCAACTTTCATTCCTTGACTAATTTTCATGTTATGACAAGTATAACAGAGATAATAAAGTATGGGCTGTCGTCAAGGACTCCTAATTTATCGTAGTTTACTTATGTTTAGAGCCATGAAAATTTGATTTAAATCAGAAGTCGCCATTTGGGTACATATGCAGGTTTTAATTGAAGTAGTGGAATGATACCATATCTAACGTTATTAATAAAATAAAATTGGTACGTCTTATTCCAAATCCTTTTTGCGATGTTAGGCCATTTTTGACCAAAAAGGTGGCCTCATTTTATCAAGTTAATCGTCCTACTTTCGGCCTTGGTGAATTTGAAATTCGCTGCCATCCATTTCTATTGTTGACGGGCAATTGCCAGTTCATCAACCTCCATCGCTGTTGAAGAAACTTTTGATAAGGTCGTTGAGGGGTGAATTCACTCGTTGTTTCTCACCAACCCACTCAGTCTGTGAGAAATTCAGCCTTTTTTCCTCACCGACTCCGCGGGTAAGATATGCAGGCACTATTCATGGATCATAATAATCACGTGATATCCTATATGACAAGCTACTGGCTCCCACCAGAAAAGTATGAGAGCGGGTATAAAGTCAATGAATTTGAAATTGCTTGTCATTAAATTTTTTGTAAGGCTGTTGAGGAACTATTGAGAATTCATGAAGTTGAAATTGCCATCATCGGTCTCTGTCATTGCAACAAAAAAATATTGGACCATAGACGAGCAATTCGTTCATTATGTTGCTGAAACTTTGGGCAAGCAGGGTTCATGAAAACCACGTGATATTTCTTAAGTTCCTAGTCAATAACTGCCACTAAACAAATACAAAAGCCAGGATGAAATTGAAATTGCCGTCAGCATTACTAATTTTTCAATAAAGTTGTTGAAGGGCGGTTGGGAATCCAAGAAGTTGAAATTGCCATCAACCATATGTGTCATTGTGGAGGAAATTTTTGATAGGGCAATTTATTCATTATTTTGGTCAAATACGCAAGCGGTGGCATCAATTAAATATCAAAGCGCCATGTTACCAGGGCCGGAAGAAAGTAATTGAATTTAAAATTGTTATTAGCCTGAATGAAAGTCAATGAATTTGTAATTACGATCATCCATCTTTGTTACTGTAGATTGGTCAATTGCGAATTCATAAAGTTGAATTTGTCATTTCAGGTTGATTACATGGTCACAAAGTTTAGCACGTTCAACTACTTTCAGCCATGCAATATAAATACATGGTTATATTAACGCTGATATATTTAATTATGTGTAGAATTTGTTTTCAAATCCATCACCTAAGTATTGGTAGTTTTATCCTCTCGAATCATTATATATGATTCATTATCGGGGTTTAAAGATTATTTACACTCATGTAAGTTATCAAACTATATTCATAAGGTATAGTTTAGTTGGTTTATATTGGGTCTGGTTCTGGTTAGGGATCATATTCAAATTTCATAGAAGGATTTGAGGATGGAAACTACCTATAGGGGGATGAACTATCCAAGAGGAGCGAGAAGTGAACATACTCTACCCTCTTTGCATTTGAACTGTAACTTCTTAAGAGGAAATACATATTGTTAACCATTAAACCCACTCTTAAGGGGAAGTGAGGTTTGGAACAAATATGATGATGATCTATTAATTGTTATGAATGTTAAAAATATTGAGGAAGGGAGATGGGGAAGAGGGAGAGAGGGGTGTGAATCAGTTTTTCATGCCATTAGTAATTTTACTTTTCTTTTGCCATGTTAATTGAACCATCATTTAATTCACAATACATTATGCAGTACATCTAAGCAAGAGCAATAAACCATGATCAACATTTAATCATAAGGCATATGAACCATAAGAATGCAACATATCAACACATATGGACACCAAATTTTTCGGTGGAAAACTTAACTAGGAAAAATCACCGTTGTTGTTGTCTGTGTCTTCTTAATAATTATATAGAAAAATCATTTTACATCTTGCACTAGTGAAGTCTCTTACCAATACGCAAGATCCTACCTAATGAAGGCCACCAACTCTTTTTGTTTCTCTAGCTACCACTAGAAGGAAGCTACTACTCCCTCATGAAATTTACCGGCCACCACTAGAAGGAATCTACCATTCCCTCACTAAGGGCTCGAACCCTCAGACCCTCTATGGACCACGTGTCAAAATATTTCACATTGGATCCACCTGACTCAAACACAAATCTTGCAAGCCATGTTTCATCTAATTTCCATACTGGACCCACAAATACCATTCTACGAAATCACAATAATTGAATACATGTATGACCTTTGCACAACTGTCAATCAATAAAATCTCTCCACAATAAATATCTGACCAAAAAATCTACTCAGTACACCATCAAACCCTAGCTCATCAATATTTCCAAATTCCAAACCATATTCCATGCTTAAAAACATTTATCCATGAAACTGTCTCACTTAGCCAATGCCAAACCCTAATCCAATACTAGAATTTGTTCATACATGACATGAATTGACTTTATTATATTCATTCACCATAAATCAAGCCATCACCATCACTCTTAACCAAGGTAGTTTAGGAGAAACACAACAATGGATATTAAAGTTTATGTCAAACCCTATGACTAGATATATCAACTAACACATTACACTTTCCTTAATGAGTGAAGGCCTTCCCTGCAATCTGCAAATCACATCTCTACATATTACAAATAGTAGTAAACTTAAAGTAGCATCATCATAGGCACTTGCAAACATAAACTAGTGTCAATACTTTCATAATAATTCTACGAATTTAAACTTTGTCCCCTGCAAACAAGCAACAACAATCCTACATTCTCACATCAAATGAAAAACAACAAAATGATTACGTCAATACATAGGAAAGCGTAACAATACGGCTACAAAGATGTCAATACTCTTAAAATATTCCCTTGAACTCTATTCACTGCAACAAAGAATGTGTTTCCACTAGATCCTACTACAAACCTTTAATCTACAAACATTATGTCAAATCTTTATCTATAAGACAAGCAACAACATTAAACAAACTCTGTCAAAATCTTTGATCTATGCATCCAAAATTAATTTTCAAATAATCCTATGCCCTTCTTACATACACCTCTATCTTGGTTACTGAGTGAAGTCATTTAACCCCTGCATACAACCTATGTCATACAAAACTAACCCTTGTATACAACCTATGTCATAAACAACTTTGTCACATATATCTCTACCTAAATCATCAGGACACTTCTAGCAGCATATACATTCATTCATCGTGTCCAAACCTCAACCAACACTTCGAATTTCCATACAATATATCTCAACAACATACTTTACGATACACTACTCATTATCAACAATTATAACTTCTACATTTATCTTTTTGGATAACTTAAACATGATAGACAGAGGTCAGTCATCAAAAATATTGAACTCTATTCATAACCTTTTATACCCTGCAATCATCATTTTAGTAACATAGACCTATGCCATGCATATCTCTACATACCCATCCTATATTCAACATACTAAGGAAACTTCTTTGCAATCGGATTTCTACGAAGTATGGGTTAGTATTCATAGTTCCTGCAATAAACTAGTGAGAAAAAACGAGCTCTACCTCATTCAACTTCTCTATTCAAATCTATGAACAAACACCCTCTTGATCGCATATACTTAGCTTAAATGCATCATATCTTTGCAATATTATAATCAGATATGTAGTGAAACAATATGTCATAACTCTCAAACATTCACCTGCACAGAAATCAAACCATCAAATCTTTAGATTCCTCAATGCTTTATTGTATCTGACCCTTGCAAACAAATGATCTCACATATCAAAGAACAAACCAAGAAATGAAGAACTATAACCAAATTTCTTTCATATCTCTCATTGAGTAGTTATATCTAAGCCTCCTTGCGCCTTAGTGCCATCACCTATTCCAAACCATAACTCATGAACAATGCACACTAGACTAGTCAAACTATTTTCCTTTATATTGTCTTTTCCTTATGATTACCATGGGAAAACATAGGGCTTTGTTGATGGTAATCTTTGATGGGATCAGACATTTCAATAACTTCCACAGAAGAATACCTTGGGTAATTCCATAGTTATACCCTAAGGTTTTTGTTTTTTCTCACTTACAGGTAGTAATGTAACCTGTCCATTTAGGAAGTTCATTATAACACAGGTTTCTACTTTGTGACCTTCTTTATAACTCGTTTTTATCCTTAGAAACTTGCGTTACCCTGATTTATAACTTGGGTTGTTCCTTCGGAACCACGCTACCTTGATTTCTTCATAGTTAAGCTTTGCCAAACCCTATCCAATCTTCTGCAACTTCTCTAGACCCTATCCAACCTCTTGTATCTCCTCTATAATCATATTAGAACTTGTTCACCCTCTTCTACAAGCAAGATAAGTCATGACCTTGCTAGGGACACCAACTCTACACACAATCACAAATATTGACATAACAAGATCACGATACCCAGGTTGACATGATGAGATCATGATCCATGTTGACATAGTATGATGAGATCATGATCTAGGTTGACATCAAGGCCAACACACTAGCCATAATGCCAACAATCTCCCCTTTTGGACTTGATGTCAACCTCCTACAAAACACCAAGTCCTTCTCTCCCCCTTTGACATGAAGGAAAATGGAAATACTAGACTAAGTGAGGAACTCCCCCTAAACTGCTCAACACAAATTGATCTTTTGATAAAAGTTGGTGTTTCTCCTATAAACAAAGAACTCGGCTACATAACATGCCTCTCATGCTAAGCATACTCCCCCTAATCATATAAATGGGCTAGAATCATACTTTTTATGTTGCTTCACAATAAGCCTCCTTACCAACTTTAAACAATGGTGTACAATGATGTGAAATACAAGTACATCAAAACTTCTTGGAGAAAATACATGGATGTGGTAAGTACATATGACTAAGATATGACAATTCTATAAGTATTTCTATCACCAAACATGGACTCAAGTTACATCATTCCATCAAATGGCCACACTTTTACAATGCATGTTAGACCTAATGTGTCTTTCTATGATCAATGTATCAAGGGATGAAACAATATTGATACATGGCTATTCAAATGCACACACACATGCTCTCCTCTATGCATGATTAATACAATGAGATGTGTGTAACAACCCTGGTCAAAATCCATGTAAAAATATATAAGGCCACGATTTATGGGACACATATTCCAATATGAATGGTGGGAAAAACATCCCAATGGGTGTTCATTTTGGTTATTATGGCTAAGCAAATTGGCAAAGGCAATGGAAAAGGCTTTGGAAAGGCGTGAGACATTTATTGGCATTTTATTTATGAAAATAATGGAAATTAGGAGAAAAGGAAGGTGAATGGTCACATGTTGCATGTGAGGAGGAAAATTATGGAAAATCATCGAAATTGAAGAAAATAGAGGCCTCAAAAATAAAAAGGCTTACGAGGATCAGTGTGTAAGCTTGGCCAGTGTAAGTTTTTGATAGGTTTTGGTGGAGCTCTCTTCTATTCTCTCTCTCTCTCTCATATTGTTGGATACTTAGATTTTTCTTGGAGCACTCTTGGAGGGTGTGGCACACTTGGATTTTTTTAGCAAGAAGGCAAAGGAAGAGTAGGAAAGTGCAAGAGGACATCGGCATTAGCTGCTACAATGTATTTTTCTTGCAAGTATTGAGTCGCATGTATGTTTTCCTCACTAGTTTTGCAATGCATTACATATGCATGTGGTTTATTGTTCATGATTTGTCACTCGCCTGGAGGATTGTCTAGATTGACTGTGGATTTTCCTAGCCTTTCCATATCCTAGATAGCCATGGTGTTGTGGGTTCATTTGATTTGTTTTTTGGTTGGTTTTCATGTTTTCTTAGTTTGGGTTGAGTTCCTAGTTCCTGGAGCCTTGGTTGGAAAAACGCTCTGGAGCCCTTGGTGGGTTGAGTTACTAGTCTTGCAGCCTTGGTTGGACAAACGCTCTAGAGCCCAGTGACAACTCTAGGTTGAGTTGCTAGTCCTGGATCCTTGGTTTGAACAAATGCTTTGAAGCCCTGGAAAGCTTGGGTAGAGACCAATCTAGTGATGGTTTTGTGATGTCCAACCCTGAGGTGGAATCATTGTTTGATGGGTTGAGTTGTTTTGACCTCTAGAAGCTCTGGATGGTTTTGATTGATGTGTTTTACGAGATCTCACATTCATGCTTGGAATATGGCACATGGGTGAATGGATGAAGAGAGATTTGGCTCAACCATTCTACGGTCAGGTGGAATGTGGTAGTCCCATACCAAGTTGGTTTTTTCATCACTAATATGAGGTTATTTCTCCTTGTTATCTCATGAGTATTATATTGGTTTATATGTGGATTCTGTAGCTATTGTATCCTTGGTATTTTTGTTGTTATTATGTTGTTATGAATATGTATTATGACAATGGCTATGTATAGCTACCATCATGTTTTTACCTGTATATGAATTAACAATGTATCTATGGTCTAATGGATGAAACTGAATCTAAAGTGACAAGGAAACAATGCCTTATAGCGAATCTCAGATAAGTATAAGATTCATATGCTCAGATCTATTATTTACACCTGTAGATTACATATTGATGATATGTTTGATGAAATTCCTCCCATGGCTAGTAGGGGTCCAACCAAGGTCTTATTCAATTAATTTCATTAGTATTGTTATTTCCATGTTATATTACTATTCTGAAGGTGTCATTCAATTCTAGGCAGTGACCTAGGCTCTGGTCCTGAAAATGTGGCTTAAATCGTGGAGACACCGGCATAAAATTGAGCAAAATAGTCCCTGGATGTTGGCTTCTAATCTTGTGACAGTGTCCAGAGGTCCCATGATGCTATCATTCCCATAGCATGAGAGCGTCTAGAGGTCAAGTGGTCCAAAATGTCAGTGGGACCCAAGGCTGGTTGGAATAAAGGTTAGGTTGGTTCCTGAGGGTCCTAATGCCGATGTTGAATGTTTGTATGGTGTGTTTCTGTTGGTTCCACTTCCTTAACATGACTTAGGAGGTCGAATCATATCATAGTGGTCTCTCATTGCATATTTACCCCGATTGGCCAGTTACTTGGGTAGATGTGGGAAGGGGGTGTTACAGAGTGGTATTAGAGCATGGTTCACCCCTCAGACTGGATCGGTTGTGTGTTGGTCATGCATTCATGTCGGTTGCATATATGTTCCTTATGCTTTTAGTTCATTTGATTGTTGCATTTTCATGGTGTTGACCATGGTTGTAGTGATGTCGCCATGTGAAGGTTGACAGTGTTGTTGTGGAATGTGTCGTCATGAGTGTATGGTTGTATATGCATTGGTTATGCATGTTAGTGTCTATATGTTGTTTTGCATGCATCATCATGGTGAAGGTTGTTGTGCATGAGGTCATTGTATGCAATTAGGTCATCATGATACTATTGGTATGTTATGATGCTAATGAGTTGGTTGAGATAGATCAGGAAATGCAGACTATCAAAGTGAAGTTGCAGCATTGGACCTCAAGGCAAGAGCATGTCATCATACAACTATCATATGTTTGGCATGCAGGTATGTAGGTTAAGGATTGTTATATGCATTATGATTATGTGTATGTGTTTCATTCTATTGATGTTATGGTTACATGCATGATAGATGTTAGTTGATTAGTGTAGTCATATGCACATGTGTTAGATAATCATGAGTGATAGTAACCTATGGTTGGTTGTATACATTGTTATTTTTGTTTTATGTTAGATAACTTCATGATTATGTTATATGATGTTGATGAGTATGTTATAGGTTAAATTTTTGTTGTTATATGATAGTTAACTTGATGATTAGGGTTATTACATTAAGATATTGATATTATATGTATCATAGTAAGTTGTATTGGTCTATGTGAATGGTTAGGGCTATGGTTAATATGTTGTGATATTATGTCATACTGATCTAGACCAACTGTGAAAATGTGATTACTATGTATGAAGGATAAATATGTATGAGCATATGATGTGGAGATGTTAGTTAGTGACTATTATGGATATCATGACCTTATTTGTGGTTGATTTGATATGTTTTGAGTTTAGATTGTGCTAATCTGGATTGGTTGTGTAGATAAGATTGCCTCCCCTGAGATACATTAATGTATGATTTTTCTTATGTCATCAACTTTGTGCTTGAATGTTTGATTATGTCATCTAGTTGATTAATTTAACATGGTATGTTTGCAAGTTGGTTGAATGTTTAATGAATTGCATAATATGAGTATGTATTCAAATGGTCTTGCTTTAAGATGATTGTACTAATACATATGTGTTGAGACAGTTGATATGTACTTGAGTGTAGTACGTGATAGTTGTAGCATTATGTCTAGTGATTATGGGTTGAATATGGATTATGAAATGATTGTTAGCCTTAGTAAAGGTTGATTTCAAATTGATAGATATTATTTTCTTGATATTTGGAACGTGTAGTTGACATGTGTCAAGAGTTGAAGGAAACATGCTTGTTATTAGCATGACAAGGTAACTTTCGATGCATTTCTATAACTAATGGTTGGGTGATGTGACAGTACACGGTATGCCTTGATTGCAACAAGGTAAAAAGGTAAAAGAAAGGAATTGGGCAAGAATTGCTTTGCTTATGTTTGGAAACCCCAATTCCAAAAGAATAAGTGATTTTCATACATGAAGTCTTCTTAACCTTGATTTTGTCTAACATTATGTGGATATGTGCTATAGCCCTGAACATGTATTTCACATGTATATCAGCTAGTTTCAAGTTATGGATGGATCTGTAAAGGGAATTGGAGTCCCTTGAGAGATGGTGTGGATGTTTTCGGTTGCAAGAAACGTGCTTGTCACATCAAGGTAAGGTAACTAGTATGTTGTTATGTTTATTTATGCATTGACAGTTATGCATCCATGGAAATATGATGCAGGGGATTGCATGGCAAAGAGGTTGCCATGAAATCTCAAAGAAGGCTCAGGTTAAGCTTTCCCTTGGAGGCATTGGGAACCATGGGGATTGAGTCATGGCATCTATTGTTAGTCTTGTGCTTTGGTATTTTGGTGATTTGTTGTGCTTGATTGTGGTTTTTTTTATGTCTAGTGTATGGCCATACCACTTTGTTTATGGTGTCATATTGTTGTTGGTTTTCCTCTTGTTTTCTTCTTGGTCTTTCCTTTATTGTCTTGATAGTATTGGGAATTGGTTGGGAAAGGATGAAAGTTAATGGAGCCCAAAGAGAGATGAATGAAATCCAACAAGTGATGTAAGGCCTGGATGAAGATTAGTGCATTTATAATGGCAGTTGAAGGCAAGAGTATGAAAGCAAATTGGATTGGTCGAGTCCATTGGTGTAAATGGATGATCGCAAGATAGTCATGAAAAAAGTAATCAAGAAAGGTAAAGTAAATGGACTTGAGGTGTTAGATGCCTTGGCTATGTTGGGAATGGTTGTTCTCAATGTTGTGCATGGTGTGCACAGACAAAGGGAGTTTTCTTAACCTTGACGTATGCTATCTGGTAACTATGTTGTGATCATGATTATGCTAATGTCTATATAGGTGTACATGTACATATGTATGTATGTCATGTCTTAGAGGGTCATCATGGATCATAAATATTTTATGCTAATGTTTATATGTACATATGTATGTATGTATATTTTTGAATGACTAGATCATTATTACTTTATGTTGATGTTTATATGTATGTATGTGTATGTATGCATATCATTTTCTGATAGGATCATGATTATTTATGCTAATGTTTATGTATATGTATGTATGTATCCATGTCATTATTTGACAGGGTCATCAGGGATTATTCTTGTGGAAGAATGATTACTTATGTAGGTGAATGGCATGAAGATGTTCCAAGTCTTACGAGGAATCAATTGGGAGGAGTAGCCCTGACAAATATATGAGGTCAGTATCATGTGGTTATGAGTTGATATTATGTGATTCTATTATGTCTATGTTATGGGGAGGCTATATTGAGGAATACATCATCGAAATGAAAGCGGTGTGATCTGCAAGATATTGGGACAAGCATGGATAAGATATTGGAAGCAAGGTTGTTTGGTAGAGACAATGTGGTTTTGGATGTGTGGTATTATTGTTGCGCATATGTTGTATATGTTGTACATGTTGCATATGAGATGTTGTGTGCATGCATTGTTGTGTATATATAGTGTGTACATGTTGTTTATGCAATGATTATGTACAAGGTGGTATAGATAGTGTTACGTGAATGTTGCATATGTAGTGTTGGGTATAGATGATGCTATGTACATGTTGGATATGCGGTGTTGTGTACATATTGTACTGTGCGCATGATGGATATGTTGAGTTGTGTGCATATGGTGTTGTGTGCATGTTGGATATGCATTTTTGTGTACATAGGGTGCTATGTATATGTTGTATATGCAGTGTTACGTACATATGGTGTTGTGTGCATGTTGTACAAGTGGTGCTATGTATATATGGTGTTGTTTGCATGATTGTACAAGTGGTGTTGTGAGAATGTGGTGTCATGTACATTTTGTACATATGGTTTTGTGTGCAAGTGGTGTTGTGTGCATGTTGTGCATATGGTGTTGTGTACATGTGGTGTCATGTACATGTTATGCATGTGGTGTTGTGTACATTTGGCATTGTATACACGTTGTACAGGTGGTACGATGTACATGTGGCATTGTGTACATGTTGTGCGGGTGGTGCCATGTACATGTGATGTTGTGTACACATTGTACAGGTGGTGCTACGTATAGGTGGTACTATGTACATGTTGTACATATGGTACTAATGTACATGTGGTGTTACATGCATGTCGTACATGTTGTGTTGTGTACATGTGATACTATGTATGTGCATTGTGTAGTCATGTTATCATGACATGTGTACACATTGTGTTGTACTTTGTGTAATACATGTATTTCATTGTGGTGTACACCAGATGTAGGAGTATGTATTGTGTTGCATTGTACATTGGGTATAGATGTAGGTGTATGAGTTGTATGTCAGGTGTAGGTGCATGTATTGCATGGTGTTGTATGTCATGTTTGGTTGTATGTGTGTGATGCAAACTATGTGTATGTTCACATGGTTGAGGAGAAGGCACTGGGTGCTTGGTGGGTGTGGCAACCGATCCAATGTGCATATAGAATAAGGAAAAAATTAGAATCTAAGGATTGATTAAAGGATAAGTATCAATATTTTATTTCAGTTTTATTATGCACATGATTTATGATTATCGTCTATGTTGATTATATGTGATCTATGATTCTAGTTTATGATGGTTACATGTGACTTATGATTTTGATCTATGATGGTTGTGTTTCAAGCTAACCTGATGTGGTGTGTTTATAAATGATGATTTGGTCAAAGATGTTAGTTTGACTTGTTGTGATAGAAATTAAACAGGATTTCAGGTGTACCTTATTGATGAGATACCAGTGAGGTATGATTTGAAGTTATTTCAATTTATTTTAAATCTAATGGAAGTGACTTGCTTGCTATACGAAGCATGGAAATGCCCGGTTGGGTGGTTGAAACTAACGACAAGAATTAGCAACCTCAACGAAAGGAACTGGAAAATGCAGTAGTATGTTGGCAAAGTATTCAGGAGTAGGGCCATTGTGGGACATTGGTACTGAATAGTTTCCATCGATATCTATGAGCATGCTATGACCAGTATGATGGTTTGAGGTAGGGATATGCCTTGGTTTTTGTATCTTCCAATGCAAGGAAGCCTTGCTAAGGGATGGACTGCTCAAGATGGGGGTGCCAGCGGAACTTGGAAGGTGTGCGACTGCATGGAAGGGGGTGACCGGATTGCCTGAGGGACTATGTAGTAGAGAAGGGAAAACCATGGATGAATTTGTTTTGGCCATTAGCATTTCCAGATGGAATCAAATGCACGTTGGGAGTGCGCCCTAAAAAAATGAGCCGGTAACTGTTCACTGAGAGGACAAGTGGCACTAGATTGTAACATTGGACATTGGATGTAGATTTGATATTGCAGTGGATTTTGGACTTCTTGGGAAGGAGGTGAACTCTGGTACTACTTTGAGAGTGGAGGTGTGAGACTCTGGATTCCCTTGTTGTGGATGTAGGCATCGTATCCTTTTATTTGTTGGTTGAGAAAATGTGCATATGTGTATGTGTATATTATTGTAAATATTGTATCAATCTGGATTTATAAAGCTCCATAGATAATATGGTTATTTGTTGGTTGAAGCAAATGTGCATGAGTATATGTGGTTATTATTATAAATACCATAATGAGTTGTGTTATAAAGCTCTAGTAAACGATATGCTTGTCATGTTTTAGCAGATGGTCATTATAAATACTACAACGAGTTGTGTTATAAAGTTACATGGGTAGCATGTTTTATTTTTAGCAATCTTGTTGGTTATAGGTTTCATTAACACGAATGACGATGTTCCCCCAAAGGGAGGGTTTTGTAACTACCCGGGTCAAAAATCCATGTAAAAATATATAAGACCACGGTTGATGGGAAATGTATTCCAAGCTAAAGGATGAACAAAACACCCTAGTGGGTGTTCATTTCTGTTATTATTCCTAAGTAAATTGGCAAAGGCAATGGAAAAGGCTTTAGAAAGGCATGAGGCATTTATTGGCATTTTATTTATGAAAAAATGGAAATTAGGAGAAAAGGAAGGTGAAAGGTCATAGGTTTCATGTGAGGAGGAAAATGAAGGAAAAACATGGAAATTGAGGAAAATAGAGGCCTCAATAATAAAATGGCTTCTAAGTATCAGTGTGTAAGCTTGGCTAGTGTAAGCTTTTGATAGGTTTTAGTGGAGATCTCTTCTATTCTCTCTCTCTCTCATACTCTTGGATACTTAGAGTTTTCTTGGAGCACTCTTGGAGGACGTGGCACACTTTCCTTTTTGGAGAAAGAAGGAAAAGGAAGAGCAGGAAAGTGTAAGAAGACATTGGGATCAATCGCTACAGTGGATTTTTCTTGCGGGTACCAAGTTGCATGTCTGTTTTCCTCACTATTTTTTGAATGCATGGCATATGGATGTGGTTTATTGGTCATGATTTGTCACTGACATGGAGGATTGCCTGGATTGACAGTGGATTTGCCTAGCCTTGCCATTTCATGGATAGCCAAGGTGTTGTGGATTCATTTTCTTTATTTTCTAGTTAGTTCTCATGTTTCCTTAGCTTGGGTTGAGTTACTAGTTCTTGGAGCCTTGGTTGGACAAACGCTCTGGA
Source organism: Pinus tabuliformis (assembly GCA_031772625.1). Taxonomy (NCBI): domain Eukaryota; kingdom Viridiplantae; phylum Streptophyta; class Pinopsida; order Pinales; family Pinaceae; genus Pinus; species Pinus tabuliformis. The sequence goes on along the minus strand of CM062820.1, from coordinate 1,027,472,379 downwards.
GCCTTGTAACAACTTGGGTTGAATTAATAGTCCCATAGCCTTGGTTGGAAAAAATTTCTGGAGCCCTTGGTGGGTTGAGTTACTAGTCCTAGAGCCTTAGTTGGAACAAACGTTTTGAAACCCTAGAAGGCTTAGGTGAGACCAATCTGGTGATGGTTTTGTGATGTCCGACCATGAGGTGGAATCATTGTTTGATGGGTTGAGGTGATTTGGCCTCTTGAAGCCCTTGATGGTTTTGATTGATGTGTTTTATGAGATCCCACATTCATGCTTGGAATATGGCATGGGGGTGAATGGAAGAAGAGAGATTTGGCTCAGCCATCTACAGTTGAGTGGACCAGATTGCATGTATAAAAAATTATGTGACCAAAGAAAGGGAAAAGAGAATCATAGTGCTTATGCTTCATTTTTCTTTCATTTCTATATGATCTACAATCAATGGCTTTATGACCAAATAAATTTAATGTAAAACAATATCCTTTAAAGAAACTTGAGCAAGTAGAAATTGATGATTTTCTTGTGGAGAGACTGCTTGCTTGAGGTTTGAACATTTTTATTCTAAAATTGACTCCAACGTGTCCAAATTGTGAAAGATAAAAAATTTGATATCATTGATCAAAGGAGAATGAATTCTTGTCTCTATTTCTTCCATACTCACTGGGAGAAAATTATTTTCTTTGAAAATCATTTTTCTTGGTTGTCAGTTTACTTGTATTCTTAATTCTTTACCAAGGTTTTCATAATTTTCTTTGTTTTCTTCAAAACTTCCTATACAAGCTTGTGAGTTGGATTCTCTCTTCAAAGTTTCATGAAAATCAAGGCCTGATTTGATGGAGTAACATCTTTGACTGCTAAGAAGGTTGTCCAGTATCTTGATACTATCTTGAAATCTCAACTGTTTGTCCTTTTATTCTAATTTTCCTTTTAGTGAACTTACCTCAACCTATTTTTCTCTTCTTGACTCTTCCAACTATGTTCTTATCTCGATAATTTCTTCCTTAAGCCTATTTTATTGTTCTTCAAATACTTGAAGTAGCTCGTAATTTCATTTATTTGAATTTTCTAGATCATATTTCAAAGAGATGATCTCAGTTGAAGTCCTTCATAATATTATTTTTTGTCGTTAAGTTGTTTAGTTACTACTACAGTGTTAACTGATTCATCATTATCCCTATTTTCATATACTGCAACTTAACCTTGAGTCTGTGTTGTAGCTACTACAACAACCCCTCAAAAAATACGGGGATCCTTAAATTTTTGGAGCCCCTACACTAGGTCAAGCCTTCGGCCCTGCCAGGTCCTGCCCAAAAAAAGCTCATCAGTGGCAGCGAAATTGAGGATAAATCTAAGTTTTGGCCAAGTTAAACCAATTTATCGGTTCTTGCCTTGATAGGCCAGTGGCAGAGTCGAAATGCAACTATGGCTAGTAATTGCGACCACGACGACTCACAAGTCGCAAGGTTGCATAGTCGCGCCTCCACCCTCATAAAGTCCTTGCGACTTCACGACCTTCCGAGTCGCATACGTCACAAGGTCGCAATTCATCTTGCTTCCTTATCAGTCATATGCACGACTTTACGACTATGCGACTCCACGAACTGCAAGGTCGCAAGGTCGCAAGATCGCAGGGTCACTCTACACCCTTCCATCCTCCAACGCAACTATGTGACCCATGCAACTATGCGACCTCCTAGGTCACATGGTCACGTTAGTCACAATAGACACACTCCTGACCCTTGCAACCCCCACATGTGTGACTATCTTATAAATAGGAGGTCGCCCCAGTCACATTTGTCAAGGCTCTGTTGGTCGCACTCGAAGCTAGAAGTCCCTCTGACCTGAATTCGCTCATGCATCCAGCTCCGGTAAGTAACGATCCTCCCTCATGCAATCATTTTATTCTTACAAGTGTCACTGTCTGACCCTCCTGACCTCTAGCTGATCTCTCACCCTAGAGTTTATCCTTTTCACTTAGCGTTTCTCTCATTTTGCACCTCACAGTTTTCCCTAGCCTCTTCACCCTGTGCCTGCACTCAAAAGGCATGTTTTGTCCTAACTATGATCCCCTCACTGTTATCAATAAGCCTAAAAATCACTCCTCTGAGGCTGACCCTGGCATCCCAAGGCCATTTAGTGCCTTCTCTGAGCATCTCTAAGCCTTAGTCGTGCGTCCCGCAGCTGCAATACAATTCCTTACGTGACTTCGCGCTCCCATCTGGTTGCAAATTGCGACTCGATCCTATTTTGCGACTTGCGGCCCGATTTCATAAACTGTGACCTTGCAACCTCATTTAAAACCGCAACCTATGACCTCGGTCACTCAGTCGCATTCTTGAAATCTACGACCGTGCGACTTGCCTTCCCCACGACCTTCCTGCCACGGCTAAGACTCCTTTTCGTTGTACGGTCTAAATTGATTTTCATGCCATCTCTCTCATCATGGGACTATGTTTTTGACATGCCAAGTGACATCGGGCTTGAGTGCATATCAATTTCTTCTTTTGAAGACGAAATGGGTCATTCGACTACTAAAGCTGCTCAAGATACCTTGGGAAGCAGGCCATGGGAGGCCGATCCAAAAGAATAGCCACCTATCTTTGAAGACACTACTTGCAACATAAGTAAAACCACTAGGCTCTCCTGGTATACAATCTATGAGGAATTTGCTAAAAAGCATGTCCCAGAAACACAGGAAGATTACCAAGTGTATATCAATGTTAAGAAGTCAAAGTTGCATAAAGCAGCAGCACATCCCCTACTGTTCCCATGCATGGAAACCATCATGGATCTTGCAGTGTATAGATACAGAGGATTGGATGAGGAGGGGTCATGACGAGGCACCCATAACAACCATCTCTCCAGCAGACATCAGCACCTACTACAAATTTCCTGAGAGGAAGAAGACATTTAACACCAAGTGGCTCGACAGGTTCACAACCCCAACGAAAGACATCTTAAGCGATTGGTGGCAAGACCCGGAAAAATTTCAGGTTAGGACAGACCAGGCTTACAAGATAGAGGGGTTACGCAAAGTATATCATTTAATCCATGTGATGATGTGCCGGTTATATGGCAAGGCACACTGTGATGTCTTTTTCAGCATATGGGTCCCTCTCATGTATTCTGTCACCACTCAAGGAACTATTTTTAATTGGGAAAGCATCCTCTCATCATCCTTGAGGAAAAACATAGCTACTGCCAAAAGCCCACCCCATGAGCAACCTTCAGAATTTTATATGTCGTCATAACTCCTTGATGTTATCTATTCAAGGTGCTAATTAGAGCACTGGAGTTGTAATTGGGACACATCAATAGCCCAACCCATCCACTGCCACTACAAAGTCTTCTAGGACACAACTTATAGAAGCATGTTGGATATGATATCCGAAACATTTATTATCCAATTATACCAACTACTGTTCGGGGAAGAATCACCTTGCATGTCTCAGAGGGCCATGAAGACCGTGGTCAAAGTAGCTCATTGGATCCCCATTGGTAAAGGAACAATTGTCAGAGTATTTGGTACTCATAAAGCTCCTCACGCTCTTCCCAAGTTCATCACGGATAGGACACTTTTGCGAGAAGTCTGTTACCAAATGATGTAGGGTTTCTCCTCACATGCTGTTTCATACTTCAAATCTAGTTTTGCTACATATGAATGGTATTTGGCTTACTAACTATATGCTCCTGTCGGTGAACTATTTCTTTTGGTATTAGTATAATCTGTCTTAACTGCATAGTTATGTATGCTTATAAATTGTTGATTGTTGTGAACTGATTTGCAATTGTTAAGCATTATTTATCTAATATACATAAGTCTTATCTAAAGTCCTACTAACAGTAACTTTATATAAGGTTGTGTTGATTACATTTGGGCTATTCATGGTATATATGGTACAGGATATTGGTCACTTATTCTCTTGTGTTTATTAAAGTTCAAACATTTGATTAAGTTCATATCCCACCTCCGTCCGAAGCTAGCTCTACAAAATTGAACAAAAGCCAAGCCTACATACCGGAAGGGATCCCCAGCATACACAATGCAGGCTCTAGTTGGGAACCTACACTGGGGAGATCCCCTTGACTGTTGGTGTAAAATTCGAGCCCATCGATAGATTTGGCGCTAGAAGGAGGGCCATGGAAAGCACTAAAATTCCTCCTCACATAGAGATTTCCCATCAAGGAAGTAACCAACCTCGGCCCCCCATGCCCCCTAAGATACCCTACAATCCTCCTTTCGAGCCACCCTTCACGAAACCACTCCGGGAAGAATCCCATACTCCCCTCCTAAAAGACATTCCCGGAGGAGAGGAACTCCCTATGTACGAAGTCACTAATGAACAACTCAGGGCTCTACACCCTATCACCCGACAATTCACCAGGGGTCTAAGATGTATTCCCGCCACTAACTCCCTAGCCAACTCTCGCACCTCCAACCTTCAACATATGCGTCAAGGCATCCTAGTTAACTCTATATTACAGTTAATTGACCTAGCCCTGGATGACTACATGGACGCTATTGAGATACTATCTATCGAAGGATTGGAAAGCTAGCCTGAAGATGAAGAAGGTGAGTCTAAGGATACCTTTACCGACAAAAATAACCAGATACATCGAGAGTAAATACACGGGAACAACTAACGAATCATTGAGGAAACCCCCGTTAACATTCAACCTCTCATTGGGGGCACTCATGGGATCTTGGGGTAAGGAGACGAGGACTACCTTAGAGACCGCATAAACTTCTATAACAATCAACATCTCCTGAGAAATCTGAGAAACACCCGGAACGTGAGAAACACTAGAGATCTAGGACACCTCAGAGTGCCTAGAAGAGAAGGCAAGCGACCCCCTCGCACCAGCGAGGGGTCAGGCACAAATAGTGAATCAGAAGGTAATGATCATCGCCTCCTTTTCAACCCTAGAGAAAATTTTCGTCCCCCACCACTAGCCTAGATGGCTCAATCCCCTTTAAACCTTAGAGACCTACTTCATGATATGACTCGCCATTCTCAGAAACACCTCCCGAAGTTCGACCCGGAGAAAGGGACCTCAGCCAATGACCACATTAGCAATTTCTACTTGGCTTTGCAAATGATGAAGGTCCAGTTCGATGACGTAGCATGTTGCTTATTCCCGCACACCCTTGAAAATAAAGTGGCCACTTGGTATTAGGTGCTGCCTGTCACCTCCATCCGAATGTGGGACGAGTTCTAGAAATCCTTTCTGGACAAATTTTCAGAAGATAAGACACCTTCCATGCTCCCCACCGAGCTCAGCACCCTGAAATGCCATAAGAAGGAGAAGGTAAAATATTTCAAATGTGTCACCACTATTATGAAAAAATTCCCCATGGACGTGGCCCTCGATGATTCCATCACGATTGATTATTATACAAGGGCCTTGCCACGAGACATTGCCGTGTTTTTTAAGCACAAATCAAAACTCACTCTAGAAGAGAATTTTGTCGTTGCGCTCGAAGTCGAAAAGGATCTCTTTCGATCGGTGCCTTGTAACACGAGTCGTAAGAAGACACAAAGTCCTCTGGTAAGAAAAATCAGGCCTCCTCAAGTAAAGCGATGGATAAGGATAAAGACTCCTTCGATTTCGAGGGACTAACCAAATCTCTAAAGAAACTAACTAACGAAGTGTTTGAGCTAAAGCGAAGAACCAGTGATACTTCGGGTGGGCCCAAGCCTGCTAAGCCTTTCTTCTAGAAGGCCAATAATCTTCCCCCTAAATTCTCACAAATTATAGCTCAACCTTCAACGTGGAAGAGTTAGGCAAAGACAACTTCTGTAATTTCCATCAAGCCTCGCACTCCAATAAAACTTGCCCACAATGGCTCCATAATATGACCATTGTTGTCACCCAATTGCTAGAATACCAGGCCATCGGGGAAGTAGAAGAGGAAACTGACAATTCGGGAGAAGATTATCCTCCCCTTGGCGATGATTCTCATCTATTGTGTTAACTTTCTAGGTCATCTGTGGATGATATGTGTGCACTACCCAAGAAGCCTTCATCAGGGATTCTCTCCAAAACCCCCCCAAAAGTTACAATCTCAGGAGTAAAGGTGTTATAGCAGACCCTACCCTAGAAGATAAGAAAAAGGCTTTGTTGCATAGGATCTTACCCCCGACTGATACCAGCCAACCATCCTCCTCCTCACCTGGAGGAACAGATGATCTATTCCTGAACAAATCACCAACCAACACGAAAAGAGACTCTTCCATGCCTAAGAATGCATCCAAAGGGGTTACCACTAAAACCACCGTGGCAACACTGCGCATAACGCAAGAATATTCATCCATGGATTTAGATTACAATATCATTGAATATTTAAAGAAAACATGAGCTAATATATCCTTATACGAGTTATGAAAATTGATGCTCAACGTGAGCTAATAGCCAAAGCCTTTGCCTTTTCCCTTGCCCCTGTTAAGCCCTCCGTGTCAAACATGGGAAAATATGTAGGCCGATCCCCAGCTGTGGTCGACCTCCAAGCTATAGTGAATGCTGCAAACACCAACTCGAGAGGCTCAACTCCCCCATTTCTCTTAACCTTCAAGATGTTTAATTTCAATGTCCACAACTGCCTCATCAATTCCGGTGCATCAACCAATGCTATGCCCTGGTCGGTATGCAAGACGTTGAACATTCATCCAGAAAAAACCGACGCCAAAATTACCCAACTCGGCAGGTCTCAAGTCCCTGCCATTGGAGAATTAAATAATGTAATCATTCGATTATCTTATGATTCTCGAGTTCACCAATGTATCGATATAATTGTCGTGGACATCCTAGAAGCCTACGGTCTTCTTCTCAGTAGGGATTGGTCTTGAAAGCTTTAGGGCTACTTCGCCACAAATTGGTCTCACTTGTGGCTACCTTACAAAGGAAGGAATAACCAGATCAGGGTAGATAGTGAGCCTTGTATGAAACATATTGTAACCAACCTTGAAGGCTCTAATGATCCAATCAGTTATGCTCAACAAGATCTGTGAGTATGCCTCCCCAAATCTTCATTCGGGTGCTTCAGCCTCAGACATCAACCATTTCCCTGGATACCCAAGTTGAAATTCCCATGCAAACCCTGAGCCTCCATAACGAGATTTTTTCCTTAAACTTACATACGTCAGGTTTACCTTCCCTCAGCACGGAGACATGGACGTTGTATTATGACGGATCAAAAACCCATGATGGAGCAGGAGCAGGATGTGTCCTGCTAAATCCAAAAGGGGATAGATTTTTAATCTCTTGCAGGTTAGAATTCCAATGTACCAACAACACTGCGGAATATGAGGGATTGGTTCTCGGACTCAAATGGGCCATCGACTTAAAAGCAGACTACCTAAAAGTGATTGGGGACTCAGAAATCACTACGAGACATGTACACAATACCATCCATTGTTTGTCCCTGCATTTAAAGAATTACCAGCAAGAGGTGTGGCATCCAATAAATTATTTTAAAGCTTTCAATATCATTTATGTTCCTAGATTTAACAATGTTGTTGTTGACACTCTAGCTAATGTTGCAGCTAGATTCACACCCCTTAGAGATGGTTTTTCTATTGAAATTATGTATAAGCCAGTGGTACCAGACAACATAACTAACTTGTGCATGTTCAATGATGACCAGAAGATTTTGGAGTTTATGGAAAACACGGAAGTATTCAAAGACGCATCTATCAATGAAGAGGAACATGAGAAATTGTTACAAGAAGCAGATTCACGGAAGGGAAACCCCTTACCTAAAGGGGTGGCATTGTTGGAGAAATTGTTCGACCTCCAAAATCGTTTCAGAGGTCCATTGAATACCAAGACACATAGTTCCACTCTCTCGCATAGGAAAATCAACCTCGAAACCGAGTCATACCCCAAGTACGTTAACTTGGGAACAAGGTGGACCCTAGAGGAAAGACAGGAATTCATCAACTTATTTCAAAAGTACCACAATGTCTTTTCCTAGACTTATGATGACCTGAAGATGTATGATAGTCAGATTATTCAACATGTTATTCCTACCAAAGAAGGGGTCAAACCATTTCAACAAAAATTGAGGAAGGTGCATCCCACGTTGGAACCCCTCCTACAGAAGGAATTAAAGAAATTGTTGGATGCTTGCATTATTTTTAAGGTTAGGCACTCGACATGGGTATCTAATCTGGTGCTAGTGAGGAAAAAATCCAGAGAAATACGTCTATGCGTCAAATTCTGGAACCTTAATCGGGTGTCAGACAAAGATAACTACCCAATTACCTCTATGGATCAAATCCTCCAAACTGTCTTAGGAGCCGAGGTCTTTTCTCTACTGGATGGATTCTCTGGTTACAATCAGGTTCTGGTATTAGAACCGGACCAGATCAAGACAACATTCCGCACAAAGTGGGGGACATTTTCATTTCTCCGTATGCCATTCGGACTCATAAATGCGGGGGAAACTTTCCAGAGAGCTACAGATATCGCTTTTCAAGGGTTAATGGGTTAGAGTGTGGTGGTCTACCTGGATGACGTCATTGTTTTTCATAGAAAAGAAGTGACCATTTGAAGCACTTGAAACAGATTTTCGAAAGATGCTGGAAATATGGGATCTCTCTCAACCCTAAAAAGAGCTTATTTGCGGTTTTAGAAGGAAACCTTCTAGGCCACATCATCACCAATAAAGGAATCACCGTAGATCCCAACCGCATAAAATACATATCATAGATCCCTCAACCGACCATCAAGAAAGGTATGCAATCTTTCCTCAGAAAAATTAATTTCCTTCGCAAGTTTATTTCAGATTTTGCACAAATTGTTAAACCTTTATAGAACATGATAAAGAAGGATATAGTTTTCAAATGGGATCGGGAAGAAAAGGAATATTTTGATCAGATTAAGGTAGCTATCGTGGAAGCACCTTCCCTTTCCAGCCCCGATTTCAGCAAAGATTTTATCATGTACACTTTTGCTTCAAATTCATCATTATTTGCGGTCCTTACCCAAAAGAACTATGATCACAATGAACGTCCTATATAATTCATGAGTACAAGACTCCAAGGGGCAGAGCTAAACTACCTGGACATCGATAAACAGGCTTATGCAGTTTATAAAGCGGTGAAACACTTCAGACCATACATCCTAAAGAACCACATCATGGTGATGGTCCCCCATCTTGCTGTCAAATCCCTCTTTGAACAGTAGGAGTTGGGAGAGAGGAGAGCCAATTGGATGACATCCCTCCAAGAATATGATTTAGAATGTAAGCCCTCCCACACTATGAAAGGGCATGGTCTCTATAAACTAGCCGTCGAGGCCGTCGATCATCAGAACACGGAACCTGATCGACTGGCCCAGGAAACAGAAGGATGGATCACGAGATCCAAATGTACCATAATGAACTCCTTGGCTCACACAACTCCTCATCATGGTACGCTGATTTAAAACAATACCTAGTACAAGGGTCTCTTCCTGAAGCGATTTCTGCTAAACAGAGGAGAGCCATTAGGCTTAAAGCTACCTCATATCAAATGGTTCAAGGGAACCTTTTAAGAAAACACCACCTCGGTATATTACTGAGATGTTTAGAATACAATGAAGCTCAATGGGCGCTGAAAGATCTACATGATGGCAACAACAAGAGGTCACTATGTAGGAGACACCACGGCTCACAAGGTCATGCGGGCATGTTTTTACTGGCCCACACTTTTCCAAGACGCTCATGCCTATGTACGAAAGTGTCTGATTTTCCAGAAGCATGCAGGTAGATAGGCAAGGTCATCTACTCTTCTACAACCCATAGCAGTTGAGGAACCTTTCTACAACCCATAACAGTCGAGGAACCTTTTCAATAATGGGGTTTGGATGTCATAGGTGAGATCATCCCTAACTCGTCAAAGCAACACAGGTACATCCTCACAGCCACTCACTATTTCACCCAATGGGTAGAGGCAATACCATTGTGAAAGGTTAATGACAATGAGGTAATATCCTTTGTTAAGCAGTTCATCATGGCAAGGTTCAGTGTTCTAACCTCCCTTGTTTTTGATAACGCTACTTACTTTTCATCTTTGAAATTACATGATTTTGCTCTAGAAAATAACATTGTGTTAAAACATTCGGCCAACTACTATCCCCAAGGAAACGGCCTAGCAGAATCAACCAACAAAAACCTCATTTGTATCATCAAGAAAACCCTACTCTCACAGCAAAAGAATTGGCAGAATTCCCTCAGTGACGCTCTGTGGGCTGACCGGGTCACTCCCAAAATGTCAATAAGCACATCTTCGTATTTCCTAGTATATGGGAAAGAAGCCATCCTGCCACTCAATCTGTATCTCCCCACCCTTAGGCTGGCTCAAGAGTTGCAAGGCACCCCATGCCCGTCCATTCAAAGCCGAATCGACGTATTGGTAAAATTGGAAGAAGAAAGTTCCAAGACTAAAGAGAAGTTCTCCATCCACCAGGACCGTATCAAGAGATGGTTCGATAAGAAATCTGCGGGTCCCACAAGTTTTAGGTAGGGTACCTCGTGCTCAAGTGGGACTGGGCTCATGAGGGCAAAGGCAAACACACAAAGTTTCAGGCTCTGTGGGTAGGTCTGTTCCATATCATAGAAAAAATTGGTCATCACACCTTCAAATTGCAAACCCTAGGAGGGCGACTGGAATCCCTCCTAGTAAATGGCCATGACCTAAAATGTTACTTCACCTAGCAACCCCAGAGTTGCTGGCCCCACCTTTTACTATAGTTTACCTTTCCTTTCATAGATAGTCATCGTTTGTTGTCAGTTAGTTTCAGTTTTCTAGTTTAGTTGTTGTCTTTCAGAATAAAGTTGAGATGGTAGGTTAAGGTTAGAGAAGCCTTGCACTTTGGCTCCTGCAGATGCTTTCTGGAACCGCTAATGGACCAAAGCTTAAGTTGCGACAAGAGTATTGTGGGTCGGATTGGTGACAATGGGGAATTCGATGGCATGCACAAGTCCTCATTCATGCTCATGTCAGTATGTCCTAGCTACTTACATGGTCAAGAAACCTCGAAGTTGTTCTAAGCTCACTTGTAGTTCTGGGAACGAAAGAGAAACTAAAGAAACCAATAATGAGCATACATATATCTTAGGAAAACAATAAAGTCTCTGAAAAACCAGAAACATCCTCTTTGCAAGTCAGATAAGTCAGGATCCCTCGTTCGCCTAAGCTTCAAGCCTTCATCAAATAAGTGCATATATGCACAGGCAAACAAGTGCCAATGACCACCTCCATCCTTTCATAATAAGGGCTAAAGGACTGGGAAAGGCTTCCTGCGCAAAGAGGTGAAGCAACGACTCCACTGGGGTACTAACCAAGCTCACTAGCAGAGGAGCAACGTTCGCAATTTCTAGGTAGTGACTTCGTTGGGGTACTGTTCAGGTTTGCTAGCAGCGGAGCAACACCAGAGTACCATGGCCACTATACCGATAAAAAATCAAAGCTCATAGTGTAACTTCAGTTTCCCTTTCTCTTCTAAGACAGTGGGAGGTAGTGCCCTATTGCGTGTGCAAAGATCATGTTAGACCAGTCGGGACAACCGACCAAGCTGGAAAGGGAAACTCGGAATACCATTAGTGGGACCCATAGCGCCATGAAGAGTTATTTAGTTAGGTCCCCTTAAGTGAGGCCCATAAATGTTAGAGATCCTAGATTCTCCTAGGGTATCACCAATTGTCGTAGCTACTAAAACAACCCCTCCAAAAATCTGGGGATCCTTAAATTTTTGGAGCCCCTACACTAGGTCAAGCCTTCGGCCCCGCTAGGTTCTGCCTGAAAAAAGCTCATCAATGGCAAAAAAACTAAGGAGAAATCTAAGTTTTGGCTAAGTTAAACCAAGTCGACAATTCCTGCCTTAATAGGTTGGTCGCAGAGTCGAAATGAGACTATGAATAATAATTGTAACCGTAAAAACTATTGTGACCACGATGACTTGCAAGTCACAATGTCGCATACTCGTGCCTCCACCCTCATAAATTCCTTGCGAATTCGTGACCTTTCGAGTCACATAGGTCGTAAGGTCACAATTCATCTCGCTTCCCCATTAGTCATATGCACGACTTTGCGACTATGCGACTCTGCGACTCGTAAGGTCGCTCTACACCCTTCCATCCTCCAACGCAACTATGCGACCCATGTGACTATGCGACCTCCAAGGTCACATGGTCGCATTAGTCACAACAGATGCACTCCCGACCCTCGCAACCCCCACATGTGTGACTATCTTACAAATAGCAAGTCACCCCAGTCGCATTTGTCAAGGCTTTGTTGGTCACACGGGAAGCTAGAAGTCCCTCCGACCCGAATTCGCGTGTGCATCCGGCTCCGGTAAGTAATGGTCCTCCCTCCTGCAATCATTTTTTCTTTCAAGTGTCACTATTTGAACCTCTCAACCTCTAGATGATCTCTCGCCCTAGATTTTATCTGTTTACTTAGCATTTCTCTCATTTTGCACCTCAAAGTTTGCCCTAGCCTCTTCACCCCGTTCCTGCACTCAAAAGGCGTGTTTTTTCCTAACCCTAATCCCCTTACTGTTATTAGTAAGCCTAAAAATCACTCCTCTGAGGCTGACTCTGGCCTCCCAAGGCCATTTAGTGCCTTCTCTGAGCTTCTTTAAGCCTTAGTCGCATGTCCCGTAGCCGCAATACCATTCCTTATGCAACTTCGTGACTTCGCAACTCACGACTTCGTGTTCCTCATCTGCTTTCAACTTACGACACGTTCCTATTTTGCTACCTCTAACTCGATTTCATAAACCGCGACCTTGTGACCTCATTTAAAATTGCGACCTATGACCCCGGTCGCTCAGTCCCATTCTTGAAATCTGTGACTGTGTGACTTGCCTTCCCTGCGACCTTCCTGCAACTGGCTAAGACTCCTTTTTTTTGTATGGTATCAATTGATTTTCATGCCATCTCTCTCATAGTGGGACTATGTTTTTGACATGCCAGGTGAAGTTTATCTTGAGTGCATATCCATTTCTTCTTTTGAAGATGAAATGGGTCACTCGACCGCTAAAGCTGCTAAAGGCACCTCGGGAAGCAGGGCATGAGAGACCAATCCAGAAGAACAACCACTTATCTTCAGAGACACTGCTTGCAACAAAAGTAAAACCACCAGGCTCTCCTAGTATACGATCTACGAGGAATTTGGTAAAAATGATATCCCAGAAACACAGGAAGACTTCCAAGTGTCTATCAACGTCAAGAAGTCAAAGTTGCATAAAATAGCGGCACAACCCCCAGTGTTCCCATGCACAGAAACCATCAAATGGATCTTGTAGTGTATAGATATAGATGATTGGATGATCAGGGGTGATGATAGGGCACCTATAGCCACCATCTCTCCAGCAGACATCAACAGCTACTACAGATTTCTTGAGAGGCAGCAAACGTTTAACACTAAGTGGCTCGTCAGGTTCACAACCCCAATGAAAGACATCTTAAGGGATTGGTGGCAAGACCCGACAAAATTTCAAGTCGAGACAGACTAGGCTTACAAGATAGAGGGGTTACACAAAGTATATCAGCTAATCTCTGCGATGATGTGTTGGTTATATGGCAAGGAAAACTGTGCTATATTTTGCGGCACATGGGTCCCTCTCATGTATGTTGTCGCCACTCAAGGAACTATTTTTAATTGGGCAAGCATCTTGTCATCATCCTTGAGGACAAACATAGTTGTTGCCAAAATTCCACCCCTTGAGCAGCCTCCAAAATTTTATATGTCGCCATACCTCCTTGATGTTGTCTGTTCAAGGTGATACTTCGAGAACTGGAGCTATAATTGGGACACATCAGTAGCCCAACCCATCCACTGCCACTACAAAGTCTTCTGGGACACAACTTATAGAAGCATATTGGATGTGATATTTAAAACATTTATTATACCATTATACCAACTACTGTTCGGGGAAGAATCACCTTGCATGTCTCAGAGAGCCATGAAGACCGTGGTCAAAGTAGCTCATTGGTTCCCCATTGATGAAGGAATGTTTGTCAGAGTATTTGGTACTCATAAAGCTCCTCACGCTCTTCCCAAGTTTGTCACAAATAGGACACTTTTGCGAGAAGTTTCTTACAAAAATGATGCAAGGTTTCTCGAAGGTTTTGAACAAAGGCAAGAAGAAACCATGGCCACCTTTTCATATCACTATTGGGGCATATGTGATAGAAAACTTCAAATAGGTAGAAGTAGAAGCCGAATAGTTAGATGGGAGCCATTTCGTAACCCTGAATTACCGAACATATGATCTCGAGAAAGTCGTAGCCGACAATTGCAAGAAGTCAAAATTCAGTTTTTCCTATGCCCACACCAAGAAATACCTCGAGGATGGGATTAGGAATTGGTATAACTCCACAAGGGAAATTAGCCCAAGTGAAAAACAGGCCATAGAGGATGAGCTCCTTGACAATTCCCAGAAGGATGTAAGCCTCAGAGAAAGAGCTTCAACCGTGAAGAAACAATAGCACGAAACACCAAAGGGAGCCGAGGAATTGGGGAAACGCAAAGGAAAAGTGGTTGAAGACCCCCTAAGTGACAACGAGGAGGAGGAAGTTACGCTCGTACAAAGAAATTCCAAATTTGCAAGGAATAAGTGAGAGCTCAAGAGGCAAAGAGAACTGGAGAGAAAACAATCTCAGGACTCCGATGACCAGAGCTAGAATGAGAAAAGGAGAAAACAAGAAGAGGAGAAAAGGAGGTAGGAGGGAGAAAAGAAAGCACAAGACGAGATAGAGAGCAAAAAGCAAGAAGAAGCTGAAAAGAAATTCCGGTTTTTTGAGGTTAGCTTGCCCTCACAGGGTCGTGACCCTTTGTCCCGGTCATTGTAGCACGAGCAAGAAAAAGAGTCTGAAAAGAAAAATCAAGTGGAGGAAATAGAAAGGAGAAAACAAGAAGAGAACAAAATATTAGAACAAGAGCTAAAGAACATGGAGGAGGAACTAGAGAGGCAACAGGCACTATCAGAGGGAGAAAAGAGGCAGCGGGAAGAAGATCTTAGGATGGATAAGCAAAAGGAAGCCAATAAAAATGAACAAGGGGAGACAAGAAAAGCAGTCAACTTCATCTCAGGACAAGGTGAGCTTCCTCTCTTAGATTTACCTCCCGCCACTCCCCTCACTGGCGGACATCTTTCCCTCTGAGAGCTGGGCCTCTCAGGAGATCAAGACGAGGAGATCTTAGATCTTACTAAAATCACATTTGATGAACTAAACCTCAAAATTATATAAGAAAGGAAGAAATATTGCAGCAGGAACCCAGCTGACCCATTGTTAGTAACTACAGCAACAGATATTGTGCCCAATGTCACAAGAAATCCTCAAATGATTGCCTCTACCAGAATAGATTTCGTGGCTACCACATAACACAACGTAGCTCGAATGAGTAAACAAATTGTAGACTTGAAAAATAGGATGTACGCATCTGAGCAAATGGCCACTGCGACAGAACAAGAGAAGAAAAGTATGGAGGAGGAGAATTTGACACTCCACTTATTACACACAAGCTTAGCAGAATTCCAAGCGGTAATCGCATCAGAAAAATAGACCCTAGGGGAGACCATGGCAGTAGTTTATTAGGAGATGGTAAAACTGCACTGCACTGTAGCACCATCATGGCCATTTAGACTCACTCAAAAGAGAGGGTTTCCATGCTAAAAGAAGCCATGACTGCTTTGCATAGAATACACGAATGGTCTGAAAAGTACCTCAAAGCCCTGATAGTGGTCCCTAGGAAGGATTGTATCACTTTGAAAAATACTAGGGTCCAACATTGTATCAAAGTTCAATCCAGAGAAAAATTAGCCAAAGATGCGGAGAGGGTTCTGGCCTCCTACAGACAGTTGTTCAACATCTTGGAATCAGTGATCCAACTACATGGGCCCCACTCTATAGGAGAGATTAGACAGGTAAAAAAATCAGGAGGAGATCGACAACAAAGTACGGGCATTTGTAGAGACATATATACAAGCAACTCATACGGGAGATATGCCGATCACTAGAGAAAACATCAAGTGTTATGTAGTAGAACTAGTGAGGCTCTACACCAAGCTAGGTACCTTGAATAATCATGTGCATGCCAAACGGAACACCCTCCTCCTAGATGCACTTAAGTGCTTACATCGACATGATGAAGGCCAACCACAGATCTCTCCTATTGCGGTAGAAAATAACATATGGCGCACTTATCTGACAGAAAAGCTCGGGCTCAACATTCTAGAACTTGCCATCAGTAGATTAGCCAATTAGGTTGATAGCCATTTTTGCAACATTGTGTACTATAGTAGCACAGAATCCCCTATGAGTGTGAAAGGTCATGTAGAATTCCAAGGGTCATCTAGTAGATGAAAGGTCATGAGGTAGCCCAAGAGTCAAGGGTAGAATAAGGGCCACTCTTATCTTATAAATATAACCTCATGCCTCATTTGTATGGGATTTTTGCTGAAGACTATTTTGGAGATATATATATATATATATATATTACTTGAGATAATTGATGTCCTTCTAATTAATACAAGAATTGATGGTATGTCCTCACTATTGGATTATTCAAATCTCTTTGTGCTTGTGTCATGAGTATTTTCTTCACTCGAGGGATTGAATGTTCCTGAAAGCTATTTGATGTGCAGTCTCCTCACATGTTGTTTCATACTTCAAATCTGGTTTTGCTACGTACGAATGGCATTTGGCTTACTAACTCTATGCTCGTGTTAGTGAACTATTTTCTTTTGGTATTAGTATAATCTGTCTTGACCGCACAGTTATGTACGCTTATAAATGGTTGATTGTTGTGAACCGATTTGCAATCGTTAAGCATTATTTATCTAATTTACATAATTTTTATCTAAAGTCCTGCTAACAGTAACTTTATATAAGGTTGTGTTGTTTAAATTTTGGCTATTCATCGTATATATGGTACATGATATTTGCCAATTATTCTCTTGTGTTTATTAAAGTTCATACATTCGATTAAGTTCATATCCCACCTCTATGTGAAGCTAGCTCTACAAAACTGAACGAAAGTGGCCTACATACCAGAAGGGATCCTTAGCACACATGGTGCAGGCTCTAGTTGGGAACTTACACCGGGGAGATCCCCTTGACTGTTGGTGTAAAATTTCATCCCATGAATATTCTATCAATCCTTTTCAATGAAGAAGCAAGTTTTCTTCTAAGTTTAAATACTTCCTCCAATCTCTCTTCTTCTGAATCGGTAACTCCATCTAATATGATGAAGGTTTTTCATGAGCACACTCATCTTTTTATAGGATAGAAGTTTCTTGTTCAAATACATTGAATGTTCTGAAAGTAAGATTACCTGTTGGTTTACTTGATGAACAAGATTCTTCTTTTACTATATTTCTCTCTTCTTCATGTATGGCATGAAAATTATCCCATACCTCCTTCATGGTTTCATACTGCATAATTTCCTCAAATTTTGAATCAAGTAAGCTACAAAAGGTTGCATTTAATGCCTAACCATTCTTCTGCAGTTCTTGATCTGATGGGGGAGCTTTAGTATATCCATTAAAAGCTTAATGCCAAACATCAGATCTGAGGGATAGTATCATCTAACTCATCCTTTCTTTCTGATCCTGATAATTTGCATTATTTAGTAGAAGCATATCTTGGTTATCCATAGTTCCTTACTTGACTTGTTTCGCTGCTAATTGTCTCTGGTTGATAATTGTAGATATTACTACTACATGTGATACATTGCTAGAACTAGCACAATTTTCTTGAATTGACTTCTTCCTTTGGGTTGTCTTCTTCTTGTGCTTCTTTCCCAAGGTCCCTAATTTTCTCTGAAGAGGTTAATATTTACTAGAGAGAACCTGCTTTGAATCAAATTGTTAGAAATACTGGGAGAGGGGGGAGAGTGAATCAATATTTCATGAATTTAGTAATTTTACTTTTCCTTTTCCATGTTAATTGAACCATAATTTAATTCACAACACATTATATAGTAAATCTAAGCAAGAGAAATAAACTATGACCAACATTTAATCATAAGGCATATTAAGCATAAGAATGCAACACATCATCAACACATACGGACATCATATTTTTAGGTGGAAAACCCAACTAGGAAATATCATTGTTTTTGTTGTCTTCGTGTTCTTCTTATTATAAATAAAAATTTGTTTACATCTTGCACTAGCATTGACTCTTATCAGTGCGCAAGCCCCTACCTGTTGAAGGCTACCACCTCCTCTTGTTTCTCCAACTACCATTGGAAGGAAGCTACTACTCTTTCATCAAATTTACCAGCCACCACTCCCTCACTAAAGGCTCCAACTCTTAGTCCCTCTATGAACCACATTTCAAAATATTTCACACTAGATCCACCTAACTCAGACACAAATCATGCAGGCCACGTTTCATCCAATTTTCAAACCAGACCCACAAATACCATTATGCTCAATAACAATAACTTAATGCTTGTCTGACCTTTACACAATTGTCAATCAATAAACTCTCTCTATAATAAATCTCTGAAAAAACAATATGCTCGATAGGCCATCAAACCCTAGCTCATCAATATTGTCAAATTCCAAACCAAATTCTCTTCTCAAAGACACTTATCCATGAAAATATCTCACTTAGCCAATTTCAAACCCTAATCTAGTAGTAGCATTTATTCATACATGACATTACTCACGCTTGTTACATTTGTCACCATACATCAAGCCATCATCATCTCTTTAACCAAGGAATTTTAAGACAAGTACATCAATGAATAGTAAATTTTCTGCCAAACCCTATGACTTAATATATAAACCAACACATTACACTTTTCTTAATGAGTGAAGGCCTTTTGTGCAATCCACAAATCATATATCTGCATCGTATGAACAATGAAAAAATCAAAGTAGAATTATCATAGGCACTTGCAAACATAAAGTGTTAGTACTATCATAGTAATTGTATTAATATAAACTTTATCCTCTTTAAACAAGCAACAACAATCTTGCATTCTCACATCAAATTACAAGCAACAACATGATCAAATCAATTAATAGGTAAGTGTCATAATAGGGCTACAAATATCTCAATACTATCAAAATATTCCTCTAAACTCTATTCATTGCAATAAGGAATGTGTTTTCACTAATACCCGCTACAAGCCCTTAATCTGCAAACATTGTGTCAAATATTTGTCTACAAGACAAGAAACAACATTAAAAAAATCTTCAAAAATAATTGATTTGTGCATCCATAATACATTTTCAAATAATCATATGCCCTTAGTACACACACCTCTATCCTGGATAATAAGTAAAATCATTTAACCCCTGTATACAACCTGTGTCATACAAAAAATAACCCTTGGATATAACCTATGTCATACAAAACTTTGTCACATATATCTCTATCTAAATCATCAGGATACCTCTAGAAGAATATACATTTATTCATTGTGTTCAAACCTCAACCAAAAATTCATATCTACATACAAGATATCTCGTCAACATACTTGATGACAAACTGTTGATTATCCACAAATATAACTTCTACATTTATCTTTCTGGTTAACTTAAACCTGATAGACAATAGCTAATCATAAAAAAGCCTAATATTTATTCATAACATTTTAGACTCTACAAGAATCATTGTTAGTATCATAGACCTATGCCATACATATCTCTGCATACCCATCCTATATTCAACATACTAGGGAAACTTATCGATAATCATTTCTACAAATCATGGGTAAGTATTTATAGTTCCTGCAATATACTAGCGCAATATTTAGATTTTCCATCAGTGCTTATTTTATTGATGAAGTAGAACTAGATGTAATTCGCCTTGATGTGTATGGATTCATGTTTGGAAGTCCCTACATGTACCTGTGAGATGAAATATTCATGCGGATAGCCAAATAATACCGACTCATCAAGGATGGAAAATCATTCACCATCAATGCACACAATGGTAAGTCAAAAAATTTGTTAACAAGTGCCAACCAAGGCAAGAATTTGATCAATTCTAGTAATAAATATGTTTTACTATTTTTAAGAGAAAATTAGTTTGTAGAAGAGTTTATAAGAGGAAAGGCATCCATGGAGGGGCGTACTAAGAAACAAAAATAACAACTCGAAGAGTTTCTACAAGAATATAAGGATGTGTTCCTGGAGCCTAAATGGTCACTTCCCAAGATGGAAGTGGAACATGAGATCCAACTATTTCCGGACTCCCCAATTCCAAACACTATGTTGTATGAGCAGTCTATTATAGAAGCAAGTGAGGTGGAGAACTAATTGCAAAAACTACTAGAACAAGGTGTCATTTGACCAAGTACATCACCATGTGGGTCACCCATCATCATTGTTCCAAAGAAGTATGGGACTTGGTGGATGTGTATTGATTACAGGGCATTGAATATAATTACTGTCAAGAACATGCACCCCTTGCCTAGGATAGATGATCTATTGGATTAGTTGTAGTAAGAGAAATACAACACCAAGATAGATTTAAAGTATAAATATTACCAGGTTTGACTCAAAGAAGAATATACCTAGAAAACCACCTTCAAAACCCTTAAAGGTTTGTACAGGTGGTTATTAAATTACTTGACCTATGCAACGCACCAACTACATTTATAAGGTTAATAAATGATATATTGTTCCATTTTATAGATTCATTTGTCATTTTCTATTTGGATGGTATACTGCTATACAATGCTACCTAAGAGGAGTACATCACACATTTGACACAAGTGTTGGAGACATTAAAGAAGCACCAACTACTAACAAATATCAATAATTGTGATTTTTCACAACAGTCTTTGGTGTATTTGGGGTATGTGATAGGTGGAGGAGAGTTGAAGATAAATCCTACAAATATGGAGGCCATTATGAAATGTTTGGTGCCTACTAATGTTTCTAAGGTTAGGAGTTTCATTGGGGTAACACATTAGCTAAGGAAATTCATAGCCTTGTTTTCAATGATAATAGTCCCACTCCATGCCATAATAACCAGCAAGAGTTTCTAATGGGGAAAGGGTTAGCATAGGGACTTTGAGTTAAAGAAAAATATCAGTAAAGAACTAGTTCTAGTGTTACCAAACTTGCAACAATCAATCAAAGTGGAGACAGATGTGAGTGGGTATGCAATGGGAGTGGTCTTGACGTAGGGATGGAGGCATGTATGCTACCATTATGAAGTATTTCATGGGGTAGTTCTTAAGTACCCTATGTATGACAAGGAGCTATATGCCCTAGTGAAAGTTGTGAAGAATTGGAATCATTATCTCATGGGGAAGGAGATAGTAATCGTCACAAATAACCAACCACTACAGTACCTGCAATCTCGGGGTATGCTACAATAGACCATGTATTACAATTGAATGGGGTTTCTACAACTATTTCATTTAGTGATCAATTATAATAAGGGAAACAAAAACAAGTTGAGTGATATGCTTTGAAGGCCACCCACATCAAAGATCATAGCTTTGGGAACTCTAATGCACATGTAGCCATTAACCTAGATGCATGCAGAGATACATATTCAGACGATGAGAACTTTAAGAGGTATTTAAGTAATTGTTGAACTAGATACATGTGCATGATGGTGACAACATTGTTGACTACCATCTTCAGGGTGACTTACTCTATTGACAGGATAAGTTATGTGTTCCTAAAGGTGAGCATTTGCAACTAATCAGAGAGGCTCACACCTCCAAGGTTGTAGGGAGATTTGGTGTAGGGAAGACAAAGGAAAACTTGCAGAAGTATGTGTATTTACCCAAGATGCAAGAAGAGATAGCTAGGTTCATAAGAGGATGTATGATTTATTGTACAAACAAGGCTAGCGACAGTAAATAGGGTCTATATCATTCCTTAAACCACTCATCTTTGGGAAAGAATTTACATGGAATTTAAGTGAGTTTTACCAACAACCAGGAAGGGACATGAATATGTATTTGTGGTAGTTGATAGGTTTATCAAGAAGTGTGTTTTAATGCCCCATAAAAAGACCATCAATGGGTAAGAAGCAATATACTTGTTCTTTGGACATGTCTAGGTGCCCTTGGGAAACCAATTAGCATCGTTTCAGATAGGGATGCAACATTTCTCAATGCATTTTTTACTATATTATGGGAGAAGATGGACCAGAAGTTGAAGAGGTATACAACATTCCATGCTCAGATAGATGGGAAAATATAAATAGCCAACAGGACTTTGGTACAAATTTTGAGCGGTTATAATTAGAAGCATATGAAGACCTGGGATGAAAATATGGTATATATACAACACTCTTATAATAGAGCAGTCCATACCTCTACTGATAAGTCCCCATTTCATTGGATATTTTCTGCCTTCACCTTTGGATATTACATATGGGTAGCAAGGATGTGTAAGGGAGGATCTTATGGGGGATGCCTTGAGGGATGAAAAATTTGTTGAGAAGATAATGTAGATCCATATATAAGTACAATAGACACTGCAAAAGTCACAAGAAAAATACAAGGCCAAGCATGATCAACACATAACAAAGAAGTCATTTAATGTGGGAGACAAAGTATGATTACATTTGAACAAGGAGAGGCTACAATATATTGGTAATAATGTAAAGGCTTTGTAATATGGTCCCTTTAAGATATTGGAAATGGTGGGAGATAATTCCTATAGACTTAGTCTACTCGCATACATGCACATTTACTTAGTTGTGAACATGGAGAACATGCAATAAAGAGAGAAAGATAGAGAGGGGGTGTCACGCCCCTACACCTGCGGTAGTCTTCCAACCGCTTGTAGCAAGGTGCAGCACCACCGAACGCGTTCTTTTCACCAATACTAACATTCGTGGACTATGCCTACTTTCACATTAACATACTTAGCTTGTGTTTCGCAACTAACTAAAAGCAATTATCCTTTATACTTAATGAAGCCCATACTCATTCATTAACATCATGCAATTAAACCGAGAACAACAATTGCAACAAGTATAAAGGGGAGGGGCAACTCCCCGTAATGTGAGTCTGCCCGACAATATATTATATCAGTTTTCCAATAATACAATCATCAAGTATACTTGGCAAAACTCCAAGTCTATACTTAAAATATTTTACAACCAAGGCATAGAACAACCTTTTACAATCATGTGCACCCTTGCACAAAGATAAGTACTCACCCGAGCCACTTATACCTCTCTACCAAGTCCTGCACAAATCTGCATCCAAACTAAACCCCGACATGCTTGCCTTCACCTCAGCCGGCACAAGAATTCACCAAAACCGCACTTAGGTAGAGCGCATGAGCTATGCGCAACTCCTCTTATCCCTTGCGCAGTTTTACCCCTTGCTAGTGCGTAGAAGTGATGATCCAATTCGTTGGTTGTCAAATGAGTCTCAAACCTCACTTGTATATATGAAACCTTGCGCAGGTTTCAAGGGGTGTGCAGCACCAGGCCGACCCCCTAAAGCTGCCAACACATGCCCACAAGTCACTCCATAAGTCGGCTTTGCAAGCATCGTTCAACATCGCATATATGTATATGCTCAACACTTAGTCGAATTAAGTGTTTATGTTATCGTCGCATAGTGTTGTAAGATTGTCGCATTTCCTCCGCACAAGTGTCGCACCCGTCGCACATCGTGGTTGAACGCGCCCGCCCGCGCTCTTGCCCGCGCCCGTGCATGATCGTCCACCGGCGCCCGTCGTACTTTGCTCACGAAGGCCTTACATCCTCCTCCACCTGAAATCGTTGTCGTCCTCGACAACATATCATCCCGGCAGCCATACACCAAGATCATCACTCAATTGTGATGTGAACTCATCTTCGCAAGGCAAACATCCTTGCAACATATGTAGAGACTCTTCTCCACTATGTCCCGGCTCAATGACCACTGCCACCAAGCTCACCATACCAAGGCATGCACCTCCACGGTATGCTCTCCATAAGATGTCATCTCGATCCATATGTCACCATGTGAACCTTGTCATGATACTCCAGCATAATGCCAACACATCTCTGTACACTTTCGGACCTCATGTCTGAACTAGTTGGGTAGCTAATCCAACCATCATGCTCAATCCATGAGAGTGAACATCCTCATGCCATCATCAACTGTTCCTCAAACATCTGCCACATCCTTGACTCATCAAGAATCTATCTCCATAATCCATGTTCAGGTCCATGGAAACTCCATCCATCTCATCTGCAACATGTCATGATGGTTGATGCCAAGCCATCCCTGCACCATCAATCATACCTGCTCAAACATGCTTAAGGACTCACTGCCATGAGCAGCTAACAATGAGCCCCATCTTCTTCATCCTTCTAAGAATATGTAGAGGGAGTAGAGCCTGAAGGCTCTCCCTCACTAATCAATTCGATCCACCTATCAGGATCCTCAATCTCCATCCTTTGTAGATAAGCAACCTGGTCTTCCTTCTGGACATCCGGCCTCACATATACCTCATCATCATCATCATCATCTTCCACCAACTCTAGCCTTCTTGTCAAATCCAAGATGCTATCTGAAAGTGATCTAATGACCAATGACTGCTCCACAAGCTTTGCCTCAACACTAGACAATCGCTTGTTCACCTTCTCCTTATCCTCCATTTGCATCACTCCCAATTTACAATCAGGCCTAGTCACACCAATGGTTGGCACACCAATGGGTACATCTTCCCTTCCATCATAAATGTAGAGCTTCTTCAAATGTGGAACGATCATAGCATCAAATTGTTTCATGAATTCCATCCCCAATACAGCTTCATAGTCATCAATCCGCACTATAGTGAAGTCCACCTTCCCGGTCCATTCACCAAGTGTAGTGTCCACCCTCTCAGCTATACCAAGAATCTCAATAGGAGGATAATTCACTGTCTTCATTTGTGCCTTTGCCGGTACAAACTTCAGCCCAATTCTTCTCGCAGTATCTTCGCCCATGAAGTTGTGAGAAGCCCCACTATCCACCATAGTGAGCACATCAGCACCTCCAACCTTCATTCAAACATACTCCAACTTGTTCCTTTCAGGATCCCTTCTAGAGGCCACTTCCGTAGTAGCAGAAGCACCAAGTATCTGCATCATCCCCACAGAAGCATCTTCATTCTTTCCATCAGACTGTGCAATAGCGGCCACCTTTGGTTTAGAGGGACAATTCTTCACCATGTGTGGTCCTGCACATATCCAACACTTCAAAGGTTTCTTCGTCTTCAAACCATCATCCGATTTCGAAGCATCATCCTTCTTCTTTTCTTTCGGCTTGTCGGACTTCTTTTTCTCATCAGAAGTCTCATCATAATGATCCACCAACCTATCAACCGCAGCAAAAGCCTCCTCAAGTGTCCTAATCTTCTGCCTCTTCACCTCATTGCGTGCCCAAGGCTTCAACCCAATAATGAAGTTGAACACCTTGTCCCTTTCCGCCATGTCGGGAAGTTCCAGAGCTGCACTTGCAAACTCTCGCTGGTATGCTTGTAGGCTTCCGGTTTGCTTGATGTACTTAATCTTCGTCCTTGCTTCCCACGTTTCATCCTGAGGACTGAAATGGGTCTGCAAAGCCTTCTTCATGTCATCCCACGAAGTGATGTCATCAACACTGCCATTGACAATCTGATCCACCCTCCTTCGCCACCACATCTTAGCATCCTTTGTCAAGAATTGAGCAGCCACCTTGACTTGTGTCTCACCATCAGGTAGACTCAACCGTTCCAAGTACTGCTCCATGTCCCATAGAAAGTTACCAAGAGTCTTTGCATTCCTTGTGCCATCATAAGATTCTGGTTCCTTGACCTTCACATGAGGCACTCCTCCACTTGAGTTATGCCTCACGGCCTTCTTCAACACCGCGATCTCATCCTTGGCTTCATCAAGAGATTTGTTCACCCTGTCAAGAGATCCCTTCAAGTTCACGATCTCTGCAAGACCCTGATCCCTTGCTTCTTCAACCTCCTTGACCCTTATTTCAAGTTGTGTACACATAAGATCAGTGTACTCATGCTGCGTTCGGAGCTCATCAAGTTCTTCCCTTAGCTTCGAGCTGGTCTCTTGCTCCTTAGTGAACAAGTCCTCCCTCGTTTCCCAAGAAGACTCCATGGCTTCCATCCTCTGCAGTATTCTTTCCATAAGTGATAAAGTTTCGGCTTCATGGCTAGACCCAACTTGAGACCTGGCTGCCATCTCTAACAGCTTCTTCTTCCTTTGCGATCTAGTCTCCACCATCCAACAGCTTCACCGAATCGAAGCTCTGATAAGCTCTTCACCAAGTTCTGATACCAACTGTCACGCCCCTACACCTGCGGTAGTCTTCCAACCGCTTGTAGCAAGGTGCGGCACCACCGAACGCGTTCTTTTCACCAATACTAACATTCGTGGACTACGCCTACTTTCACATTAACATACTTAGCTTGTGTTTCGCAACTAAGTAAAAGCAATTATCTTTTATACTTAATGAAGCCCATACTCATTCATTATCATCATGCAATTAAACCGAGAACAACAATTGCAACAAGTATAAAGGGGAGGGGCAACTCCCCGTAATGTGAGTCTGCCTGATAATATATTATATCAGTTTTCAAATAATACAATCATCAAGTATACTTGGCAAAACTCCAAGTCTATACTTAGAATATTTTACAACCAAGGCATAGAACAACCTTTTACAATCATGTGCACCCTTGCACAAAGAGAAGTGCTCACCCGAGCCACTTATACCTCTCTACCAAGTCCTGCACAAATCTGCATCCAAACTGAACCCCGGCACGCTTGCCTTCACCTCACCCGGCACAAGAATTCACCAAAACCGCACTTAGGTAGAGTGCATGAGCTATGCGCAACTCCTCTTACCCCTTGCGCAGTTTTACCCCTTGCTAGTGCATAGAAGTGATGATCCAATTCGTTGGTTGTCAAATGAGTCTCAAACCTCACTTATATATATGAAACCTTGCGCAGGTTTCAAGGGGTATGCAACCCCAGGCCGACCCCCTAAAGCTGCCAACGCACGCCCACAAGTCACTCCATAAGTCGGCTTTGCAAGCATCGTTCAACATCGCATATATGTATATGCTCAACACTTAGTCGAATTAAGTGTTTATGTTATCGTCGCATTTTATGTCGCATAGTGTCGTAAGATTGTCGCATTTCCTCCGCACAAGTGTCGCACCTGTTGCACATCATGGTTGAACGCGCCCGCGCGCCCGCCCGCACTCTTGCCTGCTCCTGTGCACGATCGTCCGCCGGCGCCCATCGCACTTTGCTCACGAAGGCCTTACAGGGGGGGATTGGTGGGAGATATAGAGGGATCACTCTCTCTCTCTCTCTCTCTATCTAGATATATATATATATATATATATATATATATATATATATATATATATATATATATATCCCTCCCTCTCTCCTTCTCTCTGTCTCTCTTTATCTTTGCCCCACTTTTCTCTCTCTATTTATCCAAATATATAATTAACTTCGTATTTCTCTTTCTTTCTCTTCCCCCCATCTCTCTCTCTATCTCTCCATATATATAATTTTATGTTTCTTTCTCTCTTTTTCCCTCTCTTTCTTCCTCTCTTCCCCCCTCCTATAATTGACTCTATCTCCCTTCCTCTCCCATTATCTCTCTCTCCCTCACTCCCTCACTATCTCTATCTACCCTCCATCTCTATACATATATCCCTCCCTATCTCCTCTTCTCTAACTTTCCCTCACTCCCTTCACCTCTCTCTTGGTCTCCCCCACTATCACTCTCTATTTCTCACTTTTTCTCTCTCCCTCCCTCCCTAACTCCCTCAATACCTTTTTCAAAATAATGCCCATCCAACATTATCTCTCTCTCCCTCCCTCCCTAACTCCCTCAATACCTCCTTCAAAATTATTTCCATCCAACATTGTCTCTCTCTCTTTATCTCCCTCACTCTCCCTTTTATCGTTCTCTTTCTCCTCCACTCCTTTTGTCTCTCCTCCCTCCCTTTCTCCTTCTCTCTCTCACTCTTTATCCTCCCCTTCTCTTCTTCCCTCTCCCCCCCACCATCCATTTTTTTCTCTATTGGTACGAATTGGATAATTATATTTTTTTTCATACTTCTTGATGCTTTTAGAGTGGAAAAATTAGAGGAATCAAGTCACATGCCCATTTTTTACCAGTGGGGCCCAATTTGGCATATTAGGGTCTGAAACCTTACGAGAGCACTTTGAGGCATCAAATGATATTTTTATGGGGGTAAAAAATTTCTTCTTTAGGACCACACATTCTTTTCATATTCTACACACATAAACTTTTCAAACGGCACAAAAATACCCTTAATTTAAGTCTGCATGCAAAAGTTATGTAACTTAAAAGTTGACCCTCTTATTTTCACCACCATAGTTCAAGAAGACGCTACATTAGCCCCCATTATTCATGAAAAATGGTCTATCCATGTGATTATGATGAATAAGACTGTGGAAGAGTCCACATTATAACTCTGGTTAATAGTTAAGGTAGTCAAACTTAACCACTAGTAGGTTATTGAGTTGTGTTATAACCAATCCACTAGGAGGAAAAGGGGTTCCATTATTTTAGAGTGCATTTGTTTTAGAGATGAAAAAAATAGTAGATAGGGATAGGAAATAGAGCATATAGAGAGGATTTTTGTACTATATTATCCCATGGTCCACATGCCATACTTATTTGTACTCGCAACCATTTTCTATTTAGAGAAATAGAGCAGAGCAACCTCATCTTCTAGTTGGGTTTTCTCTCAAAAGGGTTTTCCATCTCATATCTTGTTTCAATCATGGTTTGTGAGTTTTTATTTCAATTTTGTCTATTTTCTACATAATTTTAATTTGCATGCATACACAATTAGTTGTAATCTATAGATTCAAAAATCTAAAGAAAAATAAAACCCTGATTGTGTAGATTTTGGATTTTTTAAATATAGTTTTATTAGATATGTTGTGACAAATTGTCCAGTGGAATTATCCATGACAGTTTACAAATCACTATCTCCCTCAGTATATCTCCCCCTCTCTCCCTCCACACACACACACACACACACACACACACACACACACACACACACATATATATATATATATATATAGAGAGAGAGAGAGAGAGAGAGAGAGAGACCCTCTCTCTCTCTCTATCATCCACTTCAATATCTATATCTTCTTCCATCTCTATCTTTCTATTATTCCCTCTCTTTCTCCCCATGTCTCTCCCTCTCTTCCCCCCCCTCCATCTCTCTCTCTCTCTCTCTCTCTCACACACACACACACATAACAATCCCCTCCAACTTTGTCTCTCTCTTCCCCCCCTGTGTATTCAACAACTCTCTTTCCCTTCTCCACCCTCTTTTCCCATATCTATCACTTTTCTACCCTCACTCTTCTCTATCTCTCCTTCTTTGTCCATCACTCACCTACTCATTCTTCTCTACCCTGCCCCCCGCCACCCCCCCCCCCCCCTTCTTTCTCCCTCTCCTCGTCTCCCTACCTCTCTCCCCCAATCCCCACCTCAACCATTTCCTTTGTGTTAAATTTCCTTGCAATTAGAACACACATGCATTCCTAGTGGTAGAAATGTGCATATGTTTCTATTGCTAGGAATGCAAGCACATTTTTAGCACCAGGAGCATGCACACATTTCTTTGAATTTAAATTTCTTTTATGTGGGAAGGTTATGTGCACAATGATTTGGTTTCTTTAAAGGTTTTAAGGCTATATAGATAATATCTGCAAATGAATTCTTAAAAAATAGAAAATATACAATATGTTTTGTCTTCAAATGATAAGCAGGGTTCTTTGCCAATAAAATTTCACTTTGGCTATCACAATTTATCTTTATAACTTGTTGTACCAACCTGATACTTGAGCACAACCTTTGTAACCAAACTACTTCCTTGTTTGCATGAGATATTTCCATGTATTTAGCTTTTGTAGTTGAAAGTGCCACTACAAACTATCTCTTTCTCATCCAACTAATTTTTCCTCCAAATAGGTTAAACACATACCCACTTGTAAATCTTCTCTAATCCGAATCTCCAACCTAGTTTGCATTAGCAAAGTCATGTATGTCCAACACTTTGCCCAATCCTAGTCTTCCTTGGTATCACAAAACTAGTGCCATGCATATACTTGAAAACCCATTTTACTGATGTCCAATGCTCCTTCCTTGGTTTTGACATAAACTTGCTCAATACTCCAATGCATGTGCAATATCTGGTCTAGTATAGACCACTGCATACATCAAACTTCATATTGCACTTGCATGTAGAACACAGGACATGTCCTCTTCTTCTTCCTTAACCTTTTAATTTGAAATCAAATTATTTTAATGCAACTAGATTTTGATTTTGATTTCTAGTGTTTCATTTTATAAGATGGCAAAGGTCGATTTTGAATATTTAGATATCTCAAGGTCATATTTTCTTAAACCATAAACTATTCACCAAAACCACAAAAACATTAATTTTGCATTAGTTTGATAAGAAAAACATGTATTTCATCTTATGATGTCATGGGATGAAATCCATAATTGGGTATAATAAGTACACCTTTGTAAACTTTAGTAGTCACAAATCCTTACATATAGAAAGGTCACATCAATTTGATATTTGGCTTGGTTGTGACCTTAAAATTAAAATAAAATCCTATCATAAAAATCATTTTCAAATAAGGGGACTCATATACTAGTTTGATATATAACTTGGCCAACACCTTATATTTAAAAAAAAAAATACTATCATAAAAATCATATTCAAATACAATGTGTGGAATATAAATATTTTTATCTTTTATTATAATATTCTACTTGGCCATGACCTTAAAATTAAAATTAAACCGTATTATAAACATCATATTTAAATACAATGTGTAGAATATAAACACTTCTACCTTTTATTCTTAAAATATCTCATACACCAATTTGATAGTTAACTTGATCATGACCTTAAAATTAAAATATGACCCTTATTGTAAACATCATGTTCTACTCAAATAAAAAATCTCATGCACTAACTTAATATATAACTTTATTATAACTTTAAAATTAAAATAAAATTGTCAGAAAAATCATATTCAAAATATCTTATATACTAATTTAATATCTAACTTAAATATAATCTTAAAATTAAAATAAAATCTTATTATAATTAAGTTAGCCATCAACCAATAAAAAATTAAAAATTTAAATTTAAAAATTTAAAAAAAAATCAATATTTTAAAATATAAATCTAATATATATAATTTAAATTTACAAATTAATTACTTTGACCCAAACTAATTACAATATACTCAACCCTATAAAAATCATATTCAAATACCATATTTTTTTTGTAAGAAAAAAGCAAAATATATTTCCAAATATATCCAATTACATATGGTGTATATGGTGTAATACTGATGAGTGGACATATTTCCAAATATATCCAACTACATATGGTGTAATAAATATTTTTCTCTACACAAAGTTAGTGGAGTTAGGCTGGAGGTAGACACACTGACAGAAAAAAATTGGGTAGGTGGGAGGTAGACACAGTGACAGAAAAAAATTGGGTAGGTGGGAGGTAGACACACTGAAATGAATCAGGAAAAGAATATGACTTACGTTCAATTGTTCCACTGATAGGCAAAACGACAACAGGAATCAACGACAATATGACTTTTCTAAATTATTAGTGTAGTGATGTCAGTGGCAACGTAAGTAATATTCTTTTCCCGCCAAGAAAGTGACGGAAGCTCCAAAGAGTTTTGTCGAAAAAAGAGTGGGAGGAGGGTACGGTTGGATTTTTGGGTTGGGATTGCATCCAGCGAGGATACCCACTAAGTTTGTCACCCACGTCTTTTCATTATCTGCCATTATGTAGCGTGAACTTCCCTCATTTGGCGTGGACAGCCACGCGATTAGTCGACTTTATTGGCAGCGTTTAATCAACATATTATAGGGTATTCAATGCGTTGGGAGATGCACGGGAGATAGCTCGCTAACACGCAAATTCGGAAACTCGCCACTAAATAAGAAAGGGGAATTCGCGTGTTAGCGGGCTATCTCCCCTGCATCTCCCGACGCATTGAATACCCTATGATATGCTGGTTAGGCGCTGCCGACTTTACTTCGTCAGAAAGTTGACCGTCTACGAGCCCGGGACGATAAGATTGATGAACCAACTAGGTGACTTTTTTGGAAAAAAAATATCTATTGTTATATTTAAATCTATAGAAAAATTTAGTACACTAATTATATGTGTGGGAAAGATAAGAATTTTAACAATGAAGATTCTTAATTTGTAAATAGATTTTGTCACAATAATATGGCTTATCAATACCACATGCCAAAAAAAATCATATTTCATTTCATATGAGACTTAAATATGATTTGGTGGCATATACAAAAGAGTAGAAAAGGCATAACTACCTTTTAGATAGATTTCAATCTTTGATCTATGACTATTGCTAAAGTATTCTAAAATATTCTATGGAGATTAAATATGTACCATCCACCTAATAATTATTGATAAATAAATTACAAAAAACTTTACACAAATCCTTATTTATATAATGCAACTTAATAAATTTAATCACAATCTTTTACTTAAGGGTGATAATGAAAACTATTATTTTTTATTAAATTTTAAATATACACAATATTTGTATTAAAAAAACTTTAAAATCTTATTTCCAATATAAATGAGGCATAATTATGGTTATTTAAGTAGCAATTATGGTTATTTAAGTAGCTCAACCATACAAATGAAATGATTGGTGAAGAAAAATAAGTGTAAGACTTAATGCAATCAAAAAAGAAAACTCAACAAGTTAGGACATCAATGCAATCAAAAAACACAATATGACACCTAAATTGGCAAAAATTTAGTCACATGGTTAAAAAAACTTTTTAATAAAATAATCACAAATTTCTATTTATAAAGTAACTTAATAAATTCAATCATAACCCTTTATTAAATAGCTAGTAACAATAAAAAAAAATATTTAGATATTAAATAGCTAGTAACAATAAAAAAAAAATATTTATTTTTCTAAATATTAGAAATACACATAATATCTACAATTAAAAAAAACTCTAGAATATAGCACTTTATTTTCAACTTAAACATATTCATCATTGTAATAAAAAAAATTAAAATTAAAATGAACATCCTATTGTCAATATAAATAAACAATCATAATTGTAATAAAAAAAACCTCTAATGTTTCGCATCATATTTCCAATATACACTGCTATAAATATAATTATGTAAACTACATAACCAATAGCATAATTTGTTTTCAATAAGACTATGTTAATTCCACTCATTTTTCACACATTTTATTAAAATTATTTTAAAACTGTTAAATATGAAAGGGTATATATAAAGAAGGAGATGTTTTGGAGGATGATATAAAACATTATTTGATTGATAGATTCCTACTCGAGCATTTGCATTAGATGGCCATCTTTTATGATAAACCATTTATTTATTTTGTACCAATGGAAGTGTGCAGTGTATTATCTTAAGCATTTGAAAAGGTTATAGAATGTATTTTTTAGAGATTGAGTAAGAGTTTGATTTGTCATTTTAGTTTAATGACTTTGGTGGTATATACAAAAGAGTATTGAGAAATATGCTAAAGAAAATGGTATGAAGTTTAACATTAAGTTATTTCTATTTAACTAAGAGAATAATAGGTGGAATTGATTTTTCAAATCCTTGAGAAGTATGTTGAGAAGATGGTATGAAGTTTGATGTCAAATTATTTCTAGTTAGCTAAAAGTATAAGAGGTAAAATGTTAATTATTTAAATCCTTGAATGAGTCGAAGTTCTGTAGGAGTAAAGCATGTAATGAAACATGTTTCTTTCTCATTAACACATTAGATGATTAGGGTATTACGTAGGGTTTTTCATCACTTGGAAAGTCATCATGCCAGGGAGAAATATTGAGGTGGGCTTGGGAACCACGATGGTACTTGCAATAGTTTCAATAAGTTTGTTGTATTTATATAATTCATGTTAATAAATTTATTTTATTTTAACGAAGAAAAAATTATGTAACTATATTAATATAATTATTATAATTTTTTTTATCAAGTAAGAGTAGGACCTTCTATTAATCTAACCAATAGTACATAAATTACATGTAGTCACACCCACTTTGTGAAAGTTCAACAGACAACAGGGTAGGCAAAACTGAACCCTACACTCAAAACCGTGAGAAGCCTAAACAAGACGACAGGAGAGATCCAACCAAACACTTTTAAGCAAAATCAAGCAAACGACCCTCTGATCGTGATGACATGCATCAATAGAACTGAGGCCCACAGAACCAAGCCCCACAATATTACCACAAACGACCCTTCGAGGGTTCACTAGAATGCCAACAATAAACCACATTAAAACTTTCTTACGGACGCAACGAAAACTTAAGGCCCATCTTTTTAAACTATTTCAGGTCTAGAACCCAAACCAACTAACACAAACAATCTCCACCGTTGATCACCTGACTTGGATCCGACGGTCTTCGTAGATATCGGGCGGACTAGTTGCGTGAGGGTTAACCACACAATGAGGGCATTTTTCTCTCACCTCTACTCTGCAATGTGTCGCACGAAGAGTGGAATCGAGGCCAATCTAAAAAAAACCGGAAACCACTTGGACCCCACCCGATATACCACTGGTGGTTTTTGGATTGCTCGTATGGCGGAAAAGCATGCACTCTCTTTTCGCCAAGCGGAGACTGTTAATCCATTACGGTGGGCGATTCATGAGCATTCCTTCCATAGTCTCTTTCAAACACCAGCTAAGTATTTTCAAAATGGTCAACTAAATCTGTGGTACTTCCCGAGCCAATCCTTTTGCCATCCAACCGAAAGAAAACAGAGCGCTAGATTGCAGCCAAAACTAGAAGGGCCTACAGTTTTAGGGATCTTCATCCCCCTGCCTATCTCCCAAACCCCTTCGATCCAACCTGTTAATCCATGGCTCCATATCTATGTTCACCTGAGAGAGACAATCCTCCCACAGTTTACCAGGAGGTAACAATTCCCAAGCATGCCGAGAATCCCTGTCCCTATTGGTGACTCCTTCGTTCACCAAACGATCCGCTAGCATGTTAGCCCTCCTTTTCACATGCACAAATCTAATAGTTTTTAGGGTTTGTAGGTGGGAGTAGATATGGGGAAAGACCCGCAAAAGCTTCCAATGCTTCGACACTTTATCTGGAAAAGTTCCATTGCATATTTTCTTGGCCACTCTAATGATCAATTCCAAATCTGCTTCAATGATAACATTATGTGAATTTGAATCCACCAGGATTTCCAAGAATTTCTCTAATTCCATAAGCTCCGCCATGTTATTAGTAGCCTTCCCCAGGTGGCCATGGAATATATTCTTTGTTTTCCCCTGATCATCTCTTATGGCACCCCCAAAGCCAACTAATCCCGGGTTGCCCTTAGATGCTCCATTGATATTAACCTTTAAGAAACAAGAAGGAGGAGGCTTCCACATGTTAACTTTTGTATTTATTTGGCTCACTCTCTTTATTATTCCCTATGGGCTTATGGACTAGAGACCGAACTGAAGTAAAATACTCATCTCTTGGGGCAGAGGAGGTGTCCTTAACATGCCTCTTACTATATCTTTGAGTTGCCTTAGAATTTGGTCAATTATATGTTGGGGCTTGCTTGTTTTTCTTTTGAAGATCCAACTATTGCGCTCTTTCCAAACATTCCATATGACAAAGCCTAGAACCAGAATCCATGCTTTATTAAGAATATCATTCCCTGAGAAGTTCTTCCTCCAATTGTTCAAAGTGTTGGATATACTGAATTTGTCCCTATCAGTTTGTCTGAAGATCGAGGCCACCCAGTCCGACACATTGGATGTGAAAGGACAATTGTTGAGAAGGTGTTCCATCGTATCCTCGTCTAAGCCACAGAGGTAACATTTAGAAGGACCAATGAAGCCTTTCTTTAAGAGATTCTCCCAAGTTAAATTCTTCCTTTTATGCACTAGCCAGTTGAATAACTTTATTTTCATCCAGTGGGGTCTCTGCCATAGTTTCTTCCAGACTTGACCAGGATTCAGATAGTTAAATCCTATAACTTCTTGTTTAGCCTCTTTGAGGTTAAAGTTACCTTCGGTATTCTTCCCCCATCTTAATTGGTCAAGTAAGGATGACACAGAAATCCTTCTCTACTTTAGATCCTGGTTGAGAGCGTCTTCCTGGGCCTTCAGAGGACTCTCATCACTATATCATGGATTCTTCCAATTCCTCTATTTTCCATTATTTCTTTCCTGGTCCCAGAATGTCTTTTAGCAAAAGTAGCCCTTTATTATCTATGTCGCTCTTGAGAGCTACTAATTCATCCTTATAAAGGTTGGGTTCCTATTGCCAGTTGTCCTCCCAAAACCGAGCTAGATCCCTGCTCGGATCTCCCAAAAACAATGTTGCTGAGCAATATTTTTATTTTCCCAGGCAAGTTTCCAAATATTGGAGTCCCTGATTTATCCTGACATTCTAATGTGATCCTTCTTCTGCCAATACTTGGCATATTTTTGTTTCCAAATCTTAGCCCAAGGAGCAGACGACTCCTTGATCCATCTACACCAAAGTTTGGCTCCCGAAACTCTGCTGAGGGTCTCAGGATCATCAAGCCCTAAGCCACCATGGCTTTTGGGCTTGCAAAGCTTGTCCCAGGCTACTAATGCCCACTTATTTTTCTCTTCCCCTCTGCCCCATAGAAGGTCCCTTTGAATGCTCCTTATCTGCTGCTTGATGCCTTGATGAGCAGGAAGAGTTGAAAACATGAAGATGGGAATGGCCTGCAAGACCGCTTGTGTGAGCACAAGGCGCCCTGCTAAATTTAGTGACCTGCAAGTCCATTTCTTGACCTTGTCCTGAAGTTTATTTAAAATTGGCTCCCACACTTTCTTGCTAAGAGGTTTGTCAGTAAGAGGTCTGCCAAGATATTTGGAAGGAAGCTGTTCCATTTAAAACCCAAGAATTCTGGTAATGTTTCTATGAATAGCAATATTAGTGTTAAAGAAAAAGACTTTGGACTTGTTGAGGCTTACCTCTGTGCCTTCTACCATAGCAAAGTCATTTAAGATGTTTTTGATTGCTCTGGCTTCCCTGACTATGGGTATGCCCTACAACATTGTATCATCCACAAATTGTTGATGTGTGTTTGTTGCTCCATCCAAGGTGAGTTTGATGCCCTGAATTCGTCCTTCAACATTTTCCATTTTGATCGCTCTGCCTAGCCCTTCTATCATGAGAACAAAGAAGAACGGTGAGAGCGGATCTCCCTGTCTGAGGCCTCTAGAGGGTGTGAATGTTCTTGATGGGGCTCCATTAAGCAGTATAGAAAAATTGGTCGTGGTGACTAGTGCCATAACCCATCTTATCCAATTTTGGTCAAAGCCATAGGCTCTTAGAATTGCTCTTATGTAAGACCAACTTAGCTTATCATAGGCTTTAGCTAGGTCCAACTGAATGATCATACTAGCCTGTTTGTTGCTTTTGAGAGAGTGTATCACCTCATGAGCTTGGATGATATTGTTGAGGATTTGTCTTCCTTCCACATAGCCTGTTTGCTCCTTCGAGATTAGAGATGGTAGAAGGGGCTTAATTCTATTGGCTATCACTTTGGAAATAATTTTATACACCACATTACATAAGGCTATAGGACGAAAACCATCAGGAGTCATGGAATTTTCCTGTTTTGGGATCAAAGCTATGAAGGAAGCATTAAGAGCCTTCATAACCTTTTTGGATTTTCTTGAGTCTTCCACAACCTCGAGGATATCCTGTTTAACTATTTCCTAGCAAGCTTTGAAGAAGTCTACATTGAATCCATCCGGGCCTGGTGCTTTTCCATTTTGCATTTCATTAATCACTTCACTGACCTCCTCTTCTGGAACTGCCCTGTTAAGATTGTGGTTGTCCTCTCTAGTGACCAGTTGAGGGATATACTGAGTGAAATGGTCAATGAACCTGGATCTATCCTCCAATGGCTCCTTTGCAATATTGAGGAAGTGTTGTATAAGGACCGATTCCATATCATTGTGAGAGACAAGCTCAATCCCTTGAGAATCTTTGATCTTTGTGATTCTATTGTGTACCTCGTGAGCCATAGTGGATTTATGAAAGAACTTTGTATTTCTTTCTCCCTCTCTAATCCATTGTATCCTTGATTTCTGCCTCCATAAAATTTCCTCTTGCAAGCAGCGAGCTTCCCATTCTTCCTGCAAAGAGTCAGTTAGCTTTTGCCACTCTTCGGTGAAGCCATCTGTGATGTTGATTTGATTGATCTCCTGGAGCTTCTGCTCAGCTTCTCTTTTGGCTTTGAAGATATCTCCAAATTCCTTTTTGTTCCAAACTTTAAGTTTGAATTTGATATGTTTAAGTTTCTATTGGAGCATGAACATTTTAGTGCCTTGAATGTTCAAATCCTCTCTCCACCATTTATCAATGTTGTTGGTGAATTTAGGGTGCAAGAGCCAGGCATTTTCAAACCTGAAAGGTCTATTTCTCGGTGTGCCCATGAGGGTGGCTTCCAGCTGTACAGGCCAGTGATCCGAACCCCCAAAGGGCAGAATGGAAGCTATCATGGCAAGGCCTGTGAGAAGGAGGTCCTCTAAAATAATAAATCTATCAAGTTTGGAAGCAACTTGAGAAGCCCCTCCCCTCTTGTTGTTCCATGTGAAGGTCCCATTTATTGTTTCAGTGTCTACTAGCCCCATGTTCATAAGGAAGCTCTGGAAGGCCATGGAGTCTCTGCCTAGCTGTCTAATACCTCCTTTTTTCTCTGAAAGAGATCTTATCATGTTGAAATCTCTTGCAATGATCCAGGGAATATTGGGATGCCTTGCTCTTAGATCCTCCAGTGAGATGAGAAACTTGAGTTTGTCTACTTTCTTTTGAGGTCCATATACGTTTGTAATCATGTATACCTCGTTATCACCTACAAGTTGACATACCACCGAAAGATAGTTCCTAGATGACTCAGCATCCAGGATTCCAAATTTCTGTGGATCCCACAGTGTGAGAATCACCCCCGCCGAGTTATTTGCCTTAACCTCTAGATACTAATATTTGAATAACCACTTAGTGTGAATTTTTCTTATCTTATCCATCGAACATTTTGTCTCCTAAATAAAAATCATATCTGGCTTTTCTTCTTTCATTCTATTACTAAGATTTATTTTTTTCCTTCTATTTCCTATGCCCCCAATATTCTAGGTTGTGAGCTTCATTAAGAAAGATTAGTAAAGGAGTAGTTGGTGAGATATTTCATCTTACCTGAGTTGATCAATAGTTTTCCACATTCGTTCAACAACTCATTCTGTCTCTTTCTTCCTCTTTTCCTACCTGAGTTCTTTGGAGATTGTTCCTGTGTGTTCTCCATCATTTTGACTCCACTATGCTGGTGGATTTCATGATTTCTTTTGACTTCAGCTCCCTTCGCTTGTGATATCCATAGAAAGAGTTGTTGTACTCTGTCATAATCCTCTTTTGGCAAGGAATCCACTCCTATGTTCTTCCCTTGTTCCATAAATTTCTCTAGATCTAGATTTTCTCTATCTAGAATCTCCTGTAGTTCATGGTCCTTTGTTCCCGCTTCACTTGGAGTCATCTCATAGTCCCTATTGATCTCCATACAGCTTGGTAGATCATCCTTTTTCTGGTTGTTTACTGTGATATCCTCCATGTTATCTACCTTTTCCTGTTCCTCAGTTATGTTCTCCATGTTCTAGATTGTTTCCTTGCTCTTATCTTCTTCCTCTAAGATCTTGACACTGTTATATCTTGTATGTCTATCCTCATTTAACTTCTTTTGTGGACGTTTACCCCCTTTCACTTTGCCCCCAACCTTGGTGAAACCCTCTTGATCTCTAGATTCCATAGTAGTTTTCCCATTACCTTCCATACTGATCATTGGACAGTCTCTGATTAGATGCCCATGTTCATGGCATTTGCGACACCTAAATGGGATATGCTCATAGTCCACAGTCTGCACCCATTCTTCATCATACACTTCTAAAATTATTGCTTCCGGAAGGGCCCCAAATAAGTCCATTTCCACACATATTCGGGTGAAGGATGTGTATTTTCCTTTTAGAGTTGCCTTTGAGATCTTTAGAAAATGCCCCAACTTGTTGCCTATTGTTTTCAAAGATTTTTGTAGCCAATAATATAGAGGAAGGGAGTATAGTCTGATCCATACTGGTACCGATGTGAAAGTCTTCCGTTCCGGAACAAAGTTCATCATCCATGGCCACATGTAGAGTCTTGTCGTAGCATAGAAATAAGGCCCCCCTTCGAACACTCTATATTTGTCCTCTAGGCTTGTGAACACCACAGTGAAGAAGCCCTTTGAACCCAGATGTAGTTGTATTTCCCCCTTTGGCTTCGAATGGCTCCTAATCCAGACGTGTAACGCCCTCTCCATCGTCCATAACCCCATGAATTTACATATGATTGCATGTTCCTTCATATGATTCCCATGCGCTTATATCGCCAGATTGCTCAATATGACCCGGGGAATAATGCTTGACTTGGGTTTACAGACCCCATTAGGCTTTGTGGAAGCAGGTTTTTCACTGCTGCCTCCATTCTCCTTTTCCTTACTTTTTTCCTGTTGATCCCCTTCCTGATCCTGAAGTCCGTTTCTTCCCAATGTTCCCTTGCTTCTTGCCTTTGATATCTTCTCGAGAAGTTTTTTGAAATGCTTCTTTCCCGCGTCCTTGCTTCCCTCTATAAATACCTCAATGTAGGAGGGAGCAGCACTCCCCCCTGCACATCCCGCCATGGTACCCCAATTCAAAACCCTAGCTCAAGTTACAGTCACCTCCAAAAATTTTGTGTCACAAAATCTGCTCCGGCCACTTTACCACTTTTAGTTGTTATAACTTATTAAATGAATGAATTTAATAAATTATCATAGATCTATTTTAACGTTAGATATTTTAAGCAATTAAATAAGTACACGTAGTTATTTTACTTCTAATTGAAGGTTTAATGGATTCAAGATAAATTTGAGTTTATGTTTGTTAGAGTGACTAAAGAAATGCTCAAAATTGCGACATAGAAAATAGATTTGGTGCTTAATAGATTTGAAGTTAAGATCGATCTATGCTAGCTATAGTGGCAAAATCAAAGCTCAAATCTTGGACATAGAGTAGATATTTTCATTCTTTATTTTTCACGGATTCTCCTAGTTAATACAAGCACATTGATGTGGACTTGTGATAGAAAAACTTTCCCCAACATTGTTGTTGTTGTGATATCTATTTTACTAAATTCATTTAGAACTTGAGCTTCAATTCATCAACATGAGTATAATTATGTGGATCTATAAAGGAAATTCTTTCACTAAGCCATTACAAATGGGGGGTTATCTATTATGTTAGATTTTCCTATGATTTGCACCTCACTTTTAATGAGCACAAACATGAGGATGTGGGCTATGAAAGCAGTACAAGGGAAACACCTTCTAGTGGAGGTTTGTGCAAAATCTCCCAAAAAAAATCCCCTTCTTCATTTATGGTAGAGACAAGCAGATGTAGGTTTCACCAGATGCATTTTGTTGGTGTTAATAAAGCATTAAGGTGCACTAATGAAACTTAATATCAAAAGCACTAGTGCTCCATGACTAGAATCACAACAAAGCAATATCATGCCAAAAAGATGTTAGTTCTCCATTGTTTTCAAAATGCATTGATGCTTGACATTAGTCTTGGCGCATCAGTGATTCTATATTAATGTGCACTGGAATGTCAACAACCCTAAAATACATTAGTGCTCCTCTTTTTCCCTAGCACACTAGTGCTCCACATTAGTTTAAGAGCACAAATCCTCCATGACCCTTGTGCACCAAAGTTCTAATAGCCCCAAAAAGCACTAGTGCTCCTTGCTTGTATTGGTACATCAATGCTTCTCTTTGGTATAGGTGCACTAGTATTCCTTTGAAGATGTCGATACACCAATACTCCTCTTTATGTATGGGCACAATAGTGCTCCTAATATGCCAATGCATTTAACATTAATTCACATTTCTTATAACTTATTAAAAGAGGTGAGAAAAAATTAAAGATGGCTCTTAAGAAGAAGAGAAAGAAAGAGTTAGTTTCATTTCTTCATTTCATGAAAAGAAGAGGAAGATGAGGTTGTTTTAAAAGTGAATGCAATAAAAATTTCCATAGTTGAGAGGAAATACAAAGAGTGTTGGAGACGAGTGAACCTCTTTTCCCCCTTTATTATTTCATTTATCTGTGTTACTTATTTTATTTTTACCTTTTCTCCCTTTCTCACTATCATTCCTACATCCTTCACTAAATATGTTGTTTTGTTGGTTTAAGGTTTGTCCTTTATTTCATAGGAGAATGGTGAATTTATTTTAGGGTTTTACATCAACATATATGGCTATAAAATGAAGGGCATGTTTGACGAAGGAATAGGTACTTTTGCATAACATGGCTTGATACCCATAGGATTTTCACCTCCCTTTGTTTTACAAGTTCACAAGGTATTTCCATGTAGTATTATGTTTTCACCTAGCGATCTTGGAGCATTAGTGCTTCTCTCTAGTATTGGTGCACTAGTTTCCCTATTGAACATGTCATTGCACACATCCTCCTATAAGTTGTGGGTGCATCAATGATCCTATTTAGATATGGGTACACTAGTGCTCCTAATATAGTGAAGCATTAAAGAATAATTCATTTTTTAATTACTAATATAGACAAAAATACCTTAAAGAAGACTCTTAAAAAGAGTAAAAAGCATGGGTTTGTTCCATTCTTCATTTCATGTGAGAGAATTAGAAAAGGAGATTGTTCTATGAGAGGATGTTATACAAATATCCATGAATGTGGTGATATATAAAGGGTATTTATATGAAGTAACTTTTCACTCTTAATTATTTCACTTCCACCCATTATTGATTATATTTATATTAATTTTCATTTCTTATCATTTTTCCTAAATTTTCAATTAGTTTTTTATGATTTTTTGCTAGTTTGAGGAGTTTTCCTCTATTTTGCAAGTTAAGGATGGATTTATTTTAGGGTTTAACATAAACAAATATATATATATATATATATATATATAGAGAGAGAGAGAGAGAGAGAGTAAATAAGGGGCAAGTTCAACCAAAAAGGGGTACATTTTCATGCATCATGGTTAGATATCCCCATTATTGATTTTATTTCATTTTTCCATTCCTTATTATTGTTCCTTATTTATTAGCTAGTTTTGTTAGGTTTTCTTTTTTATTTTAAATAACCTTAGGAATATTCCTTTATTAATAGATTAATGGTGGATTTTATCATGGTTTTACATTTAAAAATATGGCTATGGCTATAAAATGGGAGAGAAGCTCAACAAAAGGAAGGTCATACTTTTTTCCACCATGGGTGTATGTCCAAAGGAATTGTCACCCCGATCTCTTTCTAAGCTCATGAATTTTTTAAACATATGGGGTCTTTTTCTTAATGGTCTTGAGCACTAATGATCCCATTTTTTCTACGATCATTGGTACTCCACTCTAAGAGCATTTATTCTCCACCTAGGGCATAAAATC
Source organism: Pinus tabuliformis (assembly GCA_031772625.1). Classification (NCBI taxonomy): domain Eukaryota; kingdom Viridiplantae; phylum Streptophyta; class Pinopsida; order Pinales; family Pinaceae; genus Pinus; species Pinus tabuliformis. The sequence continues at coordinate 1,027,428,846 of CM062820.1, read as the reverse complement.
TTAAGTGGATGAGTGATTTTGAAGAATTTGATCTTACAATTTTCATGTAACAATTGAGTGATTTTGTAATTACAAGAGATATTCTCCTTAAGACATTTCAATGATTCTAGAATCACCACAATTTTGTATGGTTGGTTTCATTTCCAATATATATATATATATATATATTAATGGTGGATTTTGTTGTGGTTTTACATTTAAAAATATGGCTATAAAATGGGAGAGAAGCTCAACAAATGGAAGGACATACATTTTTCCACCATGGGTGTATGTCCAAAGGAATTGTCACCCCGATCTCTTTCTAAGCTCATGAATTTTTTAAACATATGGGGTCTTTTTCTTAATGGTCTTGAGCACTAATGATCCCATTTTTTCTACGATCATTGGTACTCCACTCTAAGAGCATTTATTCTCCACCTAGGGCATAAAATCTTAAGTGGATGAGTGATTTTGAAGAATTTGATCTTACAATTTTCATGTAACAATTGAGTGATTTTGTAATTACAAGAGATATTCTCCTTAAGACGTTTCAATGATTCTAGAATCACCACAATTTTGTATGGTTGGTTTCATTTCCATTATTATTTATATTTATATATATATATATATATATATATATATATATATATAATTTATTTATTTATTTTATTTTTTTAATTAATTAATTAATTTATTTTTATTTTTTTCGTGAGAAACACCTTTATATTCCATGTTTTAGTCCTTGAGGAGCTGCTAAAATAACAAGATTGGTACTCATTATTAGCTCAACATGTTAGATGTGGGAACTGATCCTAGGTGGGGAGAATAACAACATTTATCCCAACCAACTGAACTAAATCCAATTGACATTAACATTACAATATTATAGCACTTAACATTTCAATATTAGTCACCATATGTTTTCATAATATCGTTCTTTTATTTGTTTCTAATGTCCCATTTAATATGTTTTCATCTATAATTTCTAATTTCAAATAACCAGAATTATAATTTTTATTTAATATTAAACCATTTTTTAATTTAAAATTGCAAATTAGAGATTCATTAATAGATAAGGTAATAACTCATACTTGGAATATTCGAAATGTTTTTTTTTTCCTATTACTACATTTTAATAATAATGTATTTATAAATTTAATTAAAAAGTATTAAAGAATCATTAAAATTATTAAATGTGAAAGAAATTAATTGTAAAAATGTTTAAAATATTAATAAATTATATATATATATATATATCATAATAATAATAATAATAAATTAATTATTGATTATTAGTTGGTATCATTAGTTCTATATTTTATCATTGGAGCATAGATGTTCCACTTTAATCTTTTAACATTGACATAACTGCTTCACTTTGATATGGGTGCATTTGTGTTCCTCTTTTAGGTATTGGCGCATCGATTCTCCTATAATGCATTAACACATCATTGCTCCTTTTTTAGGTATGGGTGCACTAATTTTCCTTTTTGTTTTTATAGTATTGTTGATCAAAATATCTTGAAACATCAAAGATTCCTAGTATATAATACACATTGATTTGTATTAAATAGTTTTATCACCATGCACCTTAAAATTTTAATAACATTAATATTGGAATGTACGCATGCAGGGATGGGTTTTATTCCTTCTTGTTGAATACAATGAAGACAAATATGTAATATTCTGGAATGGCCCACATTTTTTTGGAGCTTGAAGTATGTATATGAACAAATGGTCACTGGATTTCGACCCAAATAAAGACATACAAAATGCGGTGCCAATTTGGGTCAAACTTCCATGACTCCCACTCTCATGTTGGAGTGATGAATATTTTCGTGAGATAGCCAATGGACTGGGGAAATATATGGATAGGGTTGAACTAAAAGGCTTTTAGCTTGCATGTGAAAAGATTTTCATTGAAGTAGATCTTGAGAAATGGTTACCCTCAAAAATAAATATTGCATAGGGAGAATGGATCCATCATCAGAAACTTGACTATGAGAAATTTCCCTTTAAATGTGGAATCTTCAATGATTATGGTCACTTTGCAAGAGATTGTGTGAAGGCAAAAGTAGGCAAAGGGGAGGAAACAAAAATAGGGAAAGAGGAGTAATGGAAAACTTAGAGAAAGTGCATAAATAAGGGGAAAGAAATAGTAAACAAAACCCATTTCGCACAAGGCATAAATGTGGTATCGTATTCAACAAACCCTTTTGAGGTCTTGTAATTTCAAGAAGAAAATGGTAAGGAGGAAACAAAGAATAACAAAAGGAAAGAGGCCCCTGAAGAGGAGATTCTAACGCAATAAGAGAATAAGGGGAAATCAAGGAACCTGAGAAAGATGAATAAAAGGAGCAACAAGGAAACACCCAAACACTAGTTTTTGTGTAGAAAGAAGGTAAAAATTAACATAAGAGGAAACCATGTGAAGCCCATCAACAAGATCGAGAAAGGAAGTTAGCGGATCATCAAAGAAACAAAAGGCGACAAAAGGGGATACATCAAGAATCATGACAAGGAACAAGACCCAAAACCAATACTAGGCTAATGAGGTCAAGAAACAATAAGTAATAAGAAAAAGGAGGGAATACCTCAAACGAAGATGACTCAAGAATTAGAAGAAAAACAAAAAAACCATCCTATAATAACTAAGATTATTGAGGCAATGGCACCGGGAAACCATCCTATAATAACTAATATTCTTGAGCCAATAGCACCTAATGATTAGAAAGAAATATAAGAGGGAGGAGGTAAAACACATAACCCCACCCCACCACCCACAAAATAAAAATAAAAAAGAATTGATGAAAATCCTATCATGGAACATAAGGGGTTTGGGAAGATCCTCAAAATCCTTGTCAATTAAAGACCTAATAAAGTAGAAATGACCATTGTAGTTATTCTTCAAGAAACTGAACTCGAAGAAACAAACTAGAAAATGTAATAAAATCCTTCTCGTGAGACAATACCGAAATAGTAGAAAGTTCTCATGGGGTATCTAGTGGACAGGTAATTTTTGGTAGACTCTTTTTTTCACTTTGATTGATAGTAATAAATCTAAATTTTGGATAGTAGTTTTATTGGAAAGGGAGGATATAAAAGAGCACTATCATCAATGTTTATTCTCTAGTAATATATGGAGATAAATGTAAGTTATGGGATTCATTAATCTCCCTAAAAGAAAAGAAGTGGCATAATAATAGCATTGCAAGAGGGGATTTTAATATCATTCTATGCTCTTCTAAGAAGCGTGGGGGGGGGGGGGGGGGCAGGCTTGTTCAAGACCCCTTTAGAGAAAGAATGGAGGATCTGATGAGTGAATTTTACTTAATAGATACACCATCAAATAAAGGTAAATATACCTAAACAAACAAAAGAAGTGGGGAAATTCATATAATAGCAACACTATATCACTTTTTGAAGCATAGCAAGAAGCTACATAAAGGGTTGGATTATGCTTAATTTGGCACAAGGTGAATCTAATCATCAACCAATATCCCTATCAATTGATCATCTAGAAAATTTAGGCCTTATCCCATTTAGTTATAACCCAGGCTAGCTAAGGAGGATGGATTTGCAGATATAATAAGAGAAGCATGGATTACTCTTGTCATAAGATCCCCTTCCTTTGTTTGGGAGTCAAAACTGAAAGCATTTAAAAAAGACTTGAGAATTTGGGTAAAATAAAATTACCAACCTTGAAGCCAAAATATGTTTGAATTGGTAAAACAACTCGAGAATCATTGAATTTTTGTTAGAAAATTATCGGGTGGAAAATTGGCACATAGAAAAAGAAAAGGAATTAACTAGGAAAATTTCTCACCAAGTCAACAAGAGGAAGAACACTGGATATTGAAGTCAGGAAGTGTGTGGTTTCAAGTAAGTGATTAAAACACTTCCTTCTTCCATAAGCATAAAAAGGCTAAGGAAGTGTGAAATAGGATAAGAGAAATAACACCTAAAAGTATGCCAAGGCTGACTTCTTTTGTTGATATAAAGTAGGAGGCATTCTTCATCTTCAAAATATTTACACAAAAGACAAATAAGTGGAGCCTGGAAAATCTTAGGAGTTTCTCTCATGCATTTCGTCAATTTTCATAGAATTTGGAAATCAACAAATTGTCAAAGAGATAGAGGAATCATAAGTCATAGAAGCAATTTGCACTTTGGACCCAGATAAGGCCCATGAACCTGATGGATTCATTATCTATTTTTACTAAGCCTCTTGGCAACATATAAAAAGGGATTTGTTGAGAATGATAAATGGGACGAGAAGGAAAGAAAAGATTGGGGGAAGTACTAACTCCTCCTTTCTTGCATTAATTCCCAAGTTGACAAATCCACTAAACTTCTCTCGATTCAAACCTATCTACCTTTACAATTCTACCTATAAAATCCACACAAAATCATAACAAATAGATTGAAGAAACTCTTGCTAGAAATTATTTATGAAAATCAAGGGGGCTTTATGGAACATAGACAAATTATGAATAATATAATTCTTGTTCGAGAAGTTATCCACTTGAGCAAAGAAGCAGGGGAATCTAGATTGGTTATCAATCTAGATATGGCTAACACTTTCAATCAGGTAAAACATTCTTTCTTATATTTAACGCTAGAGAAGTTGTTCTTCAACAGTGAATTCATTCATTGGACTAAATCTTGTATAGGTTCCCCCTAGATCATGCCCTTAATAATGACATATATGCTCCCTTCTTTGTGGCCTCAAGGGGATTGAGATAAGTTTGTCCCCTTTCCTCCCTTTTAGATATCATATTAGTGGAAAGATTGAGATGGAATTTAGAGAAGGTAAGGTTGGAAGGAAAGCTATTAGGCCTAAGCATTTCTTGAAATGTAAAGGGTGTAAATCACTCTCAATTTACAAGTGACACCCTCCAATTGGGATGGGCCTCCAAAGTAATTGTGATTCGTGATAAATATATGATCAATGCCCACCTAGATTTCTTAGGTGGGTTGGTGAGTAAAAGAAAAAGCTAGCTCTGTGGCTAGAATTATTTAAAATCAGCCTTAAGATATATCCCCTTGGCACTATAATTTTCAGTAGCAATAGGATGGAAATAAATTAAATATTTTGGAGTGTTGGTTCTCTGGGAGCATCAAATGCATAAGACTAGGATTATTTTCTACAAAAAATTGAGAAAAAAAATCCATTCCTAGAGAGTGCAATGTTTAAATGCATTTGGGAAGGTTGTTTTGATCAAATTAGTATTATCATGTTCCCTATCTACATGGGCTCTGCTCTTCTCACTCTAAAAGGCATGATATGTTAAAATCCAAGACAATACTGAGAGGGGAGAGAGTCATTATAATAGGAATTTTAAAACTTCCATTCACTTACAATGATACTAGGACACCAACAAACTTTCCAGCAATTAGTTTATATGAACATGGAAATAAATAACACATGTATCACAATGAGAACACACAAATTATTAAAATATTTATTTTCAATTCCTTCAAAAGGAAAGCTACAACTTGTTGTTACAAAGCTCTCCAACTACAACCGGCTAGAAGAAATTACTCCTTAATTTATCAGCTATAAATAAAAGGAGCTACAACCCCTAGCTTTATCATCTACTACTAAAAGGAGATTCAACCCCTAAATATTTACTAGCAACAACTAAAAGGAGCTACAACCCCTGACTTTCAAGCTACAACTTGCATGAACTCAATGATTCATATTTCATACATATTTGTACTAAAGTCATGAAGCCAATCCTTTTTACAACATAAATCAATTTGTCTCTAAAAACTCACCAAAACCACCGTTTCAACACCTTCAACAATCTCACCATACTCACCACAATTCCACACCTCTATTCTTACACACATGTTCTCTCTCTCTCTCATGCTTTGTAAATTTGACTCTACTTATAAAGAAATTTGGACTAATAATTTTGGAATTGAAACTCAGTTATCTTGCACTTTTATTTTTGCATGAATCCTATATTCTTTCCTTTGTCCTTGATCTGGATTTAACGAGAATGAAACAAATTACAGAGGTAACCATAAATACAGAGATGCAGTAGAAATAATACTTCATTTCATTAATGTAAAATACTGAAATAGGCTTACAAACAGAAACAGAAATAAACCAGCTCGAGAGATGGTAGCTTATCTCTGAGGAGAGATGTGGCGGCTACATGCCTCTGAACTGTCTTACAATGAGGCTCAAAAGCCTATTTAATGTTGAGAAACAATGGAAATCCCTAAACATCTAAAAACCTAACCCTAGGAGATGAAGGGCAAAACTATGGGCCCCGTTTCGGTAAATTGGTACATCAACTTCCCGGGGTCGTAACTTTGGCATACGATATCCATTTGACACGCACAATACCTCGTTAGAAAGATATATCCGAGGAATACAACTTTTGAGTGAGAAACATCGGTCCATGGACCCATGTTTCTCCCAATTTTCCCAAAAAACATCGTTTAGGGCCTCAAAACGGCTTCGGAAGTTGAGGACCCGAAAAACTGCTAAAAATAGTAAACTGTGCTACAATTAAGGAAACTGAAAAACTAAAAGAAACAATGGTGTGGGTCCAAGTGGAATTGGCGGGTGGCCATCATTATCCACTCTGACCATTCCTCCCCCCTTAAGAAGTAATGGTCCCCATTGCTTTGAGTTCTCCATGAGATGAGGAAACTTCTGCTAAACTTGGTCCCTCGTGAGCCACTTGCCCTGGTGAAGGAGTTGGCCTACTTTGACAACTCGATACAATTGGATCTTCTAATGGTGAGTGTGCTTGATCTGCGTGTCCATGATTCGATTAGTTGCAACTTGTTCCATGCAATATGGATTTAACTCTATTTGTGTGAGTTGTTCTGCAATGTCGGATGTGTATAGTAATGGTGGAAAGTATGGTCGAAGGTAGTCCACATTGAACACTAGGTGCAGGCCAAGGAATGGGGGAATGTTGAGCTCAAATGCATTGTCTCCCATAGCCTTGGTAATGGTGTAAGGACCATATCGGAGTGGTCTGAGTTTCCGATAGGCTTCGGTAAGGCATTCCTTTTGTAAATGGAACCAGACTTTGTCACCCACCTGGAACTTGTGTGGCACCCGATGTTGATCATGTTGTTGCTAGTACTTGGCATTTTATTTCTCCAGAATGTAGTGGAACTGCTGGCGAATATGTTGGATGTGCTCAATGAAGTTGTTTTCCTTACCTATTTCAGACTATACATGAGTTGAATCTGCCTGAGTAGCTGCAAATGGCATGGCCACATCAATGGGACATAATGGTTGGAATCCTAAGCCTACCTAAAAAGGGTTATGTCCAGTCGCGTTGTGGACAGCCCAACTATATATGCGATGAACATAGGGGAGGCTGTCATCCCATGTGTGTGGATGCTTTAAGTTGTACATGCGCAGAATGTGTATGATCATCTTATTGACAACCTCTGTCTTGCCATCAGTTTGGGGATGGAATGTTGTGGACTTAGTGAGTTTGGTGTCCAGCATCAACCAGAGACTGGACCAAAATGTACTGAGGACCCTGTTGTCCCGATCTGAGATGATAGAATGTGGGATCCCAAAGTGTACCCACACTCGTTTAAAGAAGAGTTTAGGAGTTGCTTCTGCTGTGATATTCTTCTTGCAGACCACCATAATGGCCATCTTCAAGAACCTGTCGACAACCACAAAAACACAGACATTTCCATGCTTAGTAGAAGGAAGGCCCTACATGTAATCCATGGAGATGGATTCCCAAGGTCAACTAGGTGTAAGCAGTGAAGTATAGAGGCATTGCTTCTTGATGGTCGGTTTGGCAATGGCGCAGGCAGTGCAGGATCTGATGTACTTCCCGACATCCTATCGAAGATTCTGCCAATAGAAATACTTTTGCAGTACTGCCATCGTTTTCTTGACCCCGAAACGCCCAGCAACTCGACTATAGTGTGCTTCCCAAATCATCTTGGCACACTCACTTGAAGGAACTCAAAGGTGACCCAGGTGGCATAGAAAAGCATCTTGGAGGTGAAAATTTGGAACATGCTGACCCTCCAAGAGTGTATGGTATGTGTGGCCAAATTCTGGGTTGCTTTTGTAGAGAAGTGGCCAATCAGAAGTCTCGTGCCCACAAGAGTTGAGCAAAGTGGTTAATGCCATGATCGATGGTTGACTAAGGAAATCTGCAACATTATTGGTGGTGCCCTTCTTGTACTTGGTATTCAAATGGAATTGTTGCAGGTATGTGGACCAATTCTGATGGTGATCATTCTGCAACTTCCCTTGCGTCTGTATAAACTGCAGGGGTCGGTGGTCTATGTGGATGAATGTTTCCTTCCCCAAAATGTAATGCTTCCATTGTCGGCGGGCCTGCACAATGGAATACATCTCTTTGTCATAAGTGGGATACTTCCGACTGTGTCTAAAAGTGTCTCATTGTGATATGCCACTGGATGCCCGTATTGAGTAAGGACTGCCCCAATAGCATAGTTAGAGGCACTTGTCTCAATCTCAAAAGGTTGTTGCGAGTCTAGTAATGTGAGCGCTAGTGCCGAGCAGAGGCGATGTTTCAACTCTGTGAATGCCTTATGTTAAGATTCAGACCAAAATAATTTTTCTTTCACTCCTCCCTTGGTGACTTGACTCAAGGGCCAAGTGATATGAGAAAATCCGAACATGAACCTGTGATAGAAGTTGGCAAGACCCAGAAAGCTGTGGAGCTCTGTCAGAGTGTTTGGAGATGTCCAATCCTGAATGACTTGGATCTTGGTTGGATCCACATGCACCCCCCGTTCATCAATAATGTATCCCAGATATTGAACTTGGGTCATGCCAAAAGTGTATTTCTCCAAATTGACACATAACTTGTGTTGCCGCAGTGTTTGGAGAACCTGACAGATGTGGCGGAGGTGCTCTTCCCAACTCTGGCTGAAGATCAGGATGTCATCCAAGTATAACACTACAAATGAGTTGGTGAATGGCTACAAGATGTCATCCATTAGCCTCATGAAGGTTGCAAAAGCATTCGTCAACCCGAAAGGCATAACCAACCATTCGAAAAGGCCCTCCTTGGCTTTGAAGGTAGTCTTCCACACATCATAGGGTTCGATTGGTACTAGGTGATATCCTGACTTCAAATCGATCTTGCTGAAATATTTTTTCCCCTTCAGTTGGTCCAGAAGTTCATCAATCCATGGGATCGGGTACCTATTCCAGATAGTGATCTTGTTCAGCACCCGATAGTCAATACAGAGTCTCCAAGTCCCATCCTTCTTCTGTACCAACACAATTGAGCTCCCAGAGGGTGATGAACTCAATCAGATGTGACCTTTCTGTAACAGCTCCTGAATCTGTCTCTTGATTTCATCATTCTCTAGAACAGAGTGCCGACAGATTGGTCCATTGGGCAGCGGCGCACCTAGGGTTAGATCGATGGAGTGCTTGACCTGACAGGGCAGAGGAACCCCTGTGGGGGAGGTGAAGATGTCATCATACTCCTCCACGATCTTGTCCATCTATAGTTTCCGCGTGAAGGGGCCCTTTCTGGAGGTCGTGGCCACCATCTTCTTCTTTCCTTGAGGGCGTATCATCAGGAAAATAAATTTCCTGGTTTTGGAAATGATCTTACTGCATTGTTTTATAGTAACCAAATAGATGGCGGTAGGTGGTGCTACCTTCGGTATCCTGTAAAACTTATTTCCAAAAATAACAATAATAGCATGAGACCTTGACTCATACACAACATGTCGCTTCCAAAAGTATGGTTGGCCTAATAATACATATCAAACATCAAGGGGAGCAACATCACAAAATAACTCATCCATGAAGGGCTTGATGTTGTATGGAAGGCAACATTGCTGGCTCACACGAAGATCCCATCCTTGGTGAAGCCACCCGATGGTGTATGGTTGTGGATGTGTTGTGGTCCTTAAGCCTAGCCGCTTCACGACCTCTGCCGAAATGAGGTTCTTTTGGCTCCCTCTATCGACAATGAGCTGTAGCAGGGAGGCCTTTACCCATATCTGGGAGTGGAAGAGGTGCTCCTCCTCCTCTGTATCTTTGGGTTCCTCCTTCTAGATCTTTGTGATGGCAATGGTGGCATTGGGATCCGCATCGATAATCTGCTTCCCTTTTTCATTCCCCTTATAGGGTTCTGACTCAGATTCAAAACATGCATCTCATTCCAAAGACTTTAGCTTGGCCACCAATGACTACTTGGCCCGACACTCACTTGTGTTGTGAGTGGAGCTATTATGGAACTCAAACCACTTTCCCATGTACTTCTTTGGCTTTGCGGAATTGTTCTTTTCTTGCGAATTTTGTGGGTTGTCGTGGGCCACCCCACCTTAGCTTTTTCCTTTGTTCAGCAGCTTGGGGTCACCTTTCCCTTGCTTCAGATTTGCAGATCCAAAGTCTCACTTCTTGTGTTTAAACTTCTACATGATCTGGATAGGGTATCGGTACGTTGTGTCGAGTGAGGAGATGTCCAAGAACTCCATCTCGTCTTGGATGTACCTGTGTAGGCAATCGTGGTATTTGAGTACCAAATGCAGCTCAGAATCCTCGATGCCCAACTTTGTGTGAAGGGTATGAAAAATATTGGTAAACTCCAGCACGTCTTGGTCCCTTCCCTGCCGTGGCGTGGTCCACTTTATATATTTATCCTCATAGATTCTAACAGGGCAGTACTGCTCCTTGATGGCATTCCTGAATGAATTCCAAGTGGGTGTGGCTAAAAATAGTGAGGTCATACTTTCATTGTTCTGCTCGCAGTAGGTTTCCCACCAGTCCTTGACACGAGGGGCGGCTTTGAGAAGAGCGAAAGTAATCTTTTCCCATCCGGAAAAATCATGAACAGAAAAATATCCTTCTAGCATATTCAACCATTTATTTATAGCATCTACATCTATCTGACCCTCAAATATGGGAATGTAAAAGTTAACTTGTATCTTAAAGGGTGTGGCACTTCTAGAGTAGTTGCTGGAAGTGGATGTGTTGCCCCTGGGTAGCCGTTGAAGGATCTCGGAAAAGTTGTCCATTATTGCGTTCCTTTGTTGCTCGAGGGCCTCTTCGAGCAAGATTTTGATAGGATCTCCTGCCCCCTCATCTTTCTTTTCATCTGCCATGGGAGACTGTCGGGATTTGAGAGGCTGGTCTTGTAAAGGTTCGACCATCTCAAGCCCTAACTTCTTATATCCTGACCTTGTTGGGGACATGCAAAGAAAAACAGAGAAAGAGAAGACCGCTCTAATACCACTAATCCAAATTTAAACATGAACGCAACAAATTACAGAGATAACCATAAATACAGAGATGCAACGGAAGTAATACTTCATTTCATTAATGTAAAATACTGAAATAGGCTTACAAACAGAAACGGAAATAAACTAGCTTGGGCGATGGTAGCTTATCTATGAGGAGAGATGTGACGGCTACATGCCCCTAAATTGTATTAAAATGAGGCTCGAAGGCCTATTTATTGTTGAGAAACAATGGAAAACCCTAAACATCCAAAAACCTAACCCTAGGAGATGAAGTGCCAAACTATGGGCCCCGTTTGGGTAAATTGGTACATCAATTTCCCGGGGTCGTAACTTTGGCACACGATCTCCATTTGACGTGCACAATACCTCATTAGAAATATCTATCCGAGGAATACAAATTTTGAGTGAGAAAACTTGGTCCATGGACCCATGTTGCTCCCAATTTTCCAAAAAAACATCGTTTAGGGCCTCAAAACGGCTCCAGAAGTTCAGGACCCGAAAAACTGCTAAAAATAGTATACTGTGCTACAATTAAGGAAACTGAAAAACTGAAAGAAACAATGGTGGGGGTCCAAGTGGAATTGGCAGGTGGCCACCAATATCCACTTGTATCAGTCCTACTTCTATCAAGTCTTCTCAATGTGTTCTTAAAGTATTCAAAACTTGCTCTACCATTTGTTTGAGTTTAACTATCAGTTTCCCTTATTCTGGAATTTTACAAGATTTAGATGAGATTTTCTAAATTTGGAAAGCTCGAAAGTCAGTTATTATGCCAATTCTACCACCAAATATGTCCATCTTGCCAACAAAACCCCAACTCGTTCATGCCTGCAATTTAGCGCTCCTTTTTCTATTTGGCATAACTACCAAATTCCAAGTTGTTGATTCATCCATGACAAATTCCAAAGAATTTATATAACATGCTGCCAAATATGTTCCTTTTCGCTAAATGACAAAGTTGATGACTCATCCACCGCAAAAAAACTTTTGGTGGTTCCTTTCACATTAAGCCTTGAGGGCTTATTTACATTGCAAATTCTTTATGCCTTTGGTCACAATACACACAAAAAACCACCGTAAAAACAAGTCCTGGAGTGCCTTATGTCATTTGAAAAGAACGTCAATTGTCACCTAATTTGTCTCTCAAGCCTGTCACCCCAAACATTCTTTATCTTTCATCTAGGATCGACCCTTATAGAATTTTATTCCTTCTGGGTTTTTCTTCCTTCCTCTAGGATTTCATTCTGGGATCCTACGGAATTTACTTCCGAGTTATTTCTTTCAGGTCGTCCAATTTTTTTCTTTCAAGCAAGTCTCTCTTCACTCTGTAATTGCCTCGACTCTCAACTCCTTCGCTCCACAACTCCTCAACTTCTTGACTTCATGTCTCCCAAATCTAACACTCAATTTCACACTTACAAATTCTTCTGGGGAAATATCTTCATGTTATCGTCACATTGGCATCCCCAATGTTACGTGGTACCATCTGAATGGTGACATGTGCCACTCGAATTTTGCCCACTACAGTAGCTAAAAACACCAAATGTTCCTACCATGTTTCCTCCGTTCTATACTACCACATGATGTTGACATCATCATCCACCTGTGCATCCATGAGCCAATCACCTTGTGTCATTTATCTTTTAGTGAGGAGAGAGAAAAAGGGTCTCGGGCCTTAGTTTAGCAACCATTTCCTTTGTTAAAATTTTTAATAAAAACACTAGTTTAAATCCCTTTTTACTTATACTACCTATCTCCCTGGCTCTCCCAGCTCTAATCACCTACACGCACTTGTGAAATCTTCCGAGGAAGTTTCTTCTAGTTTGTGACTAGCCCTTGGCTTCCTGGCTCCCTGGATCTTGTCTCCCCAGTTTAAACACTTGCTTGCTTCTTTTGTTTTTTCTAAGGTCTAACCTCCCAGAATTCTTTGATAAAATTCCACTGCATTTTGAAATTGCACCAAACTAACCATGCTCTGAAGGGTCCTCCAACCACTTTAGTTTTGTAATATTTGACTTTAGGGTCTTGCCTTTGACTGGCTCTAACTTTCAATCTAGGAGACCATTTTTGATATTCCACATACCACTATAAAGCTATTTCAGAGCTCTTTCCATCTAAGTGGGTCTCAATTGCATCTGAGATGATCTTATATATAATAAATGGCTTCAAATTCTTTTCAATTTCAAAAAATTTACCTTTACCATTCTTTTAGTTGTTCTTTATTCGTTTTTCATTCTCCTTTGTTGTTGTCTTCATCCTAATCATATTTTCCATCAGTGACAACACATTTATAACATTCTCCCCCTTTGGAATTGATGGAAACACCTTGATCAAACAACTGTGTCAAACAGAATCAACACCAAACAAAGTGTATATCATCTTTTCTTCCTTTGGAAACCTTTGGATGTAACTCCAACTAAAATTCACTTCTAACCTACTATGGAGTACTTCTCCTTTCCGTTATGTTCTCCAAGACATCTCCCCTTAGTCAAAATTTCTTCTCCATATTGTGTTTTATCACAAATACTACTCTATCTTTTGTTTGATCATCAATACTACTCCATCTTTTGTTTGATCATCAATACTAATCCCCCTTTGACATCAATGGAAAATACACCAACATGCTCCCCTGTCATCAGTATCCCCCCGTCATGTGGATCATGTGGACTTGGAAACTTCATCTTGATATGTTGAATTCTTGTTGGTTTCCTTTCATCCTCTATAAGAAATATTTAATGAAGGGAGGCAAGAGGAAAAACTCCCAATCTTTGCCTTCAATACTCAAATTGATCTCTTAGTAGAGGTTTGGTGAAAATATCAACTGCCTCTTCTTTTATAGATACATACTCTAGTTTAACTATCTAATTTGAAACTTTCTCTCTCAAGAAGTGGGACTTGATTAGAATATGATTTGTCTTTGAGTGAAATACATGTTTCTTTGACATGCTTGTGGCACTTGTATTGTCACAAATAATAGGAATATGATGATCATAAAACACTTGCACATCTTATAAAGTTTTCTTCATCAACAAGAGTTGATTACAACAATAATTTGTTTCTATATATTCTACTTTAGTGGTAGATAGTGAGATTGAAGCCTACTTCTTGCTCAACCATGAAACTAGACATTCTCCAAGAAAGAGCGCATCACTACTAGCGCTCTTTTTATTATCTACATCACCTTCCCAATCAACATCAATATAAACAATTAGTTAAAAATATTTACCTCTTGGGTACTAAATTCCATAGTCCATTTTGGCTTTGAGATACCTGAGAATTCTCTTAGTTGTCATAAGATGGCTCTGTCTAGGGGCTTCTTGAAATCTTCCTACAATACCAACTACCTGCATATTTTTTGGTCTTGAAGCTGTCAAATATAGGAGGCTGCCAATAATAGATTTGTATAAAGTCTGGTCCACTTCTGGTGATTCATCAATCTTGCAAAGATTTCAACCTGTCACCATTGGTGTGTTCACCAAAGAACACTCCCCTGTGCCAAATTTCTTCAAAAATTCCTTGAGATACTTGCTTTGTGAGATAAAAACCCCTTTCAAAGTCTAGGTAATCTACAATCCAAGAAATAAGAAATTTCTCCAAGCATAGACATCTAAAATTATGGCTTCCTATCAATTGCATACTAATATGTTAGTTGATTTGAATAACTACCAAATATATCATACACATAAAGAACCACCACTATTAATTTTATATCATTAGCTTTAACATACAAATTACTATTAGTTGCGCCTCTTTTGAAACCACACTTGAGCAAGTAACTGTCCAACTTGGAATACCAAGCCCATGGGGCTTTCTTGAGATCATACAAGGCCTTCTTTAACTTGCAAACATAATTTGTATGATCTAACAACTTAAAACCATCTTATTTTCTATGTTAACCTCTTCCCGCAGTTCTCCAATAAAAAGCACATATTTAACATCCATTTGATATATCGTGAACTTCTTGAAGAAAGAAAAAGAAAAAAAACATTATAATAGCTTTTAATCAAGAAACAAGAGCAAAAGTTTCATCAACATCCAGACCATTGATTTGAGAATATCCTTTGCACACTAAGATTGCCTTGTTTTTTACCACTTCTCCATGCTCATTCAACTTGTTCCTAAAGACCCACTTCATACCAATGACATTATTTTTTGTTGGTTGAGGAACAAGCTCCCAAGTCTGATTTTTCTCTATCTATTCCAGTTATTCATGCATGTCTTTTAACCAATTGTCATCTTGGCTTGCCTATGAGCCATCCTTGGGTTCCTCCATGGATAGTAGAGCTACATGTGCTTGAATAGGGGGATTTTGCACCTTTCTTCTATTCTTCACACCTATTTTTAAATAACGAACAATTGGATCAACTGGGTGGTGTTTTTGCACATACCATGAGGGATCTTTGGCTTGAGGATTGGTGGGTTATTCATTGTCTTCATATGAAAGTGACTCTTTCGTATTATCATCATTGTTGACTGGATCGAGAGAGCTAGTATTTATTGGTCGAATGACTTCATATTTAACATATTAATCCCCTTTGACATCAATATAATAAACAATCTTCTTTGTATTCTTATTGTAGCATCTATAACCCTTGCTATTATGAGAATATCCAAGAAAAATACCTGCATCAAACTTCCCAATATTTTTGTCATTCCTCTTGATATAGCACTTTCTACCAAAATATTTTAAATTATTAGCAGTTTCTACTCTGTCATACTAAATCTCATAGGGAGTCTTATAACTTTTTGTTCTAAAGTGAGGTTTGTGAGAATCACTATTGTTGTATGAATAGATTTTGACCAGAAATTTTATATAACATTCCTTTCATCCATCATAGCTCTAGCTAACTGCTAAAAATATCTATTAGCTCTTTCTGCTATACCATTTTGTTGTTGAGTCTTTGCTATTATGAACTGCATTTTGATGCCATGCTGCTTACAAATTCATCAAATTCTTTTGAAGTAAACTCACCTTAGTTTTCAAACCTTATACTCTTGATTTTGCAATCTTTCTCATTCTCAACCATGGCTTTAAAGTCTTTAAACTTCTCAAGGGCTTCATATTTGTCTTTAAGAAAAGAAACCCACATCATTCTGCTGAAATCATCAATGATAAGCATGAAATGAAATTTACCTGTGGGTGCTTATGTTCTTATTGGGCCACATAAGTCCATATGAACTAGTTGCAATGGCTTCGCTAATGAACTCTCCTTGGACTTGAATGGTAATCAAGCTTGCTTACTCAACTAACAATAATTGCAAGTAGTGTTCTTAGGCTTTTATAGCTTTGGTAGATCCTTGACTACATTCTTTTTTCCCAATATGACTCTCTCATTAAAATCTAGATGTCCAAGTCTCCTATGCAACAACCATCTCTCATCAAACTTTGACAAGCAACCCCTCTTTGTCTTCTCTTTCAGAACATATACATTGTTATATATTCTCACAACTTCAACTACTACTTCACCAGTGCCTGCAGACTTGATTTGACAATTCCTAGCCTTGAAAAACACATTATAGACTTGGTCACACATATGATATACACTTAGTATATTGTGCTTCAACCCATTAACAAATAAGACATTCTTGGATTTACCTCTTCCATTTGACAGAATGACAATTCCTTTTCTAACAATCTTACTAGGTGCATTATTACCAAAGGTCACATTGCCTTTCTCAACTAGTTTCCATGTCAAAAAATTACTTTTGTCTCCTGACATGTGTGTGGAAAAACCACTATTGACATACCAGTGACTTCATTCATTTTGTGCATATAAGACAATATTGCACTGTTCTGAATTCTCCTTTTCTTTCCAGACTTTGGGCTCTTGGCTTGTTTGCTCACTAACTAGATCAAGCCTCTTCTTGAATTTGCACTCAACTTATCTACGACCAAAATTTTTACAGTTATAGAATTGAATCAAATTATTAAAAAGAGAAAAAAATATACCTCAGTCTCCTCATCATATGTTTGTTCTTTTTATCTTTTTTATATTTTCTTCTTCTGAATCTGAGCTACCTATATGATAAATTGACTCTGCAATTTGCTTCCTTGTGTCCATAGTTGGTACATGTAAAGCAATAGCTTTGAAATATGTTTGCATACCTAGAAGAGAATCAACTTCTGAAGCATTACCGGGCTAACCTCTGTGAATTTTGATTTTCCTCTCCAGTGTTGTTTGTTTTTGGCTGGGAAAAATACCTCCAATTATTTCATTGATGCTACTAGCTATTGGGATACGCACTACTTTTGTATTTTGTTGTTGTGTTGAATCTTCTTTCATTGTTACACTGTCACCATTTTTAGTTACTTTCACAAAGATAATTTTCTTCTTTCCCTTTGACTCTACTACTGAGCTAGATTCGACCTGAAATCCAAGACCAGATTGATTTGTGGAGACTCTCTATGCTTCCAAAAGCTCATTCAAATTATTTGTCCCTTTTTCAAACTTTTGATTGAAGCTCAATTGATTTTTTTCCTTTTCCAAACCCTTTCTCAGCAAAAAAACCTCTTTCTCAATCCTTTCACATGGATTCTTTTCACTGAGCTACTAGTTTAAAGTCTCTTGTATCTTGTTACCTTCTTCAATTTGCAAGAGTAATGGTTCAAAAACACCATCCTTTTCTTTGATCATCAACTCTTTTTGGGTTTTATTTTTCTTTCTCGGCCTTTCAATCTCTTCAAGTGCACTGGCCAACTCTCCTTCTAAGTCTACCTCGACCTCTTCACCATCAGAATTAATGGCTTCAACTTCCATATTGTCTATAGCCATAAGAATCAACTCTTTTGTGATTTCATCATCTCTATACTCATCAGAGGATTGGTTGCCTTCACTTTCAAATGAGCTAGAATATTGGGTGTAGAAGCTCTTATTTTTGGCCTTCTTCCTATCCTTTTGCACTTTCTTGAACTTTTCTCTTAGATCATATTCCTTCCTCTTATTTTCAGGACACTTAGAAGCATAATGACCAACTTTGCCACAATTAAAACTCTTAAAAGCCTTAGCTTACCTTTGTACTTGCTTGAGCCTCTTTTAAGCTTCCTCGTGAACTTGGTTTCTTCTTCATCTGATTCATGACAAAAATCACAATGCTCTTCCTTGGATCTTTTATCTACTTTGAAGGTCGACTCCTTTGTTGTAGGCTTACTATTGCAAATTCTCATCTCATAGGTAGTGAGTGTACCAAGCAATTTCTCCAAAGTGAGAGTATTCAATTTTTTCATCTCCTCAATGGATGATACCTTGGTATTAAATCTCGTAGGGAGAGATGTCAACACTTTTTGAACTACTAAAGGTTCTTCTAATTTCTAATCAATGCCCCATATAGTGTTCACATCCTCATCAATTGTCAATAAATAATTTACAATATCTTCATCATCATCCATCTTTGATGACTCAAATTGCATTCTAAAACCTTTAATTAGCATGCTTTATCTTTCTATCTCCTTCATAGAAACTTCTCATCTTGTCCCAAATAGATTTATTTATTATGCATTCCATAACTTTCACAAGTTCAGATTCAAGTAGGACAACAAGTAGTGCAATCATGGCTTTAGCTTTGCATGTGAATTCCATCTTCTAATCTTTAGTAATCACTGTTGGATGCTTTTGATAATATTCTTACACAAAATACCACACATCAGCTCCAAGTGATTGAATGTAGGTATTCATCCTTACTTTCCA
The DNA here is from genome assembly GCA_031772625.1 of Pinus tabuliformis. NCBI lineage: Eukaryota > Viridiplantae > Streptophyta > Pinopsida > Pinales > Pinaceae > Pinus > Pinus tabuliformis. The sequence continues at coordinate 1,027,409,941 of CM062820.1, read as the reverse complement.
GAAAACATAGTTTGTTCCATTGAACATAGGTGCCCTATTGGTGAATCCTCCTTCCTTGTTTTCCATGGTCCTTGATCTTTCTTCCAACTATTAAACTAATCTGAGGTAACTTGAAGGCTTTGATACCAATTGTTAGAAACCAGGACAATATTGGTGGTTGGTGGGGGGGGGGGGGGGGGGGGTGAATCAGTATTGTAGGAATTTTAAAACTTCCTTTCACTTGCAATGATAATAGGACACCAACAAACTTTCCAGCAATTAGTTTATATGAGCATCGCAAGAAATAACATATGTTTCAAAATGAGAACACACAAATTATTTAAATATTTGTTTTCAATTGCTTCACAAGGAAAGCTACAACTTGTTGCTACAAATTTCTCTTGCTACAACCAACTGGATGCAATTTATCCTTGATTTATCAACTACAATTGAAAGGAGATATAACCCCTAATTTGCAAGCTACAACTTGCATGACGTCAATGATTCATCTTTCATACAATTTTCATACTCAAATCATGAAGCCAATCCTTTTTACAACATAAATAAATTTGTCTCTCAAACACTCACCAAAACCACTATTATAACACCTTTAACAATCTCACCATACTCACCACAATTCCACATATGTTCTCTCTCTCTCATGCTTTGCAAATTCAACTATGCTTATAAAGAAATTTGGATTGATAATTTTGGAATTGAAACTTAGTTGTCTTGCACTTTTATTTTTGCATTAACCCTATCATTTTTCCTTCTTATATCAAGTCATCTCAATGTGTTCTTCAAGTCATCAAAAAACTGTCATGTTGTTTCTTTGAGAAAAACTAAGTTTGACTTTCAATTTTCCTTGTTCTGGAATTTTACAGGATTTAACTAAGGTTTTCTAAATTTGGCAAGCTCCAAATTTGGTTATTATGCCATGTTGACCACCAAATATGTCTATGCCACCATCATAACTCCAACTTGTTCATGCCTACACTTTAGCACTGCCTTTTGTATTTGGCATAACTACCAAATTCTAAGTATCTTACTCATCCATGCCAAAGCCTGAAGGCTTTATATAACATGATTCCAAATATGTGCCTTTTCACTAAATGACAAAACTTTCAACTCATCGACCACACAATATATTTCATTGGCTTTTTTCCACCTTAAGCCCCAAGGGCTTATTTACATTACAACTTATCCACGCCTTTGGTCACAATACACATAAAAACTACCACAAAACTAAGTCCTAGAGCACCTTCTATCATTTGACACGAACATCAATTGTTGGCCAAATTTTTATCTCCCAAGCTCATCACCCTAAACATTCTTCTTTGTTTTTCATCTAGGGTCGATCCTTCTAGTGTTTTCTTTCTTCCAGGTTTTTCTTCCTTCTTATGGGATTTCCTTTTGGGATCCTACCGAAATTTACTTTTGGGTTATTTCTTCCAGGCCGTCCATAATTTTTTCTTCTGGGAAAGTATCTCTTACCTTTGAAACTACCCTTTCTCTTGGCTCCTAAATATAACACCTGATTATGCACTTATAAATTCTTTCAGGGAAGTATCTTTTGGCTATCATCATGTTGACATCAACAACGTTATGTCACACCATTTGAGTGGTGACTTTTGTCACTCAGATTTGGCCAAATAGGGTACCTAAAAACACTTAATGTTCCTGCCACGTTTCCTCCATTTCGTATTTCCACATCATGTTCATGTCATCATCCACCTGTGCATCCTTGAGCCAATCACCTTGCACCATCTGTTTGTTAGTGAGGAGAGAAAAAAAGTGGTATCAGACCTTGGTTTGGTGACCATTTGATTTGTTAAATGTTTTAATAAAACCACATGGTTAAAGCTCTTTTAACCTTTATTACTAGTCTCCTCGACTTACTCGGCTCTAATCACCCACACACATTTGTGAAATATTCTTGAGAAGTTTCTTCCGATTTGTGACTAGCTCTTGGCTTCTCGACTCCCCAGATTCTAGATTCCTAGTTTAAACACATCCTAAGACGCTATGATAAAACTTTGTCATGTTTGGAAAATATGCCAAACTAACCATGCTTTGAAGGGTCCTCCAACCGCTTTAGTTTTGCAATCTTTGACTTTGGGATCCTGCATTTGACTGGCTCTAACTTTCAATCTGGGAGGATATTTCTGATCTTCCACATACCATTGGAAAGCTATTTTAGACCTATTTCTATCTAATTGGGTCTCAACTACATCTAAGATGTTTTTTTTACAAGAAATGTCTCAAAAGTCTCTACACCATCACCAATTTTTCCTTTCCTTTATTCGTTTTGCATTCTTCTCTGTTGTTGGCTTAATCCTAATCACCTTTGCCATCAATGACAACACATTTCTAACATGATCAACCAAATCAACAATCTCCTACAAAAATTCCTTTAGCAAGGAGATAAAAATAATGAAAATATTTTCATTTAGTAAATTGGAATATATTCCATCTTCATAAATATTGTGGTGGTCTACTAATAAAGGATTCCCAACTCATGAATATCACATTATGAGCCAAAATAGTTTGATGTCTTCTCTCTAACACAAAGCAATGGTGGAAACAAGCATTAAAATGGAAATATTTTCATAAGAATAGGCTTATCATAGTGGAGAATGCAAATTGAACTGGATTTGATTAAAAAATAAGGAAGTTTTGTAAGACTACAACCTGCATAATCTTGGATCATTTAGGTTGGAAATATAGAAACAATGCTCATATAAATATGTGGAAAGATAACTTGCCTTCAGGTATTTTATTGGAAGAGAGCATGGAAATAAGGGATCTATAAAACTGGACGGGGATAACATGATATATTAGGCTTATATATTTTTCACAATGGAGTGAGCAAGGACATTGATCAAGCTAGACATGCTTAGAACTCCCTGCCAATATACAACCTCAATGGGAGATTTTAATAAACTTGTTGAAAGGTTTGGATCTAATTGAAATCTCAAGAACTGATCAATGATCATGGATGGGAAATCCAAAACAAAAATATTCAGTCAAAGTTGGCTATGAATTTCTTGTAAAAAGATTGTCGCATTTAGCTCCATCCAAGCCACGATATAAACAATGGCATAAGGACGGTCTCTCTAAAATCTAAGAACTAAGTTTCTCTTGTCTTTGATGAATAATTATACTTTTTCTTTTGTGGCTTTAATGGTTTTTCTATCATTGTTATCTATCCGATTATATGTCAGTTATAAGCATGGTTATATGGTAGATCTAAGTATGGATATTATCACATTTTAATTAATGAATGTCTGGTTAATAAATGCATGGCCTAATTAGTTTTATGACAACTATTGTGAGAAGGCATTGGTCCTTCTAGTTAAACCTTAGATAATTTTCAGATCTCTATGTTCAGATATGCATTCATGACCTGTAAGTTGCATGTTCACCATGTGTTTGACACAATGCATGTCCTGGTTGGGAGGGGTCAGGTCAAGTCTTTGTTCAAGTTTTTGGATTAGAAGCTTTGTTTCCATATTATTTATCATTTCTATAAGTTTCATTGAGTTTTGTGGAGAATCCTGAGTCGTAGCCCTGAAAAAGTGGCTTAGAAATCGGGGTCATTAGCACAAAACTTACTAGAAAAGTCCAAATTAACTGGGAAGTAGGTTTATGGGAGCGATTGGAGGCCGACAGTTGCTTGGAGGACTTGTCAAGGGAGCAACTGAGGCTCTAGGTTAGTGAAAAATAGAGTTAGCTCAGGGGTTGGACACCTGGAGGAGTTGGGTAGCTCCTGAAGGTCTTGTAACATTTGAGGGAAGTCAGTGAGGTCTTAAGTTGTTGACTCCATTTCCTTAAGAGTCATATAGGAACTTGAGTCTTAACATAGTGACCCTTAGATCATGTTTAACCCATGAAAACTAGTGAAAGGGGGTAAATTTGGGAGGAGGCAGTTAAAGGGTGGTATCAGAGTGGGTTTTGCTCTCTTTGGGTAATATATAATACCATGGGGTGGTATCATAGCAGGTTGCATTGTCTTTGGGTAAAATATGATGTTTTCAAGGTTATGGTTGTCATGCATGGGGTCATGGTATACAATTGGTATGGTCATGCATGATGTTGTTATATTGATATGATTATGATTATATATGTATCATGCTAATGTGGACTGATTTTGCAGATGAGATAATTCTCCCTTGAACATCATGAGGTATGGTTTTGATTTTGGTATTTATTTGGTTTATCTGACATGGACTATTGATGAGCCTCATAAATGGGTAATTATATGGTCTCATTTTACCTCCAAACCTAGTCAAATCAACCATTCTATTAGCTTATTACATGATTTTCTGATTATATTTATGCTTATAGAGTGAGTTGAGTTAGTTATGATGCCATGTTATCTAACATGTGTTTAATGCAAATTATTGATGAATGTTGGGGTCTAAGTCAAAGATCCAGTGGAAAAATGGTAGCAATAACTCGAAGTGTACAAAGGAGAGGACTTATAGGAGGGAATCCCCCCTCATTTATTACTCCTCACTTCGAATTCGCCTTCATTCAGCTCGGAGTACAAGCAACCAAGTCATGCACTAGAAGGCAACCGAGCAAGTGGAGGATGACTGATGATTATCTCGAGTGTTGGGAGCCAAGCCTCCCTGATTTTTAGGAAGTTATTGGTAGCTTCAATTATATAATTAGAAAGGCCTAGGGCCTCACTAGGGTCAGATTTTCGTTGGATTTTTGTTGTACTTTTGCTTATGTAAACTCTGCTCAACTTCGAGCATATTATTTTGATAATTTCATGTAATCTTGTTATTGTTTTGGAAATAAAGATGGAATCATTTTTGAGCTAGTACTGAGTTACCTAAAAGGGCTGAAGCTCTTGTGTTAGGGCCCAATCCAAGTAGCCAAGCTCCTCTTTACTTGTATTTGTATGTTTCATTTAAGTTTGTAGATTAGGTTGTTGTTAGATGTATTTCTTTTATGGTTAAGAATAGGTTGTTTTTTACGATTCAATAGTTTGCTTCCATTTGTGCCTTCTATAGCAGGTTAAGCAGTGATAAAGAAAAGATTCAAAAGGCTAGCAACATTGCCTTGGCCTCTCTTCCTCCCTTTGGGACCATGATTTGAGGCAAAGACCCTCTTGCTGCCCCAAAAACACAGATTTTCCGTATTCATAGGACTTCTAGTGTTTGCAGCTTTTTAGTTGGTTAATAGTCTAGTTTGCTTTGCTTCAGAACTTCTTCATCGTGATCACTTATTTATTTACAATAGTATTCTTTCATGCTTTCCTTTCTTGCAGCAATTATCAACATTTCCTTTCATAGATCACAGTTTAGACTAGTTTGATGAAAAACTCTGCTTTTTCTAGATGTACTTATTTCATTGCTTGCTTAATCTCATTGGTTGACTGTCAGTTGTTTATATAGTAGATATCTTCTAGCAGCAGGTCAGCCTATCAGCCATCCCATCCTCCATCTGATACATTCCCTATAGGTCGCCCAAGTCTCCCCTCAATTCTGCCTTAGTTTCCTACATTTTCCATATAATTTCTCCCTCTCTCCTTGAGCAAATCCAATCATTTTTCTCTCTCCTATTGATTCTTGGTAGACCCTAGGTGCCCTAACACTTCATTCCAACCTTCATCCACCTTTTCCACCCACTCTCACACCCTCAAAATAGTGAAAACTACTCTCGGCCTCCTCCTGTAGGCCTCTTGTAGAACGTTGTTTTTCCTCCTGTAGATTTCTTATGTCCTCTTGTAGATTTTTTTATAGGATTTATTTTGAAGGCCAAGCGTGGTAAAAGCCTCCAGAAGTCCACTTGAGACCTCCTAGGACCCAACCACACCATCCTACATCCTCTCAAGTCCCAAAATCGCCCTTCAACACCACCTATTCGCTGCCATATTCACAAACAATTAAATTACACGCATGACAAATTCACATAAAAATACATAAAAATCCAAAAAGATGTTTTTTGCTCATTTCCTTCCAGAAATAGTTTAGTTAGATGCTTTTTACTTCCTTAAGTAGGTAATGGCATTCTTTTCATGGTTTTCATAGTGCTTTCTGCAAAAGTAGTATTAGTTGGTTAATTAGGATTTACTTGATTTGCTTTACATTTTAGTCTTTCTCATTTCTACAGTTAGAATAACATCTATCTTTCTTTCCTTCCATCACATATAGAGCTTCTTCTGGAATCCATAGAAGTTGGCTTGAGCTCCTAGTGATCTTGGGCCTGCTGACCAAGTGAAAACCTGCAGTAAGAACTAGTGCTTATGCATATAGCATCGTCGCTTCCAAGTTTGTTATGAACTACCGAGTTGATAAGACTAAAGTAGATAGCCTAGGAGTTGCAGCATTATTGATGCAATACTGGTGCTCACCATAATTTTGGCGTCGTTGCTGGGGAAGCGTCAGAGTATTCTGTGATTATTGCTTTCTTCTATTTTCTATTGCAACAATCTGCTAATAGTTTATTTCAGCAAAAGTAGACTAGTCGTTTCTCTTCTTTCAAGTTTTGCATTTCCTTGCTTTCCTTTTCAATTTTGCAAAATTTCATTTCAGCAAGAGTAGACTAGTCATTTCTTTTCCTTAAAAGTTCTGCATTTCCTTGCTTTCCTTTTCAATTATGCAAATTTCATTTCAGCAAGAGTAGACTAGTCATTTCTTTTCCTTCAAAGTTTTGCATTTCCTTGCTTTCCTTTTCAATTCTGAAAATTTCATTTCAGCAAGTTCATTTCAGTTAGTTGCAATTTGTTTTGTTCAATCAATTTCAGTGTTGTAGGTACTATCATTGTGGGAAAAAAAGAAACAAAAACCAACCAAAAATATTTCTTTTCATGCCTCGTAGAAATAGAGATAACTCAGGAAAAAAATTTCCCAACACCCCCACTGCTTCACATAACCAACCTTCTCTCTTCTTCGGTGGTTGCAATCAAGAAGAACCCTTAAGTGAACAGCCAAACATATTTGAAGAACATATAGGGGAAGAAGAAGAAGAAAACATTCCTTTGGAGCCAATGGCTGAACATAGAAATGCTAGGGGGAATGGAGAGAGAATAGAGGGCACCTTTCCCATTCGGGAGACCAATGGGGACACCAAAATGAAGAATATAAGCCCTTCCGCCCTACCTCATTTCCATGGTCTAACTATAGAAGATCCTGACACCTTTTTGTTTGATTTTTCTATTATCTGTCGAACCTATGACTATGCAGAAGATGAGAAAAAGTTGAAACTATTCCCTTCTACTCTCAAGGATGCAACATTGCGTCGATTCATGGGATTACCTAGCAATAGTATCACAACTTGGGCTCAGATGCAGCAAGCCTTTAACAACAAGTATCGAGACTATTGTAGGTCAAAAGATACTAAAGAAGAAATTTTCCGAATGACCATAGGAAGTGATGAGTCCTTGGAGGACTATGAAGAGAGGTTCCAGCTCAGTTACAAAAGGGTCGGGTGTACACTTGACCGTGAGTCTCTGAAGCTAGTCCTACTCAGGGGAATTCGAGAAGATCTTTTAGACATTCTCCATCTACTGGCAGGGGGAGACATGTACCAACTATCCTATGAGGACATAAAGACTGTTTTTAGGAACCATTCTAGAGCAGCCAGAAAGAAAGGTGGGGGGGTCAACCCATAGCCAGTACCTCTTCTTCTATCTCATCCATTAAAAGAGAAATTGGAAACATGCTGGAAGACTTCAAGAGTGATATGTTGTAGACTCTTGCCATGCAAATGGATACCTTACATATCAAAAGGAAACAAGAGGAAGCAGAGAGGGATTTGGCCATTTTTTTCCCTAGATGCACAAGGAGGCATCCTAGGAATGAATGCCCATTGAAATCTATAGAAGTTTGTTTATTCTGTGAAGAAAATCATTCTACAGACAAGTGCCCTTCCCTACCTAAACTTAAAGCTGTATATCAAGGGGCTAAGGGAGTCATTGAATAGCTCTATTACATAAACCAAAGGAGGCCGCATGGACTTAGGCCATATCAGCAGGGGATGCAAGCGACATCTCAGGCATACTACAACCCCAACCAAGTCACTTCCATACCTTCTTGGGGGCCCCCTGCTCGTCCTTCCTGGTCCACACCTCCTCCTTGGTCCTTCACATCTCCATATCATGCCCAACCAACCACCCATTCATTTCAATCCTATGCTCAGCCTCAGCCTCAGTGGAATGCACCTCATTATGGGTGGAGGTCCCAATACAACTCTCCTCCCGCTCTTTTGCCTCCACCACCTGCCCAACCATAGCCGTTACCTCCTGCTCCTCCAAAGAAACCCCAAATTCTTTCCCAGCCAAATACGAACTCGAATAATAGACAGGCTCAACAAGTGTATAGTGGGGAACCATCATGCCTAACTTATGTTGTGAAGGTTCAAGAAATTAACTTGCAATCCATGAAAGTTCTCCCAGATAGCTAGTCTCCACCCAGGGAGGTTGAGGAAAATAAAGAGGAAATTGAACCTAAAGCAATTCCACCCTTTCCTGAGAGATTATCTGTGACAGTCCAACCTACCCCAGAGGAAACTGAACTCTTGGGGGAATTGAAACATTTATGTGTGAAGATACCACTTCTCCAAGCCATAAAAGATGTGCCTATCTACAATAGGTTGATCAAAGAGAAGTGCTTTAGGCATCCAGGAAGGCGCAAGAGAGATGCCCCAACCATTAATGTCATAGGGCAACTGTTCGACCTGATGTTGGGGCAGGTAATCTGTCCAAAGTATCTGGACCCTGGAAGCCCAGTAGTTGATGTCCACATCAATGGCACCATGATCCCACACACCTTAATTGATCTAAGAGCTGCCATTAATGTGATGACAAAGGACACAATGCTCAAACTCAACCTCTGGGGCTCCTTGAGGAAGACCATGACTGTGCTACATCTTGCAAATCGCTCCACCGCGACCCCTGAGGGGATTGTGGAAGATGTGATGTTCTCCATTGATTCTTGGGAGTACCCTGTTGATTTCTTAGTTCTCCAGCCAAAGGCAAAGCTCACTGGGTACCCTCTCATTCTGGGAAGACCATGGTTGGCTGCTCTTGATGCCTACATCAGCTATCGAGCTAGGAACATGACCATAAATAACGAGCATATGTCCAAGTAGTTAATCCTATATCCTCCTGCCCAACCCTTGTTAAAACATGATCTACCTCTCTGGTTAGAGGAGGAAGATGAGGATGAAGTCTATTCTTCACTGCTTTATGCATTAGGAATCACCATGGGGGGGAAACAACAAGATTAGGATGATATGATTGAAAATCTGATTTAGAATCCACCTCCCAGTGTATCACCATTAGAGGACATAGTAAGAGAAACCCAAAACAACCACTCAACTAATCTCTATGCAACTGAATCCACTCCTCTCCGTGTTAAGAATATAGAGTTCGGCCCAGAAAGAACCTTGAAAATCAATCCATCCCTATCCACTTCCTAGGACAAGGAATTGTGTAGCTTGCTGAGAAAACACCTAGATGCCTTCGCCTGGAGTTATAAGGAGATGAAGGGAGTGCACCCTTTAGTAGTTACTCATCATATATACATCAAGGAGGATTGCAAGCCAGTCAGGAAGCCTCAAAGGAGGATGAATCCAGCACTTAAAGATATTGTTAAGGAAGAACTACAAAAATTGCTTGATGCAGGATTCATCTATCCCATCTCTGACAGTGAATGGGTCTCTCCTTCGGTGCTAGTGCCAAAGAAAAATGGTAAGTGAAGAATCTGTGTCAACTATCGGGAATTAAACAAAGCCACTAAAAAGGACCATTTTCCTTTACCTTTCATAGATCAAGCGTTAGATGGTCTGGGAGGGAAAAAACTTTTCTCTTTCCTAGATAGGTTTAGCAGGTACAACCAGATCCAAATCAGCCCGGAAGACCAAGATAAGGCCACTTTCACTTGTCCATGGGGTACCTTTGCATACCGGGTCCTTCCTTTTGGTTTGTGTAACGCTCCCGCCACTTTCCAAAGAGCGGTATTGAGTATATTCTCTGAACTAGTTCATGATGCAGTAGATATATACATGGATGAATTTACTCCTTATGGCTCTAAATTTTAGGAAGCCTTATCTAATCTAGGAAAAGTTCTAGACAAGTGTATTGAGATGAACCTGTCCCTCAGTCTGGAAAAATGTGAATTTTTTATTACTAAAGGGACCGTGCTAGGTCATGCAATATCTCAACAAGGACTGCAGGTGGACCCCAACAAAATTGCCATCATCCAAAGGGTCCCACCTCCTCAAAAAGTGAGAGATGTCAAAAGTTTCCTAGGCTTAGCTAGGTATTACCAGAGATTCATTAAAGATTTCAGCAAGCTAGCCTCTCCTTTTTTTGGCCTCTTAGGTAAAGATGTCTAGTTTATATGGTCAAAAAACTATCAAGAAGCCCTAGATACTTTGAAGAGCAAGCTCGTGACTGCCCCAATTCTGAGAGGCCCAAACTGGGCCCTAGCTTTCCACATTCACATAGATGCCTTGAACAAAGCAATAGGAGCAACCTTGGGACAAATTGATGAAAATTTTCCTTATGCCATATACTTTATAATTAAAAACTTATCAAAGGCCAAGTTAAACTATATAGTGACCGAGAAGGAACTCCTAGCTGTCGTGCATTCTTTAAACAAATTTAGACATTATATCACAGGCTATCAAACCTTTGTGCACACTGATCATCCTGCAATTAGATATTTAATGAACAAACTGGATGTAAATTCTCGCATTATTAGATGGTTACTATTACTGCAGCAGTTTAATTTGACCATTATTGATAAGCCTGGTAAAGAAAATGTTGTTACTGACTTTTTGTCTAGAGTAAATTTTCCTGCAGGTGAAGAAGGAATGGTGGATGACCAAATGCTAGATGAACATCTATTTGCTATCTCACTACTCTCTCCATGGTTTGCTGATATATCAAACTACTTGGTTTCAGCATAATTCCCACCACACCTGTCCTCAAAGGAGAAGAGCAAGATATTAAGGGAAAGCACCCCTTTCACCTGGATTGGGGGCAATCTCCTCAAACTTGGCCCAGATCAGATCTTGAGAAGATGTTCCAGGTAGGAAGAAGTCTTTGACATCCTCCTGACCTATCATGACAGGCCTTGTGGAGGTCATTTTGCAACAAAAAGAACTGCCTTCAAGATACTGCAAGAAGGCTACTACTAGCCCACTCTTCATCAGGATGTGAGGAGATATACCAGCCAGTGTGATCGGTGTCAGAGGATGGGGAAACCTATTCCAAAGGATGAGATGCCCATGCAACCTCAAGTGACCTTTGAGCCATTTAAGAAGTGGGGCATGGACTTTGTGGGGCCTATCAGCCCTCCTTCAAAGCAGAAGCAATACATCATTGTGTGCACCGATTACCTGACAAAGTGGGCAGAGACAAAAGCAATCAAAGAAGCAACAGAGGAAAAAGTAGCTGAATTTTTGAGAGAAAACATACTCTACAAGTTTGGGTATCCAAGAAAATTGGTCACAGACCAAGGTAGTCAGTTCACATCTAATTTGATTGAAGACCTGCTCACACATCATAGAATCAAGCACAGGACTTTGACCCCTTACCATCCACAAGCCAATGGGCAGGTGGAGGTCATTGACAAAGCACTAGAAGGGATCTTGACGAAGGTAGTGAGCAGCAGCAGAAAAGACTGGGTAGACAGATTGGTTGAGGCCACCTGGACCTACAACACAACATGGAAGACCACCACAGGGTTCGCACCCTATGAGCTGGTCTATGGGAAGAAGGCTTTGCTGTCAATGGAATTTTAATTCAATACCTTGAGGATGGCATCTCAGCTGTACCTATACCTCAGCCATGCACAGAGAGAAAGATTACTTTAGCTCAATGGATTGGATGAACACGGAATGCAGGCCCTTCTCCATACAGAGGTAGTTCAACTTCAAAGAAAGATATGGCATGACAAAAATATTAAGGAGAAGCAATTCCAAGAGGGATATTGGGCACTACTCTATGATTCAAGATACAAATATTTCAAGGGAAAGCTAAGGAAAAGATGGTTGGGACCCTACACTGTGGAGAAATGAAATGACAATGGTTCAGTTCTGATTAGAACCATTGATGATGAAGCCATCCCCATGCTTGTCAATGGAAATCGGTTGAAAGTCTACAAGAAACCCCTCTCCAAGCGAGAGTTCATTAAAGATTTGAATAAGACAGTGATGGTAGTGGAGCATGTCTTAGCCTCCACTTCACCCATTTATTGAAGAAAAAAGAAAAAAAAATAATAAGGACTCAAGTGAAAACCTCCATGAGTTGCTTGAGTCCCATCATTGGGTTGAAAACCTCTTTTGAGGCAGTCCACTGATGTCAAAAGAAAAAAGAGAGAAAAATAAGATCCTTGGGTGAAAACCTCCCTTAGAGGCACCCAGGGCAGGCAATTAGGGTGAAAACCTCCTTGAGGCGCCCTTGTTGTTTTCAGAAAAAAGAGAAAAAGAAAAATGAATTTTTAGTTGCATTGTAGGTTTGCAAGAGAACTACAGGAAGCATCAGAAGGTGTTAAGGGAGCCCTAAAACCAACACCAACACCCATCCTACCTTCCCACACATTTCTCCATCATTCTTGGCATTTTTTTCACCTCACTATGCTTTTTTTTCAAAAATTTTGTTTTCTACAGGAGGCTCCTGTAGGAATTGTAGAGAGCTAGAAATGGATATAAAAGGCAGTTTGAGGGACAGAAAAAACAGTTCTTCAAGAAAAGAAAAAAAAAAAACAAAAAATAATGAAGGGAACAACACCATCAGCCTCACCTGAAGCCTACCTATTACCTCTCCATCTCTATCTACATATGTTGCCTCATCCTCATAGCTCCAAGCATAGAAAGAAGCTAAATTTTCAAGGGGAGAAGCAGCTACAGGAGCTCCTATAGGAATTCCTGTAGCAGTTGATCCCATTAAAATCCAGCATCAGCAGCAAGAGGGTGCAAATATGAAGGTTGAAGAAGACACCTGAAGCTCAGATCCAACCAGAGAAGAACCTGCACAAGGCACAACCATACATCAGCCAACAAACAACATGCAGCAAAAGAAACAAAGGCATGCAGAGAGTGAAAAAACACCTCATAATAAATGCATTCGGATCTCAGGTAAGTAACTAACCCGCTCCTCTGTTTTCATTTGTGTAATTAGAAGGCATGCAATAGCAATGAGATGGTTGAGATTGAACGAGGGAAAGGTGGCCAATTAACTTGGCCAACTTCATCTATTTGACTCCACTCATCCGAAGATATCACCCACACGTGCGCACAGTCAACTCAAGAAATATGTCAAGGACAGGTAGTGAAGGAAGTGTGAATTCCAATGTAATCATGAGGGATGATTACGAGGAAAGGCCCATGATGACAAGGTAGGTGGGGACCAATAGTCCGAATATGGCCAACGTACACTTTTCCAGCTCACCCTCCATCACCGGAAATATCCATAAAGGGCAATAAGTACTCCTCCCCGAGCACTCTCACCACCTTTTCCTTCATTTTCTCCTCGAAACTCACTCCTGCAATCTCCTCATGCCCCCACAGCCTCGTAACCATCGTTCTCCATTGATCTCTCCCATATTCCTGCTCTCGGTGTTTTCTACAGGAGCACTTACAGGTTCTACAGGAGCACCTACAGGAATTCTACAGGAGGGACAACAATCTTCTACAGGAGGGCCAATGAGTTGTTTTGAAGGGAAAAAACACGGGTTTTAGCTCGATTCTCGAGCTGAGGAGGTAGGTTCCATGCATGCCCCCATTGAATATCAAAATATGCAAGCAGTGGTTTAAATTCGAGGGTGAAATCAAGCCTTTAGGTGGAGAAATATATAAAAGATTTTTTTGCTTATTTCTTAAAATAAACACAATCTCTCTGTTTATCTGCTTTTCTTCAAAAATTGTTGTCTCCATCTCCACGTTTGGTTTCCCAAAGAAGCATAAACAAAATGGCATGAGGTTTTATGAGGAAGGAGCCCACCAACTCCTCCAGGCTCCATGCACATCCCCAAGTAGTGGACATATTCACAAGAGCAAATTGGATGAACTTTTTTGAGAAATTCTGAGGGTTTGATGAGGAAATTGCTCAAGAATTTTCCCACTCTTTGGTCCCTCACACCAGAACACATGCCACTGTCACCTTTAGAGGTCTTTCCATGGAGATAACCCCTGAATTTATCAGTAGGGTCACTACCCTTCCTCTTGGGTTGCCTTGGAGTAAGGATGAGAAACCAATTGGCCAGGTTGCTAAGAAAAACTTTTTCCAAAACAATGAAACCCCTGTAGAGGATAAAAATGACATTAGAAGGGCTAGAATACCATATCCTTGGGATGAGGTTAGCTATCAAATAATCAAATATATTTCCTGTGAGGGGAGGTACAACATTGTCTATGGTTACCACTTTAGAATCCTTCATGAATTAAGGTATGGCATGGACACTCCAGCCCCTCAGAAGCTCAGCATCCCCTACTTCCTCCTGTAGTCTCTCATTGACTCCAGCACTAAAGTTCAAGTAGGAAATTCAGAGCAGCTAGCTCACCATGGGTTAATCAAAATTTTAGTGGAAGAAGCCCTCCATACATCTACACTCTCTATAGCATGGGAAATCTGTAGAAATTTTGAATAATTTAACACATATTCAATGGAGATTATCCTGATCATGTACTATTTCGGAATACATACACAATACATAAGCTCCTATACGTTGATCATCAATATAGCAGCATCAATAACAATAAAACATCAAGAGCATTCACACATTAACACAACATGTAACCCGGGGAAAGCATCTTGCTAAAAACCCCACATTATCTGTATATTAATGATTGATACCATGTAACATTACAAAGTACAATGCTTATCACAAGCAATCCAGTACCAGCTCCACCTGTTACACACAATACAGCTAAGATTTGATCTCCAAATCTATTCCACTGCTTGCCTGCCTCCACTGCTCAATACCTGCTCAAGAATGAATGAGAATGGTCTACCAAACTCGTATTTCACCTCCAAAGAATCACTCACAATGTGTAAGACATGAGAAGAAGCTACAAACTGGGCAAATACATGAGCAAACTCATTGGCATACTCAATCCCTTGATTGTGCAAGATTTGATGCACAACTATAGTCACAACTGATAGCAATCTGATTCTCTAACACCTGTCCCTGCTGAACTGAACATGAACTGACATGCAACTGAGTTAACTGATGTATTCTATAGTTTTATTATGAGTTAATAATTAGTTTAACAACTCATCATTAGTCTATTTGCAGTTAGACTAACTACAACTAGTTTAACCAAGTCAAACTGAACACATCTCCATCAACTCCACAATCAACTCCACCAAACTCAACTGATTGAGTTCTAACTGAAGTCATGCATGCAACAACTCAACTGACTCATAAGAAAAGTGTACTTCCTTCTGACAGCTGCATAGGCCACATCTGTAGCTCAAACTAAAGTGCTCCAAGAGAATAAGATCAAGTTTATAGTCCAAATATTATTATGAGACAATAATATTTGACTTTTCTATCTTTTGACAGCCAGTCTAAAAATAGACTTTGATCACCCACACTGTGGTCACCCACACTTTGGTCACCCACATTGTGATCACTCACACTGTGATCACTCACACTGTGGTCATCCACACTGTGATAAAAAATAGAACTTGCGCCATAATTTGCCTGCGGGCCCACTTAGTGAAGGCGACTCTTTTCACTAAGCTCCATCATCTTGTTGCAATCTCAACAAAATCTTCCGAAACATGACAGCTGAGGATGACATAAAGACCCTAACCTATGATATCAGTCCTACTAGCAATGAGGAGGAAGAGAAGAAAGGGAGAGAAGGTGAAGCAACGGGTGACTTAGCAGAACAAGAAGGGAAGAAGGAAGAAGCTAAGATAGAGGAGGAGAAAGCTGAAGAAACAGAGAAGGAAGAAACAGAGAAAACAAATATAGAAAAAGAGACAGAAGGAGGAGAAAAAGGGGCAGAAAAGACAGAACAAGGAGAAGTGTCCCCTAAGACTCTAGAAAGAAAGGCAGCAACTGCTCCCACTGCCCTTCGTACACCCATCAAGCCAAAACAAAAGAGGAAAAGGTAGGCCTCCATGTATTTCAAGGCTAGGAAGAGCACAATAATCAAAACAGGGAAACCTCAACCCTCTTCAAAAGTGTCAATTACAATCGAAGATTCACCCTCTGCCCAAGGAAAAGAATCCCCTTCCAAGGCACCTATCACATATGAGAGGGGTACTCCTAGATCTCCCACATGGAAAGAAAAGGTAGAACTATAGGACCCAAAAACACTCCTACAGGAGGCTCAAACAGTTCTACAGGAGACACTGTCAAAACTACAGGAAACCCAAAATTTGGAGAAAGAAATGGAAGGACAACCACAGGTAAAGGAGGAAGAAACAGAGCTACAAGAACTTGATCCCCAGCCCAGTCTTACCTCCTACTAGAATCTGCTTGAGGGAGGAAGAATAATTCCAAAAAAAATTGCAATTCCACTATTCTTTGAATTAGAGAAAGAGAGAATAAGAACACATAGGTGGATGCAAATAGCCAAATCCAAAGGAGTTGAGGATATTGGCCATATGGAGAACAAACTCAGAGAAATGGGCAGAGTTGAGTGCTATTAGACATAGGGAAGCAATTACAAGAAGCTAACTTGAAACAGAAAATGAATTGCTAAGGAGGCAACTACAACGGAAAGAGACCCAGCTGGCATGCCTGGCTAGCTTATCCATGGAGGCATTGCAATGTAGAACACCAGCAAAATCCTATGGCCTATATATCAAGGACCAATGGTTGCAATTTCAGATAAAGACTTTGGCACAAAGAGGCACAATGCCTTTCCAAGATTACAGGAAATTTATGGACCTATGTGACCAAAGCACATCAGAGGATAAGGCAAAGATGGCAGAATTCTACCTACATAACATGGCCCTCACAAACATGAATGTGTGGGACCCCAATGCACGACTAGGGGACCTGCAACGAATGGCCATGGCCTCATGGATGAAACATGAAGAGTTAAGGGCAACAGAAATAAGAAGGTTGATGATAAAGGAGCAAAATGAGCCATTAATGATCAGAGCTGAGCCATCAGACCCCATGGCACTCATCAACACACATAACCTGCTTGCCAATAATCCTTAGATTGCCCCTAGATATATAAGTGATCAGGCACAAGCCATTGCACACTTTGAGGATATGGAAAGGCTACTTGGGGATGATTGTGTGCATGCATGTATGAGGAGATGGAACACCTTACCACACAGTTTGCAGATCAGGGAATATCATTCCCCAATGAGGATGAAAGAGGCATTAAGGAGAGTGCCAATGTATAAGCGCTCCATGCAGAGGCTTAATCAATTGGATTGGCCTCAAATTGAGGCCCCCACTGCTGTTAGGCATGCTGGAAGGCAGAAGAGAAGAAGAAGAGCACGAGCAGTGGGAAGAGATGGACAGGAAGGCAGGATTCTATGACAAGAATGAGGAGACCACATCAGAAGCATGGGATGCTAGGGAGGCCACCAGGGCCATAAAAGATGAGGAGATGGACTAAGTTGCTCAGAGGATGAGCAACACTTTCAATAGGGGGGTGATGATGAGCCTCATAAATGGGTAATTATATGGTCTCATTTTACCTCCTAACCTAGTCAAATAAACCATTCTCTTAGCTTATTACCTGATTTTCTGATTATATTTATGCTTATAGAGTGAGTTGAGTTAGTTATGATGCCATGTGGTGTAACATGTGTTTAATGCAGATTATTGATGAATTTTGGGGCCAAAGTCAAAGATCCAGTGGACAAATGGCAGAAATAACTCGAAGTGAACAAAGGATAGGACTTATAGGAGGGAATCCCCCCTCATTTATTACTCCTCACTTCGAATTCCCCTTCATTCAGCTCGGAGTACAAGCAGCCAAGTCATGCACTAGAAGGCAACTGAGCAAGTGGAGGATGACTGATGATTATCTCGAGTTTTGGGAGCCAAGCCTCCCTGATTTTTAGGAAGCTATTGGTAGCTTCAATTGTATAAGTAGAGAGGCCTAGGGCCTCACTGGGGTCAGATTTTTGTTGTACTTTTTCTTATGTAAACTCTACTCAACTTCGAGCTTATTATTTTGACAGTTTCATGTAATCTTGTTATTATTTTGGAAATAAAGATGGAATACTTTTTGAGCTAGCACTGAGTTACCTCAGAGGGCTGAAGCTCTTGGGTTAGGGCCCAATCCAGGTAGCCAAGCTCCTCTTTACTTGTATTTGTATGTTTTATTTCAGTTTGTAGATCAGGTTGTTGTTAGATGTATTTCTTTTATGGTTAAGAATAGGTTTCTTTTGATGATTCAGTAGTTTGCTTCCATTTGTGATTTCTGTAGCAAGTTAAGCAGTGATAAAGAAAAGACTCAAAAGGATAGCAACAGTGCCTTGGCATCTCTTCGTCCCTTTGGGACCATGATTTGAGGCAAAGACCCTCTTGCTGCCCCAAAAACACAGATTTTCCTCATTCATAGGACTTTTAGTGTTTGCAGCTTTTTAGTTGGTTAATAGTCTAGTTTGATTTGCTTCAGAAATTCTTCATCATGCTCACTTCTTTATTTACAATAGCCTTCTTTCATGCTTTCCTTTCTTGCAGTAGTTATCAGCATTTCCTTTCATAGATCACAGCTTAGACTAGTTTGATGCAAAACTCTGTTTTTTCTAGATGTACTTATTTCATTGCTTGCTTAATCTCATTGGTTGATTGTCAGTTGTTTATGTAGTATATATCTTCTAGCAGCAGGTCATCCTATCAGCCATCCCATCCTCCATCTGATCCATGCCCTATAGGTTGCCCAAGTCTCCCCTCAATTCTACCTTAGTTTCCTGCATTTTCCATAGAATTTCTTCCTCTCTCCTTGAGAAAATCCAATCATCTTTCTCTCTCCTAATGATTCTTGGTAGACCCTAGGTGCCCTAACACTTCATTCCAACCTTCATCCACCTTTTCCACCCACTCTCACACCCTCAAAACAGTGAAAACTACTCTCGGTCTCCTCCTGTAGAATGTTGTTTTTCCTCCTATAGATTTCTTGTGTCCTCCTGTAGATTTTCCTATAGGCTTTCTTTTGAAGGTCGAGTGTGGGAAAAGCCTCCAGAAGGCCACCTGAGACCTCCTAGGACCCAACCACACCATCCTACATCCTCTCAAGTCCCAAAACCACCCTTCAACACCACCTATTCACTGCCACATTCACAAACAAATAATTACATGCATGACAAATTCACATAAAAATCCAAAAAGATGTTTTTTGCTCATTTCCTTCGAGAAATAGTTTAGTTAGATGTTGTTTACTTCCTTGAGTAGGTAATGGCATTCTGTTCATGGTTTTCATAGTGCTTTCTGCAAAAGTAGGATTAGTTGGTTAATTAGGATTTACTTGGTTTGCTTTACATTTCAGTCTTTCTCCTTTCTGCAGTTAGAATAACATCTATCTTTCTTTCCTTCCATCACATACAAAGCTTCTTCTGGAATCCATAGAAGTTGGCTTGAGCTCCTAGTGATCTTGCACCAGCTGACCAAGTAACAATCTACAGTAAGAACTAGTACTTGTGCCTACAACACCGTCGTTTCCAAGTTCGTTACGAACTACCAGTTTGATAAGAGTAAAGTAGGCAACCCAGGAGTTGCAGGATTATTGCTGCAATACTGGTGCTCTCCAACTACTTGGAGGAAGAAGAGAATCAGAGATGACAAGAAAAATGGTAGACTACATTTCTCTTGACTCTGCCTATAGATCACTTGGGCAGCAAGGAGATGATTATTCTCCTAGTATAGTAGATACATTGTGGAGTTTGAGGGTAGAGATCAGAAGTTGCAAAGTAGACAATGAAATATTGGTTGAGGCTCAGGAAAGGTAGGTAGAATTCAATGTAGTGATTCTTTAGAGCATGTCAGATTTGTAGAGACAAGGACAGTTAAGGATCAACCAAGAGTAGGAGGAAAAAACTAATGGAGCATATGGTAGTAGGTCTCAGTATAGATATAGGTTGGTAGAAGGGATACAGTCATAGGTGACATATTGTTGGATACACCTGATAGGAGGACTAGTATATGCATCACTCTAGTTCCTCATCCAGGAGACATTATCACCATCATCACCATCATCATCATTATAGGAGGAGTGAGTACTTTCTTGAGGAGTTAAAGAAACTCAGGCCTCCTACATTTGATGGAGAGATGAAAAAGCCAGAAGATGCAGAGGCATGGTTGCTTCGAATGAAGAAATTCTTCATATTTCATAACTATTCAGAGAACATGAAAGCCAAAATAACCACCTTCAGTCTCAAAGGGAAAGCAGATATTTGGTGGGAAGATGTGAATAATGTCAAGGGTATTTGAGAAGAAGAGTTTTATTTGGGATGAGTTCAAGAAACTATTCAAGAAGAAATACCTATAAGGGAGATACTATGATGACAAAGCTAAGGAATTTTATGAGTTGCAAATGGTTTCTATGACAAATGATGAGCATGCTAGCAGGGTCCTAGAGCTGTTGAGGTAGGTTCCCTACCTCAACGATGAGAAGGATAAGATTCCGAGATTCATCAGTGGGTTTTCGTAAACATATAGAGGCCAAATTGAGTTTAATGAACCCCGATCATTGGAGGAGACCATCAGGAGGTTCAATCATTGTTATGAACAGTCAAAATGTAAATTTGAGACTAAGCATGATTTGAAGCAAAATGGGAATTTTAAAGGGAAGTGGCCACCAAAGTGGGGAAGACCTCAGGATGCAGGTGAGAGAAAATGTTGCTCCTTACAAGAAGTTCAATGTAGTTGAGAAGGGACATGGGTCATAGCCTAGAGAGAAATAGAACAAAGGTTATGGTAGGGGACCATTGCAATGTTGGATATGTGGAAAAGATCATCGCAAGAAGGATTTTTCCATTGTACCAAGGTGGAAGGCCTCAGATTTATAGTGCTCAAGAGGCACAGACAATTGGGGATGTTGGTCATAGCATTCCTCATATTTATGCAGTTGTGGACAACAAGCAGGTAGATCACCATGCATCCATTATTGAGATGGAAGGTAAGATATGTTGTCAAGTTATTTCTATTTTGATTGATCATAGATATTAATTATATTTATGTTAATCCTGACTTGGTGGATAAGTGTGGCTTGAGAAAAGAAGTGCATGCAGAGTCTTAGTTGGTGCAGTTGGCTACATGTACTAAGAAGAGAGTTCATAACTGGGTAATATCTTATGCATTTGAGATGAATGGTATGCCTACAACAACACATCTGAATGTACGACATAATATGCTTGTGGGTATGGATTGGTTGTATCTCCACAGGACCAAAGTAGATTTCTATGACAAGGCTATTGGGTGATTGGATGATAATGGGGAAAAGAGAATCCTGTAGGGAAAGAAGAATCCTACACCAGTTAGGATGGTCACAACTATGTAGGCTAAGTGCAGTTGCAGGAAGGGATGTGTAATGTTTGTAGTTCATCTTTATAGTGACTAGGGTAAGGATGTTGAGGATGCAGAAATATTCAAGAGATATCTTATATTACAAGAGTTTTAGGATGTATTTCTAGCATATATTATAGAGTTTCCTCCCCACAGGGAAGTGGAATTTTCTATTGAGTTGTTACTTGGGGCAACACCAGCATCAAAGGAAACTTATAGGATGAGCACACAAGAGTTGGTGGAATTGAAGTTGCAATTGAAGGAAACACTTGACAAGGGATACATTGGGCTAAGTGTATCACCTTGGGGTGCACCATTATTGTTCGTGAAGAAGAAAGATGGTACTCTCAGGTTGTGCATTAATTACAGGTAGCTGAACAAGGTGATGATTAAAAATAGGTACCCATTGTCGAGGATTGATGACTTGTTTGATTAGTTGAAGGGAGCAACAATGTTCTCAAAGATTGATCTAAGATTAGGATACCATTAGGTATGCATCAAAGAAGAGGACATCTACAAGACTGCTTTCAGGACTAGGTATGGGCATTATGAGTTTGTTGTGGTTCCTTTTGAATTGACTAATTCCCCAGCTACTTTTATGTGCTTGATGAATAATGTATTGCATCCTAATTTGGACAAATTTGTTATTGTATTCATTGATGATATATTGATATATTCTAAGAATGAGGAAGAGCATGTTGAACATTTAGCAACAGTGTTGAGATTGCTAGGACAACATCAATTGTATTCCAATCTTAGAAAGTGTAGTTTCTTTCAAATAGAGGCACATTACTTGGGGCATGTTGTTTCCAAGGAAGACATAGCAGTGGATCCAAAAAATATTAGAGCTATCATGGAATGGGAAACCCCTAATAATGTGGATGGATCATTCATGGGGTTAGCAAGTTACTATAAGAGTTCATCAAGAAATTCTCAAGGATTTCATATCCTATTACATCATTGCAAAGATTAAGGTAAGAAAATTGAATGGACGAAGGAATGTGCAACCAATTTTGAGAAGTTGAAGTAGTTGTTGATAAATGATTTAGTGCTTAAGATTGTAGATCCGAATAAAGAGTTCGTGGTATGTATAGATGCTTACAAAAGAGGACTTGGTGGAATCTTGATGTAGGAGGGACAAGTGGTGTGTTATGAGTCTAGGAAACTGAATGAGCATGAGCAGCACTATGTGACTCGTGATCTTGATTTGGCAGCTTTTATTCAAGCCTTGAAGATGTGGAGGCACTATCTTCTTGGCAAGAGGTTTGTATTGATGAGAAATCACAATCGGTAGAGATATTTGCTTGACCAAATGAATATGAATGTCAGGAAGGCTAGGTGGTTGGCCACGATCAATGAGTTTGACTTCAAGATCAAATACATCAAGGGTAAGGAGTATAGGGTTGCAAATGATCTTAGTAGGAGAGTGGATATGAACGATGTCGCAGCAGTGAGATCATATGGGACATATTTACAGGATCATATCTTATAGGCTAGACAATAGGTTGATAGGTACAAGGAGCTTAGGCACAAATTGAAATAGGGTACAAGTGATCAGGATGTGGACTATCATCTCATGGAAGATGGTTTGGTGAGATTCAAGGATAGGATCTATGTGACAGATGACAGTGGGCTCAAGAAGCTTATCTTGAGGGAGTTTCATGTTAAGCCATATTCAGGTCACCCAAGATATCAGAATATGTTGACAACAATGAAGAAGTTCTACTATTGGCCAAATATGAAGAAGGAAGTGGCAAAGTTTGTGGCTAGATGTTTGGACTGTCAGAAGGTGAAAACAGAGTGTAAGCATCCAAGTGGGTTGCTTTAGCTTATTCTGATTCCAGAATGAAAATGGGAGGTCGTTTCCATGATTTCATTACAGGTCTTCTGAGGACATCAAGGCAACATGATTCTATCATGGTTTTGATTGATAGGTTGAGCAAGGTAGCTAACTTAATTCCAGTGAAGACTACCTATTCAGTTAGTGAGGTGGCACAGGTCTTCATTAGGGAGATCATGAGATTGCATGGTGTTCTAAAGAAGATTGTGTTGGATAGGGATGCTAAGTTCACTTCCAAGTTTTTGAAGGAGCTATTTTTAGGTTTGGGGATAGATTTCACCTTCAGTACATCTTATCATCTGCAAACATATTGACTGTGGAAATTGCTTGTAGATGGAAACTTCTTATGTGATTTTCTAAAACAAAAGACTTGAATCTACTCTACTCATCAGCAGAAACAATTAATCGACCAATAAATAATGACGCATACAAGATAAATAATTCAATCAACACATTACACAATGATTTCCTAGGGAAATCCACAACTAAAAACCCCTACTATCTGTATATTGCATTAGTCATAAAATATGAGAATACTACAATGCTTTTCTCAAGCCTAAGCAACCTCTGCACTATCTCTATCTATCTCACTGCTTCGTAGACTGATTTTGGTAAACACTTAGCTGATTTCCTCACCTTCTAAGCTCCTACTCCCTTGCGTTGTTCAATGAGAAATTAGGCCCTATTTAATAGGAATTTTCCTCCATTAGATTGTGTAGTTCCTTTAGGTTCTTCCTCTGACTACATGCACCATTTGTACAATTTGGATAATTATATAACTAATAGTACACTACCCTTGAACTCCAATCTCAATTGGGTAACTCTCTGATCTGACATGCATGAGTTATTTATGGCTGGATTGTCAGATAATTGGTTGAACACATGAAGAAACACCTCAATGTTAGACCTCCTACTAGTTCCTCCATCAGTTGGAACTAGTTTAACTAACTTTAACTCAGTTAAACTGAATTAATTAATTACAACTCAAAATAAACTCAACCAAGGCTCCTATAATGTATGAGACACTCTACATGACTCTAGTTAGACCATCAACTCGAATTAACTAAGCCAACTAAGTCAAATTAACTTAGTTAACTCGTAAAAGTTGTCTTGTGATGTAGAATTACAATTTTATTCCTAATTTAATTCAAGGGAAAATTAAATCAGAATTTTTCTTATTGCATTTTCAACACTCCCTCTGAACAAGAAAGGGATTCACATCTACCCCGATCCAACACCTTTGGAATGTATTGTGTGCAAAACCTCTCACTGTCGTTGTTGGTATTGCAACTGAAAATCATCCAAAATAAATAAATAAAAATAATATTTGAGTCAAATTGCAACTATCTACTTGGAAAATTGTGCTGATGTTGACTCTACTACTAAGCCTCCTACTCTGCTGTCAACACTTCTCTTCACTCCTCAATATCCGACTAACATTGATCCTTCTGCTACTAAATATTGTGGGTCCATGTAGCAAGGTAATGATCCATGAAACAAACATGCCTCAATGGACCCTACCCAATTTTTCAAACTCTTGTGCTAAGGTTTCATATCACCCCACCTCACACCTGGAGGTATGGTTGCATGAGCTCCCTCTACCCAATTAGCTCAAAATTCCCCACTACTAGAGGTCTCTACTTGAGTGGATGTCCCCATTCGATCTCCTCTTTTCTTCTCCAATTTGGTTGCTCCACAACTTCCTGAGGTTGCTTATGGGGCTCCATTTTGAGAGGCAAATTATGCTCCCTCTCAACCACCAAGTCTCTAAAATTTTCCTTGCTCCTCAAGGCTTGGCATGCATCTTCAACCTCAATTTCATACAGGTTCTTGACTCGCAAAACAATTTGCTTCACCTGTCCCATGGCGATGTGTTTAAGAAAAACCTTTCCTTTGCTAAATATCACATCGTATCCATAGTATTCCAATACAACGATGGAAACAAGATTATTCTTTAGACCCGGAACAAACATCACCTCCTTGAGTCTGAGAGGGGAGCCAGACTCCCTTTGAAAAGTAACTATATCAATATTGTTCCGTTATACCTCCTATTGTCTCCAAACTCAATGTTCTACTTGAGGTCTTTCTCCTCCAAGTAACGAGGCATCATTGTTGAGATACCACATGATTCCCATTACTGTGCTTGCCATGCATGCAATGAGAGTAAAATTAATCTTGAATTTTGAAGCTAGAGCTTCACCTGCTGCTTCAATGGCATGCTCCTTCTTGCATGCCTTCTTCTGTGGACATTTTGTGGCGTAGTGCCTGAATAAATAACAACGAAAGAACTTGATGTTGGACAAGAATTTCTTCTTTCCCTCCTTGCGTTGGGACTTCTTTCCCTTGGCTTTATTTCCTTTGCTAACTAATGCAAATTCCTCTTCCATTTATTTGGATGAGGTCCCATCTTGGTTGTCCCACTTTATTCTCTTTTTTCACCAAGTCAGACCACAATTGCTACCACTTCGGTAGATTCTCCCTCCCATTTACTAAATCTTGGTAGTTGTGCCATCTCTTGGGAAAGCATAAAATTTCTAGGTTTACCATGTCATCTTCAGCAATTGTAATACCAACACTCCTAAGCTCATCTTGAAATTGGGTAAACCCACTCAAGTACTGTGGTATTTTGTCGCCCTTCTCCATCTTGATCTTCTAAATCTTTTCCTTCAGTGCCAACTTCATGTGGTCACTGCTATTATGAAACAAGTCTATCAAACATGATGGGTGACCTCCCGGGAAGTCCTGGTTACCGGGTGCAAGCCCCGGAAGTGATGATTGACGCTATGTGATTTATTTCACTAGTTTCAATCCCACTTCTTCACCCCTGTGAGCATCACCCGATACAATGAGTGCTAAGTGAACTATTCAAATCATGAGAAATTAGTCACTTACGACTACCTCTCATGGAAATGGTCATACGTGAATGACTTACTTAACGCAGTTGAATCCCAAAAATGATATCTAATATAATGCACTGCGTAAAACCCCCTATACTTAAATTCAAAAAGAGTGAAGGGATCTCTACTTGAATGGTTCATGAGGCACAATACTTGCTAAGGTTTTGCAAATGGGGTAGCAAGCTAAGTGGGTTTGATTGTGGGGAAAAACTCCACAGTTAAGCGCGCTTGAGCCAGAGGAGATCCGGGATGGGTGACCTCCCGGGAAGTCCTGGTTACCGGGTGCAAGCCCCGGAAGTGATGATTGACGCTATGTGATTTATTTCACCAGTTTCAATCCCACTTCTTCACCCCTGTGAGCATCACCCGATGCAATGAGTGCTAAGTGAACTATTCAAATCATGAGAAATTAGTCACTTACGACAACCTCTCATGGAAATGGTCATACGTGAATGACTTACTTAACTCAGTTGAATCCCAAAAATGATATCTAATATAATGCACTGCGTAAAACCCCATATACTTAAATTCAAAAAGAGTGAAGGGATCTCTACTTGAATGGTTCATGAGGCACAATACTTGCTAAGGTTTTGCAAATGGGGTAGCAAGCTAAGTGGGCTTGATTGTGGGGAAAAACTCCACAGTTAAGCGCGCTTGAGCCAGAGGAGATCCGGGATGGGTGACCTCCCAGGAAGTCCTGGTTACCGGGTGCAAGCCCCGGAAGAGATGATTGACGCTATGTGATTTATTTCACCAGTTTCAATCACACTTCTTCACCCCTGTGAGCATCACCCGATGCAATGAGTGCTAAGTGAACTATTCAAAATCATGAGAAATTAGTCACTTACGACTACCTCTCATGGAAATGGTCATACATGAATGACTTACTTAACGTAGTTGAATCCTAAAAATGATATCTAATATAATGCACTGCGTAAAACCCCCTATACTTAAATTCAAAAAGAGTGAAGGGATCTCTACTTGAATGGTTCATGAGGCACAATACTTGCTAAGGTTTTGCAAATGGGGTAGCAAACTAAGTGGGCTTGATTGTGGGGAAAAACTCCACAGTTAAGCGCGCTTGAGCCAGAGGAAATCCAGGATGGGTGACCTCCCGGGAAGTCCTGGTTACTAGGTGCAAGCCCCGGAAGTGATGATTGACGCTATGTGATTTATTTCACCAATTTCAATCCCACTTCTTCACCCCTGTGAGCATCACCCGATGCAATGAGTGTTAAGTGAACTATTCAAATCATGAGAAATTAGTCACTTACGACTACCTCTCATGGAAATGGTCATACGTGAATGACTTACTTAACACAGTTGAATCCCAAAAATGATATCTAATATAATGCACTGCGTAAAACCCCCTATACTTAAGTCTATCAAAGTTTGCCACATTACATATGGAGTATCCTTCTTGTGGATATTCGAGACAATATGATGTTGAACTCCTTCTAGTATGCCTTTGCCACAAATTTCTTCCACTCTGCCTGACCTTGAGCATTGGTTGTTGGAGGCTTAGGAATACCATTGTCTATGACTTCCATCAACCCTTTGTCTTCCAAAACTGCCTCCAGCCCTTCCTTCCAAGCAATATAATTTGATCTACCCTCAAGGGCATACTTGAGTCTCAATCCATAGAATGACATCATGCTGGCTCTGAAGAATGATCTTGTAAATTCGATATCACCGGTAAAGACAAACTGGTATTATTCTCTTCTAGTGTGATTGCAGCTTTGACACCATGTAGAAATTCCTTATAGATTCAAACTGCTTACATTATTTGCTAAAACAAAAGACTTGAATATACTCTACTCATCAATGGAAATAATTAATCAATTGAGAAATCACGAAGCATACAAGAGAAACAATTCAATCAACACATTACACAATGATTTCCTAGGTAAATCCACAACTAAAAACCCCTACTATTTATATATTACAATAGTCAGAAAATATGAGAAGATTACAATGTTTTGCTTAAGCTCGAGCAACCTCTGCACTATCTCTACTTGTATCACTACTTCCTAGGATGACTCTAGAAAACACTTAGCCAATTTCCTAGCCTTCCAAGATCCTAATTCCTTGCATTATTCAATGAGGAATTAGGCCCCTATTTAATAGGAATTTTCCTCCATTGGATTGCGCATTTCCTTTAGGCTCTTCCTCTGACTGCATGCACCATCTATACAACTCAAATAATTATACAACTTGTAGTACACTACCCTTGAACTCCAATCTCAACTGGGTAACTCTCAGATCTAACATGCATGAGTTATTTATGGTTGAATTATCAGTTAACTAGTTGAACACATGAAGCAACACCCCATGTTAGGCCTCCTAATAGTTCATCCACCAGTTGGAACTAGTTTAACTGACTTTAACAAAGTTAAACTAAATTAATTAATTATAACTCAAAATAAAGTCAACTAGGGATCCTATAATGTAGGAGATACTCTAGATGACTCTAGTTATACCTTCAACTTGAATTAACTGAGCCAAATAAGTCAAATTAACTTAGTTAACTCGTACAAGTTGTCTTGTGATGTGGAATTACAATTTTATTATTAATTTAATTGAAGAGAAAATTAAATCAGGGTTTTTCTTGTTGCATTTTCAACATTGACAAACATAGAGGGTTAACAGGATTTTGGAGGATATGCTAAGGATGTATGTCATGCATCAAGAAATGAGATGGGAGGAGTGCCTTCCATTGGTTGAGTTTTCCTACAAAAATGGTTATCAAGAGTCATTGAGGATGAGTCCATTTGAGGCATTATATGGGAATAGTTGTAACACTACCATCAACTAGAGTGATCCAGTGAACAAGGTACTTATTGGACTAGATATGTTGGCAGAAATGGAACAGGAAATGTAGGTTATAAGAAAGAATCTAAAGGTAGCACAAGACCAACAGAAGCGTTATGCAGACCAGCACAAGGCATTTAAGGAGTTTCTGGTTGGATAGCATGTGTGTTTTTGCATCAAGCCCAAGAAGAGCTCCTTGAGGATTGGTTCATGTGCTAAGTTGGCACCATGGTATTTCGAGCCTTTCGAGACCCTTGAGAGGATTGGACCAATGGCCTATAGACTTGCACTTCCTTCGACAATGAAATTCCATGATGTTTTCCATGTTTCATTACTTAAGAGATATGTAAAGGATGTTGATCATGTTATTGATTGGTATGTATTGCAAGTGGAACCATAAGGAGAATTCCAACTGGAACCTCAATGCATATTGCGATAGAAATAACTCATGCTCTGAAACAGATCAATCAAGCAGGTTAAAGTGCAATGGAAGAACTTTGGGCCCAATGAAGCTACATGGGAGATGGTTGATCAAATTAGGGATATGTATCCTTCATCATTTTCCGATGGAGGAAAATGAGTTTTTGGTATTTGTACATATTTATGTATTATTTCTATTATAAATACCACAACGAGTTGTGTTATAAAGCTCTAATAAGCGATATGGTTGTCATGTTGTCATGATTATCATGATGGTTTTTCTTTTGAACAGATCGTTCATTGTAAATACTGCAACATGCTGGGTTATAAATCTCCATGGGAAGTATGTTTTTTTATACCGGTTTTGCTAGTTGTAGGTGTCATAGAACACCAAGGAAGACGTTACCCTAAGGGGGAGGGGTCTATAATAGCCTTGGGTTAAAAGTTCATGTAATAAAGTTAATAAAGGAAAAATAAGACCAAGGTCATGGAACACTTATTCCAAGCTGGATGTTGGGAAAAATATCTTAATGGGCATCACTTGTTGTGTATTATGGCTAAGGGGAAATTGGCAAAGGCTTTTAAAAGGGAAAAAGGAATTATTGGTAATGTTAATTATGAAAATAAAGGAAAGTAGGAGAAAATGAAGAAATTAGAGACATCAATAATAAAAAGACATGATAGCATCAGTTTGGGGCATTTTTTTTATCAGTTCAGTTTCAGATTTGATTTCAGAGAGGATAAGAGAACCAAGACGAGAAGGAAAGAAAACAAGAAATGAAAGGACAAGGAAAGTAAGGATCAAGCAAGGAAAGGTTGGATCAAGAAGCTTCAGCGAGAATACTTGCAGGTAACAGGTTGCATGTATGATTTCCTAGCTGGTTTGGCATGCATGGTATATGCATGTGTGTATTTGGTTTCTTTGTTGTCATGGGCATGGGTTTTGCTAGGTTTTGACAATGGTTTTAGCTTTTCCTTTCCATTTTCAGATAGTCATGGTGTGATGGGATTCTTTCTTGGTTGAGATTTGGGTTGCCAGAAGGTTTTGGATCAAGGTGAGGTTGTCTAAGGAAAATCCCAAGGGTTTGGGGTGGAGATGGTTTTCTCTAGGAAGGCCTTAATGGGTGGGTGGAGATAAGAAAATTTCTGAAGGTATGGTGAAGTATGAGGCAACCAAGCTCGGTTTGGTTTTGTGATCTCAGGACCAATTTAGGTGAGTTCACAGTATGGTGAGGGTGGAGGTGGTTTAACCTCTGGATTCCTTTGGATTTTATGGATTGGTTTATTCAATGAGATCCCACATTCATGCTTGGAATATGGCATGACTGTGATTGGCTGAAAGAAATATTTGGTTTAGCCAATCTATGGTCGGGTGGTATGTGGGAGTCCTTGACTTTGTTGTATTTTTTATATGGTTAATAAGAGCTAACTTTCTCTTGTCTTTGATGAATAATTATACTTGTTATTATGTGGCTTTAATGGTTGTTCTATCATTGTTATTTATCTGATTATATGCTAATTATAAGCATGGTTATATGGCATATCTAAGTATGGCTCTTATCACATTTTAATTAATGAATGTATGGTTAATGAATGCATGACCTAATTGGTTCTATGAAAACTATTATGAGAAGGCATTGATCCTTCTTGTTAAACCTCATATAAGTTTCATATCCCTATGTTCAGATATGCATTCATGACCTGTAGCTTGCATGTTTACCATGTGTTTGATGGAATTCCTGTCCTGGTTGGGAGGGGTCAAGTCATGTCCCTTTTCAAGTTTTTGGATTAGAAGCTTTGTTTTCATGTTATTTATCATTTCTGGAAGTTTCACTGAGTTTTGGGTAAAGGTTTAACTCCTAACCCTAAAAAAGTGGCTCAGAATTGGAGGCTATTGGCATAGAACTGGTTGGAAAAGTCCACATCCATTGGGAAGCAAGCTTATGGGAGCGACTGGAAGAGTACAGTCACTTGAAGGCCTTGTCAAGGGATCGAATGAGGCTCTAGGTAAGTGAAAAAGAGAGTTAGTTAATGGGTTGGACACCTGGAGGGGTTGGCTAGCTCCTAGCTCCTGTAGGTCCTATAACACCTGAGGGAATTCAGTAAGGTCTTAAGTTAGCGACTCCATTTCCATAAGGTCATATGGAAGGTTTAGTATTATCATAGTGACCCTCATCTCATGTTTACCATAGGAAAACTGATGAAAGGGGGTAAATGTGGGATGAGGTGGTTAAAATAGAGTAGCGATATCATTGCTTGTGCTCTAAGAAAGGTAAGAGGCATATGGAAACATTAGAAACCAAAGTGGCAACGATAAAATAGAAGTTGTGTCTAGAGTTGATCATGAAGGAGATCTAATATTGAGATAAAGACATGGTATACTCAATATACTCAATCACAAAGGAAACAAAATTCTATCAACTAATGGTCTAAAAAATGTGAACAATTAAGACTATGGTGGCCCTAAATATTGAAAAATCTCAAAATGCACAAGAAGTGACCAGATAAGCTCTAAAAACATTTGAGGCCAAGTTCAAGCTCCCATTTAAGGGAATTTTTAGAGTGGAGTTTATAGTTTCTCCAACAGTAGAAGAAGAAAAAACCAAGGACCTCAGTAAATAAGTTGGTGGCTTGCCACACAATTTTATTCTCTTAGATGAGGAGAATATATATGCATAACTAATGGTAGCATATGAAGAACCAAGAAATATAATCCAAGCATAAAGGAGATCCCCTTGTCCAATATGGATCATCAATCTAGTGTGAGATCCTTAATAATTGTTATGAATCATAACGATAAGCTTATAATTGGATATCATCTTTAATCTTAGATCTGAGACTTTTGTGATCCATATTGTAGATAAATGTCTTTCGGAATAATCACATCATTAGGATTTGGTCTAAGACGTTTCGAACCTATTGAACACCTAATCCTCTAAGGGTTGGTGTGGAAGCTTAACAACCAAAGGGAGTCCAAGAGACCTCTTGGAATATGAATCCAAGGGTCACACCATGTACTATAAATGTATATCATTGTTAATAATATGTACTCTCTTGCTTATCTTTAATATTTTGTTGCTTCCATGTGTGTGATTAACATGGTATCAGAGTGGGCGTTCTCTTGCCCTGCTCAAATTTGAGCCATTGTTTTGTGGCCTTTGTAGATCTGAGCACTTCGCCTTATCGGTTTTGTGCCATTCTAGCTAATCCTGGCAGCTCTAATGCTGACGCTTCCACTGGTCTGACAGTGTATTCATTGACTTGAACGTTTCTGCAGTGCTCCCTTCTCTGCTTCTGTCACTACTCAATACCTGCATATAAAATGCTTAGCCTTTTCTGCGGTCAGATTTATAACTCCCAATCCTGCCATGAATCCCTGCAATGGACAAAGCATTCTATGATTTCTACTTTTAATAGTCTGGTGTGTACGTTCTTGGAGTATATGTGGAAGTCGAGACCCCGTTTTGAAGCTTGAAAGCTCACGAAGTTATGAACGTTGCTCCTGGTATAACGCAATTTGTAGAGATAGTATAACGCTGCTCTTGCTGGAACTGGTAATGGATCTTAATTCTCGTCTTTCGGCCTCAAGCAACAAACGACTATAGAATTGATCCTTTTTAAAATCTAGACTTGCAATTACAAGACAACAGACAATACTGAAGTCACAGTGCCTCAAAAATGTCTACAAAACATTCACCGTAGAGCTTCAAAGGAGAACTGTTTTTTTGCGAAGTATTGAGGTATTCAAGCTTATCAATTGTTTTATATTCTTATACTTCATTTTCCTATTTCCTATGACAAACTGAAGGCTTCATGGAGAATGAAGAGTCCAAGGCAAATTAATATCAGTAAATACTCCAGCTTCATAGGACCCACAAATTATTGAGCAAGCTGCATATTTTATGGTGGGGCTAGTTCAGATCTCTTTAAAGAATTAGAATGGTAGAGGCTTGCGTGACTGAATCTACAGAGGGCCATATCTTGACAAATTTGTGACTGTGGGAGGTTGAATGTAGATACAGGAAGAAGTTTTAATTGCTGGGCATGATTCCAAGGAGAAATAGGGTCGAAATCCCTCACTGTTAATGCTGGATGAGAGCTGCATAATTTCTGGGTTGAGTCACAGTTAAGGTGGAACGAGTTAACTGCTATTCGAAGGCTGCCACTATCCCCCACTGCATGAGGCTGTATATCATCTTGGAGAGGCTCATATTGCTGACTGTGTGGAGTCCGAGCCTTTATTGGTGAGCTGGAAGGTGATACAACCACCTTATGGTGTCTATGACAACTGTTGGTACCTTTATATTGATTTATGTTGGGACGTTTTGAGGTGCTGTACAGAGAGGAGCAAATTCCAAACTTATATGCCATTGAAGAACAAAAAAACTACATTGAATTGTCTATTGTACCCAAGTTCCTCTACTCTAATTGTCTCCATTCTATTTGCACAGTAAATACTAAGAGGAAGTTGCCTATTTTCTCTCTTTCTATGACAGAAATTACATATATCAGTCCTATGTAAAACTCTGTGCTTGAAATATATCAGCTTGAAATTTTGGTAGCTTCATTCTAGGTACATGTCATTATTGCATGTATTTTCTAAGTTGGAATTGTGAGAAAACACCTACAGCAATACACAATCAAGTTGTTTAATGAAATGCTACACTGAAACCATAGCACAAACTCAGAAATTTAGTATGAGAAATTAAGTTTTTTCAAAGCAGGTATATTACACCAATGAAGGCCGAGCTACCTAGAGAAGAGAGCGAAAGTGTAAGGTTTCTATATAAGATCTGAAATCATCATTTAAAGATCATTTATGTGCTACAACAATAATCCAAATTTATGATTATATCAGTCCTGAAAGGAGTGAGTAGTTTGAAGATTTTACAAATACATTTTCACTATGGAAAGGAGTTGATCTCCCTCAAAATTCTAAGCATAAAATATAAATTGGAAGCCCTAAAGTCTGGCCACTGTCACCTTCAAAAAAATAGCCGAAATTCTGAGCAAGATTGAGTTCTCAATTAATCTATCACCCTCCTTCATGATATCATCTTGGAGCAAGTAATACGGTGGTAAATTCTGAGTATATAAATATACAGTCCTATCCAAAAATAGTGAGACAGTAAACCGACCCGTGGAAAAGAATCTGAGTCTTGAAGGAGAATCAAACTTATGCATCTCTGTAGGAAGAAAGCATTTTTGACTCAAGGAAGGAAGAAGTTTTCAATAGTGAATGTGTCATGCACCAACTCATGTAAGGACCCTTGAAGACTTCATCTAGATCAGAAGAGCTTGTGGGCTGCAAACCTGTCAAGCTGGACATTCTGTTAAGGCAACAATATCGGGCTTGCTGTGTAGAAATTGAGGCACAAGACATTGTGAAGTGAGAACATGAGCAGACATCAGTGCAAATTAATTCGTGTTGAAAATTTGGAAAATTAATTTTCTAAAACCATTATTGTTTCTACAAGTGCATTTTTTGTCATTTATTGATTTGATTGTTTGAATAATGGAGAAAATTCATGGTTTAATAGTTATTAAGCACTCTAATATTATCTACCGGTGGAAGCACAATTAAACTCAGCAAAGACACTCTCAGAGATATTCAAACATCTTTACAACGTGCACAAGAAAACATTGCTTTTTTGCAGCTTGAATCTCAACCACAGCAGGAAGAATTACAACAATGGATTCATCATTCTAAACTTGTTTCTGTTCAAAACAATGAAACAGACTCCCATAAGCAGCAAGTAAATATTGTTGAAATTGATTCAGATCTAGTGCCCAATAAAGCAACAAAGTTACATGCAGATGCAGAAGTTTAGTTTGCACTTCGCAAGCCCATCATTAGACCTTGGGAAGAGCTTGTCCAAAACAAGCATAGAAATGGTATTGGATATAACAAGGACGTGTCCTTTCATATTCCAGATTACTGAAAGCCCATCCAATTTCAGAGTGTTGGATTACTTCATGACAGTTCACCTTCAACTGTTACAGATTTTTCCCCTCCTCCATAGCAACAGCAACAACAACAGATTTTGAAATGCCATCACTATGACCAAGTTGGCCATATGAAAGATCATTGTTTTGATCTTCGTCCATGTAAGCACTGTCATAAAACCAGTCATTCTTCAAACAGATGCTTCAGAAACAAACCTCCTACAAGAACAGAGATTCATCTTGGATGGATCGCTTCTTGGCAATGGGCATCAACAGCCAAGAAGATATTCTAGTCATATGTCAGAACTTGTTCTAGAGTATTGAATAGTCTTGCAATTGAGTTTTCTCCATTATCTCACCTTGTGTCTGACAGGGGGGGAATGATGGTCATCTACAAGCTTCAAATCCACATCAAGCAAGCTTGAGCCACAACCTGCCATATCAAATTCAGAGTTGTAGCTAGAGACAAATATGCCCCTTGAGCATGCCTTCAATTGGTGATACCTCTTCAAACAATTGGGGACACTTCCTCTAGTAGAAGACTTCAGCTTCTTTCCAGTTTTGGAAGAGTTCCAGGAATTGCATTAAGCATTCCAGAGTTGGTGGTAATCCTTAAACCATCACAGGTTGAGACCTCCCTTTTAAGGTTGAGGTTCTCCATTTTATGCGGGTTGAGACCTCCCTTTCATGGTTGAAGGTTTCCCTCTTCAAAAAATCAGGAGAACTTCCTCTAGTAGTAGACCTAAGCTTCATGCCAGACTTGGAAGAGTTCTGGGAACTACACTAAGTGTTCCAGTGTTGGTGGTCATCCTTAAACCATTGCCCTTTATACCAACATTTCAGAGAGCACATTCAGACTAGTGCTGCCATGCATTTTCGCACATTTTGTATTACAACTCTCTTCTTGGACTCATACATAACCCTTTGGATTAAGGGGGGTAATGTTGGACACCTAATCCTCTAAGGGTTGGTGTGGAAGCTTAACAGCCAAAGCGAGTCCAAGAGACCACTTGGAATATGAATCCAAGGGTCACACCATGTACTATAAATGTATATCATTGTTAATAATATGTACACTCCTACTTATCTTTAATATTCTGTTGCTGCCATGTGTGTGTTTAACAGAACCAACCAATGTGGTTCATCCCCAGGACAAGGTGAAAGAAATCATACAATCTTTACCAATAAATAGTAAGGATGATTATTTTGAAAGACATTTATCTATCATCTTTAATCGTTTTGAATGAACATGTTTATTGGGTCAAGAGGCACTCTACAGCCCAATATGGAGGCAATGTTGTAGTGATGTAAATGTTTGTAAACATTTAACATAAATATTTTAAAAAATTAGTTATTAATGTAATGTTGGCTTCATATGTTTTAATTAATATTCAAATTAAAACATATACAAATGTAAAATGTAATGTAATTTAAAATGTAAGGCACAAAGCTACCAATTTGATCAAATGAAATTGGTCTATCTATAATGAAAAGTTAACATACTATTGTTTTCTCTAACATGATATATCTTTATATAATATTATTATTCTAATATATTATACTAATAATCATCTTCATTATAAGTATTATTAAATTAGACCTTACATATATGATTTATTACATAGAGTGTTAACTCTTGATCATATGGATGGAGGGGGGAGAGAGGGAAAAAGAGAGATACAGAGAGAGAGGGAGAGGGAGAGAGAGAGAGAGAGAGAGAGAGAGAGAGAGAGAGAGACAAGGTTGGAGGGTGGACAGAGAGATGGGGGGGGAGATAAAGGGAGGTGGGAGAGAAATGAAGAGAGAGAAAGAAAGAGAGAACTTGAGAGAGAGAGGGACAAAGAGAGAGATGGCGTTGGAGGGGGAGAGAGAGGGAGGGAAGAAGAAATACATTGAGAGATAAAGGTGGAGAGAGAGAGAGAGAGAGAAAGAGAGAGAGAGGGAGTGAAAAGGGAGAGATGGAGAGAGAGTGAGGGAGAGAGGAGAGTAGGATGGAAGAGAGAGAGAAGGAAAGAGGGGTAAGAGAGAGGGAGAAGAAAATGGAGGGAGGGAGAGATATATAGATAAGGAGAGAGAGCATGCATGTTTAGGGGATGAAATAGAGAGACAAAGAAGGGGATACAAAGAGAGATAGAGCTATAGATGGAGGGGGTAGAAATGGAAGAAGAGAGAGACAGAGAAAGGGAGGGAGGGAGAAATAGATAGATATGGAGATATAGAGTGTGTGTGTTTAGGGGGGTGAGATAGAGATACAAAGAAGGAGAGATGGAGGGGTACATAGATATAGATGGCGGGGGGAGAGAGAGAGAGAGATGAGAGAGAGAGAGGGATATATATATATATATATATATATATATATATATATATATATATATATATAGAGAGAGAGAGAGAGAGAGAGATATAAACACAAAGATGGTGGGGGGAGAGAGAGGGAAGAAGAAAGAGGCACATAGAGACAAAGACATATATTACATAGTATTATATAATATTTAACATTATTAACCATTGAGGAACAGGAAATAAGGATTTTACAAAAGGTAAAAGAAGTTGGATTTAGAAATCCATGAATATTTTGGTTTCCACTGAAACATATGCATTGATTTTAGTGTAGATGTTGATTTCTGATTTGATATACCTAGATATATGATGTACACTAATTTAAAAGTAATTAGATTGATAGTGTGCATTGATTTTTGTTTTACAGTAATTAAACCATAAATAAAATATTAAATTTTCATCCTAAATAAAATGTTCACTTAACTAAAATGTTTTCTTCTTAAGACTATAAACTATTTGTAATTGGCTATAGATATTATATAGTATTATATAATATTGAACATTCTCAACCATCGAGGAAGAGGAAGTAGGGATTTTACAAAAGGTAAAATGGGTTGGATTTACAAAGCCATGAATATTTTGGTTTTAATTGAAATAGATGCATTGATTTTAGTGTAGATGTTGATTCCTAATCCTATTTGATTGATTGCGCTCGATGCATTGATTTCAATGCAGTTCTTGATTTTTTATCCTATTGGATTGCTTACACTAGATGCATTGATTTCAAGGTAGATGTTGATTTCTAGTCCTATTTGATTGCTTGCACTAGATGCATTGATTTCAATGTAGAAGTTGATTTCTAATCCTATTTCATTGCTTGCACTAAATGCATTTTTTTCAATGTAGATGTTATTTATAATCCTATTTGATTGTTTGCACTAGATGCATTGATTTTAGTGTAGATGACGATTTCTGATTTGATGTAACTAGATGTATGTTGTACATCAATTTCAAAGTAATTAGATTAATAAGATGCATTGATTTCTATATAAGCACAAAAAAATATTAATGACATGTATTGATTTATACATTATAGTGATTCAACCATAAATAAATTACCTGAATTTTCATCTCAGATAAAATGTTCACTTACCTTAAATATTTTCTTCTTGAAACTATAAACTATTTGTGATTGACTACATTTTTACTGTTCCCACTTTCCATTGTTCAATATTGTTAGTCACTTCGCATTCAAACAAGGTAATAGAAAACAACTACCATTGAAACTTACTTGGGGTTTAACACTCCATAAGTCACAAAGATGACTTGGAGGAAGTTACTATTAAAATTGTTTAGAAACAGAGACAGGGTATGACGCTTACTACAATACCTCAAGCTAAATAATTGAATGGTTTATGGTTTTAACCACCCTACTCATCTGGTCAATATGAAAAAATAACAAAACTAATAGGTGTGACAATAAGAACAATAAAAGAAAATAGTTTGAGATTAATCACAATGAAGACTATTAGTAATTGACTACATTATTATTATTCATATTTTTTTATCATTCAATAATGTTACATTGTCACTTTGCATTCAAATTTTTTATTTTATCATTTTTCATCATTCAAGTTATTAATAGTCTATATCATCTCAACAAACTCAGGTAACTGGGCAAATTTAAAATTAAAATGACCATATTAATATTAGACATATTTAACATATTTAAAATGACCATAATAATCATATGTTCAACAAATTTATGTGATCATGCATGACTAAAAAAAGCTTAGATCCATCTTAATCTTGGTTCTATCAAGCACTGAGAGGGATCACTATCATGAGGTGTAAACCTTTCCTCAAGTTTTGCACTCAAAAAAGAGGTTTGCACCTCGAGAGATTCGATTTCTCTTGACGCTTGATAGATCTAAGCTTAAGATAGATCTAGAATGGTTAATACCATTTAAAACACATTTTGAAAAATAATTATTAGAAAGTTGAAATAAATATATCTATTTAATTATACATAATATAATTTAAATTTAAAAAGAGAGAAGGTAACTATAATTCTATTAATAAATTAGATTAAATAAAAGTCATAATATATAAGTAATAACAATAATAATGAGGACAATGATTATCTGGATTATCTATGGAAGAGATGCTGTAATGTTATGTAGACATTTTGACTTATTCAAATTAAAAAATAAAAGATAAAATTATAGAGGTTAAATTATTTAAAACAATATTAAAATTAAAAAATTATAACAAACTAATGCTTATAAATATTGTTATGGTATCCCTGGATTTGGGTGTCCATATGGTGGGTACCCCTTCTGACTGATGGGCTTTGGAACATAGAGGGACTCTGACGTCACATGGATCCAACCTAACATATTTACTCCACACACCCTATTGCCTCGGTTTGTGAGGACCATCTTGCGTCTTCTCCAAGCTTCTTAACCTATAGCAACCTACACTCCAAGTTGTTCCTTCTCCAGGTGCTTTCCCTTCTGTCCAACACCACCTTTCCCAGCCTCACTGCTACGCCCACTAGCCCCCGTATTCCAACCATGAATGGGGAAAGAGGGTAGGGTCATCATCCTATACATGGACAAGGCAAAGGGAGAGCCCCCACCACCCTGGATGACGATTCCATTGCCACCATGTTTGACCACGCATTTCAGAGAATATCCATAAGAAAGTCGTGGTTATGGAGGAAGAGGAAATACACCATGGGTGATCGACCCTTTGGGCACTACGATACCTTCTAGCCCAACAATTGAAAGAATGGGCATAGATTAAGGAAAAGGCCACCCATTGGATTGTTGAGCTCTCTGGGCTCCTCTGCCACTCATCTACCTCCTTGAAGTGACTATCCTGTAGGGACCTGGGCATTGATTACCCTCCCAATGTCTCCTCCCCGTTCGATTTTCCTGCGCACTCCCCTTCTGCAAGATCTTCCCCCCCTCCGTCTCATAGAGCTCCCCCACCTCCAGTCGCCCCCAATGCTCCCCCTTCTTCCCCACCCAAGCCTAGCCCTTACGAGTGCTTCATTCTGGAGGAAATCCCAGAGGAGGTATGTTGTAGGCTCGTGGAACTTCTCAGGCTCATGGTGGTTCCAGCTCGACCTTTGTTTGGCTCCACAACAGCTCGGGTTACCTGACGACATCTTCAGCAGACTGAGGTTGGTTTTTTTTCTCCTTTTGATCAATGGACTACAAAAGACCATTTTGCTTCGGTAATTACCAATGCAATAACACAATTGTAGCTCGGACTAAGAGTGCCAATTCAAAGACTTATGATCTTTTTTCTCTGCCTTAATGTGAAACTACCATTTCTCATTAGTCCACTGTCTAGGCACCGCGAGGCCTTACCCTCCCTTGTAGATTTTATGGTTCTATCTTTTGGAAAAACAATGTTAACTCCGCTTTCCCCCTCCAGGGCAGAGAATTCATGTCTTATATCTTTGGTTTCCTCCCTCTAAGGCAAAGACGAAACTTATGAATGTACATATTGTAAATTTGGCTAAGTTAATATACTTTAGACATGCTTACTTACAAAAAACCAATATTGTTATGGTAATTTAGGTAAAATTGAGGTCACAAATCCAATTTACTGTTAGTGGTTTTTGGGCTCCAAGTTTCGACAACCCATGGTTTTATGAATACTATTCTTATGTGTAATATAGCCTATTTATAGGTGTGAAGACTTCTTTATACTTTACTTTTGAGCCATGAATGATCACTGAATATATATATATATATATATATAAAGCACCAACAACGATCAAATTGATCCCTCTTGACACTTGATAGATCAGAGTTAAGATAGACCTACATTATTGTAATACTAATATCTACGTAAGTTAATTATGTTAAACTAAATATTAGTTATATATATATATATATATATATATATATATATATATATATATATATCTATCTATCTATCTTATGTTCGAAATAAATATTTTTTATAGTTATTAATTTTGATAATAAAAAAATCGTAATTAAAATTTTGGAAGTATACAAATTTGGAGAATTAACTTTTTGTTCTATTTAACATTTTAATATATTATAATATTATAATTATTTATAGAATCATTATTTCCGAATAATATTTTTATTAACAATTTATAGATATTTATTTTTATAAAAAAATAAATTGCTGTCTAATTATTATATTATATGTTATATATGTTATAGAGTCTTTAGTTTTGTTTTTTATTATTTAAAATCAGTTTTTGAATATATATATGAATTTAGCACTCTAAAAAATACTTAAATTATGGAGAATTTATAATTCAAACTTGTAATTCAAATAAATCCCTACAAATTTTTTAACAAATTACACTAAATCTATGTCAAAAAATTCTTTGCTACAAAAACAATTGATACATTTATCTTAAAAATAAATATAAAACTAGCTTTATTATGGTTTTTAAAAATCAAATTCAAAAATATATATTACATATAAAATATTTAAATGGAATTAAAATACATTCGCACAAATTTTTAACCAATATTTGAACAAAGTATAATATTGATTTTTTATTTTTAAAACCTATGTATAAATTCATTATAAACACTTTTAAATAGATAATAAAAATTATTAATAAAAATAAAGGACTGTCGCTGAGATACATAGGAAACAATTTATTACATCCACTTGCAGGGCCAGGTTAAATAAACTAATCTTTTGATAGTGGAGAATTTAAGTGAAATGGGTGGATGATTTTGTTAATAATTTTTTAAGCGTTTAGTTTAATGAGGTGGAGGAGTTGTTTGGAAAGTTATAGAAAATCTGATGAGGT
Organism: Pinus tabuliformis; assembly: GCA_031772625.1. Taxonomy (NCBI): domain Eukaryota; kingdom Viridiplantae; phylum Streptophyta; class Pinopsida; order Pinales; family Pinaceae; genus Pinus; species Pinus tabuliformis. Next base: position 1,027,367,494 of record CM062820.1, on the reverse strand, counting down.
GGAGGAGTTGTTTGGAAAGTTATAGAAAATCCGATAAGGATTTTTCTAAATTTATGTTATAATTGTTAAACTTCAAAATTTTAGGTGTTTTAGATATTTTTGATGGTGTGCTGAATACATTTCTATTATCAAAAACATGATTCAAACACTGCCTCTACCCGATTTTTTGAAATTTTTTTGCTTGAATTCCAGCTACTTTTGGCCGTCGAGACAATTCCTCCGACTAATTAGAAACTCCATTTTTAAATGGTTTCTTCTTCAATGCGCGGTCATCGGTTCAGCTTCATTAGGAGCCGTGTTAGTTGAACTGAAATTTAAGAGATTAGGTTCGGCCTATTCAAGAGAAACCTAAGTGAATTTAATGAAGAAAAAACGCGTGGATAATAAAGCAAGGATTGTGCATGATCACTTAGTGTAGTTATAATCGGTGGGGATTGAATAATTTTCTCAGAGTAGTCAAACATCCTAATAGAAAGGAGAGTCATTCCCGAAAAAACATGCATGCAATTAATGTTGCTAAAATAAAATATTAAATAAAGTTCAAGTTCAAATTGAAATTCAGAGAAAATTGATTGGAGACTTTTAACAAGGAAATCAAACAACACCGAACTTGATGAGGAGTGTTTTAATTCTCTGAATTTCCTCTGCTGAAACTGGGGGCGATTTTTCGCCAAAAGGTCCCGCAAATTTATGAAAGTGGGATTTGCTCCATGATTAGTGAAGAGACGTCACAACAAAGCTGCCAATAAAGTCGGGGAACCAGCAAAGTGTGCGGTCGAATTGTTTCGTATAAAATAGAAAGGAAAAAAAAATTTTAACATCCGGCAACGCTACCTACAAACTTCGTCTGTCCCCTCGTCTTATCGGCTGCCATTAATTAGCGTGTACTTTGCTCGTCATTATGGTAAATCGCTTTAATGGGGATCCTGTCGCCCATTACATTATTTTTTTGCACTCATTTTCTTTTTCCACAAAAGAAGATACACTAGCATTTGCACCACATGTTGCAAAAGAAACGCCGTAAGGCAATGATATGAAAAACAATAGCATAGAAGAGAGAAGTCAAAATTTTATGCAAATGACATAAGAAACAACAGCGTAGAAGAAAGAAGTCAAAATTTTATGCAATTTTGTTTCTTTACCGGTGTTTATTTTTTATCATCAACAAATGGCCAATTCGAGGCAATGCTAATCTACATTTTTGACAAAGAAAAATCAATAAAAGTCAAAAACAATTATGGATCTAGAATTGAATCTCAACACAGAGGTGTGCCTTACTGTCTAGCATGTATGAGTGGATATCACAATGAGACTTTTCAGAACATTATATAACTTAGTGTCAGACAAGAGATGAACAAAGAGGAATCCCAGATAAAATGGAGACTTCTGGCTTATTTTAAGTTTGATACATTATAAGTGCTACATGCTTTTTCCAACCCTAACGTTGCTTCTGATCCTAAAAGAATTCCACAATGTTCTGATTTTTATTGAGAGCTGAGAAAGTGTTAAAAATGTGTACAAACTCATAACGTTAAAGAGGAGTATACTATAAATATAAGATTTATCCCACGTGTCCATCTAGTCCTGTCAACAAATCTAAAATAACTGATCTTACCATTGGTTTAGGAGCCTATAATACAATTGGATGGATATAAACTCAATTACATCTTAGAAATCATGGGAAGACAATCATATGGATGGAAATGATAAACATACATAAAGTTGAAAAAAGTAAATGCATCATTGCTTGTGTGCAGCATAAGGACACCCACAGGGAGATATATTTTGAATAACATCACTCCTTGGAAAAATCAAAGAGAGTGTATGCAAATTGTCACACAGAATAAGCCATGACGTTGTCGAGAATAACATGCTGTTAAAAATTAAGTACCTTGTTCTTCAAATGATCAAAGTATTATCCAAACTTATATTGTTCTAGAATCTATTAGTTCCAACGATGTTTAAATTATTCTTCATTGTGGTTGTCTTTTTATTTCTGGTGTTAATAATAGTTTGTATCTTATACCAGGAAGGTCAGACTTTTATAACTTTCTAGGTCCGGTTTTTATTTCAAGCCTTTTAAAAGTCTTTTGGTTAGTTTAAAAAGTATGCTGTAATGTTGTCGTAGAGTCCTCTATTACCAGAAAGCTGACCGATAGACTGGTTTTTGCTTCTGTTCACCAAATCGCTCTGCACTTACACTCAGCCTGTATAAGAAGTTGCATGTTTTTTTTTATATTAAGAACATATTGAGAACTTGAATGATATCTACTTAAAACTTGAGAGTCAATATTATGTTTGGTGGTTCAATAAATCCCTATAATTTTCATTCAACCAATTTTCGTGATTTTAAAAAAAAACAACAACAAATACAGACACCCAAACCTTTAGAGTTCATAACATTTTTCCAAAAGTTTTATCCCATGCTTCAAACATAACTGCGGGAGGATTCGCCCAATCACAAAACAGTGCTGCGTTGAAACTTTCCCAGTAACAAAACAATTTTCCTCTGCACCAGGTACAAAATTATTCTGCCATTTTGGTCATCAATGTCGATCAAAATAGTGCAGTAAAAATTGCAGACAAGTACAAATAACATTTTCCTCCAATGAAAAGCAAGTGGCTCCTTCATAGCAGATTGAAATTGCAATACTCCAAAGACAGATGAAACAGTGATAGAAGGAAACAATGTGGCTCATGGATTTTTGGGTTGCAACTGTCTAAGAATTTTTAGTCCCATTGCTTCCCGTTGAATTCTTCACCATCATCAGGGAACAACAACAATGTAGAAGAAAATCACGCATTAGAAGATTGCATAGTAACCAACCTTTGTTTTTGGATTAATTGATTGTATCTGGCAGCCATTCGTCTCCCTGTATAAAGTTTCCAACTGTATACATTCCTACATTTCTCTCAAGTATCTGATTAGACCATGGCGTTCTTCCAGAAACCTTAGCCCCCGGCCCATAATTCTGGTATTCCCCATAATAAAGTGTGTTAAGAGCAAAGTCCTCTATCCACGACATCCATCCCTCAGGGCTAATGGCCTCTCCCAAATATGAATTTATGCAGATTGCTCTGGAGTACATCTTCCATGGCCGACCCAAATAGCCTTTGTAAATTTTTGGGTTGGCATAGTAAGCCCTCATATATTCTTCAGTTCCATTGATAGTGCAGTTATGGAAAACAAATCCTGTGGGCTCGGCTGGATCTGTTCGACCCTGTGCAGTGACAGGATCTGATGATCCTTTGTCTGAGTTTATTTGACGAGGACGCAGCAGAATGAGACAGTTTTCAAAGATGGCTGCCGAGTCTCCAAATATGAAGTCAACAGTGCCTTCTATTCTGCAGTTTCTATAGAACTGACGAAGAATATGAGTGTACAATGTATCCTGGTGGCCAAGAAAGGCACAGTTGTAGAAGGCAGAGTGATCACTATCTACTCTTAGGGCTATCGCTTGTTGACTACCTGGCCCTGCTGCATTTTCGAATGTTATATCCCGCGCTAAGAAGCCATCAGCATTTACAGCTGCAATTGTGAAAACAAATAAATTAGCAATCCTCAACATCTAAGACAAGATTTAGTGGGATCGAGGAATATGGATTGATTGAATTTTCCTTTGATAAGAGTTCAAAACCAAAGAACGATGGTAACTGTAAGTATTAAATTCCGTCTTTGTTTAGAAATAGCATACACATATTTATCTAGTTATCAGAATAAACAGAGGATCCGATTTTAGCATATGCCCATTGAAATTTCTCAAACTTACAAACCCCAATGCATGTTGAAAGACATTACACCTATCATATGAAAGGGTTCCAAATATCTTATTCTTAAAATGTAAAACGATAATTATTTTTTTTGCTGCTTTAATAGGATGAAAGAAGTGCAGAATCTGCAAAAATAAATGTTATTGCTCTCTTCTTTTCAGCAACCTACAATCTGAAGAAAAGCATTATTGCTTCCCTTGCAAATGACGGATTGCATTCCAAGCACTGCTGGATTTTGATTGTTTCCTTCTCCTCTCATTTGTATTTTGTTGATGCTTTCTAGATCAGCATTCCTTTGCAAGGGAATTAATCTGGGTTGAACTCAAGTAGAAAATTTCTCTCTCATTATTGGATGGTCATTTTCACAATTGATTGTCTCCAAAGAAGTCTTGTCAGCCAAATCTCTACCTTTCCTCAGGCTTTTAAGTTTAACCAGCATGCAGGCCCTCAGTGTTGTGGTTTGGCATTTTTATCCAGTAGTTCTTAGCAACATGGCAGAAAGGGCACACTTTATGTCCATGCAGAAGGAATTGGAAGCAATGGTAGTGGATTCCTTGGCCACAGAATTGAACAAGCGTTTAAAGCCCTTTGGGTTCTGCAAGAAGACCCATAAAAATCTGCAAATGTATCAAAGAGAATTGCTTCCTAGATCATACTTGTACAATAAGTGATCATAGTAGAAGGTCATTTGATTGTGAAACCGTTGTGGGATTCAATCCAAGTGACCTGAATTTACTGTAGATAGACGTCCTCTTTGATATCCATGTTTATCTCCATTCAGGGGCTAGGATGTCACTAGGGCATCTAAAGAATAGCTAAAAGGAGGGAGGCACTCTTTGAAGAACTGAAGACGCCTTTAAAAAAACAGCACATTCGCTAGACAAAGGGGCCTGTGGAGGCAATCTAAAAAAGGAAAAGGGCCAGATAGGAGTTTCCCGTGAAGAAAGAAGACAAGTCCAAAAATGCTCTCAAGGAAAAAGGGATGAATGCCAAACTGTTTGTACAATGGGTTATGGAACTGTTTGTTTATGCTAAATCATACACTGTAGCATGAGGAATTGGACTGTCTCAACCTGCGCGCAGTCAGGTGGTAACGAGGTAGGCCCCAAGATTTCAACACCATATAGTACTATAGGTCTGTTAATTGTGTCAAAAAATGCATCTCAGAAGAGATGTCCTAAAAATGCATATGGAAGTATTGTCGGTCAAGCATGGAGAGAGACCTATAACCCTTTCTAAGTTTGGGTTGAAAGACATGCCTTAAGCTAAACCTAAGGGCTATGGATCAGATCCCATAGATGTATAAGCAATGGTAATCTCCACCTCGCTTCCTTTGAAGAAGAAGTGGAAGTTTGTTAGGGTGCTCTTGGATATTTAAATCACAACCTCAGTTTCACTAAGGTTCACCACCATCATTCTATGACCATCACATTGGCAGGGGAATCAAGCTATCTCTGAATGTCCCTAGGGGAGGAGGCTAAAAGGATCAGATCCTCTGCAAATAAGAATAAGGTAAACAAAACATGGTGTAAAATGTAAACATCTCCCTTGTGGAAGTACTCGCTCGGTTATGCTCTAACCCATTAATGTATATCCCATGGAATTTCATGAAAGCAACTATGAGACACTCAAAGATGCCAATTTCACGTAGTCTCCAGAACGATAATTCCCTTGGAACAGAGTCCAAAAGCCTTCTGAAAATCCACAAAGCAACAGGACTTTAGATGAGGGACGTCAGCTTCCTTGATAATAGCACACAGGCTAAAAATGTGGTCACTAGTTTCATAATCTCTTCTAAGACTTGGTTGCCCCATAGCTTTGAATTTGTTCCTCTCTATATGTTGAGAAAGCCACACGTTCATGCCCATAACATAGAGTTCGACAAAGGCACACCCAATCATAATATTCCTGTAATTATTTCTATCAGAAATATCCTTCAATTGGAAGATGGGGTGGATGATATTTTGAGACCATGAAGAGGGAAAGGCAATGCAAATTCAACTTACAGACCTTACTCATCTACTTCTTTGTCGGTGCTCAAGATCCTAACAGCTCTTTTAATGTCTCTTGGGGTGAATTAGTGACAAAAGGTGAGAGAGGAGAGAATATGGACTAAGGTTGACCCGAAAAATCACAGAGGGATGTGGTCCGCAAGAACCATGTGTAATGATCAAAACATGTTGGAAGAGCAGATTTTCCAATTTCAATTCAAGGCATCTCAAATCTGCCAGGAACCACACCATGATCAAACACAATAACAAAACCAAACTCAGGCAAAGAAATAAATTCCAACTTAATATGAAGAGGAAGAGGAACAGTGATGAGCATTACCAACAGTTGCAGAGCCATATGTACTTGGAACACCAGGCAGGGATGGCACACGCATAGACCCCGTGATCACAGTCTTCCCCATGCCATCACCCACAAACATAACATTATTTTTACTGGGAGGAACCCTAACAATCTCCTTATACACCCCAGCCTTTATATGTATCACGAATCTCCGCTCAGATTTATCCGGTGCACTGTTCACCGCCTGTTGAATACTCATAGAGGATTCATCCTTGGACACAGTCACATCGGGAACCAATTCATCAACCTCTAATACATCCCAAATTTGATTATAATGATGGTAATAATCTGCAGTACTAGAGGAATTGGATGATCTCTCTGTTTTTGGAGGCCTCCATAGGACCATATTCTGTCCGTATGTATCCAGAGCATCTACCATGCTAAGGGCATTGCTGTTCAAGCTCATGACTGTAAGAACAGGTTACGTTACACAGCGGCTGCCCAGCGAGATTTGAAGCAGCAAAAAAACCCATTGTTTGATTATATATAATAAATTAAATATAATCAAACAATGTAGTGACTTACAGTTCTGCCATCTTAACCTGGTTGGAGTGTTTAGAAGTTTTCTTCGCGCAAGGATAGTAATCGACGGATTTCAAGGGGTAGGCCTGCCTCCCCTGATTCAACCACTCTGTCAAAGCGTTATCTGTCCTGGGGATCTCCATCTCTGTCCCTTCCCCAGCTCAGCAGCAATGCTTGTCTCCCCCGATGCAGCTAACGAATCTTCCAGTGGAGTAAATACGCAGAGGAAAAATACGAAGACCGCCAAGAACAGCGAGCCTGAAACCAAATCCAGAGCGAGGGCAAGCGTTGATCCGCGAGGGCAAGTGTTTGATCCGAGGTACAAACCCTGCTGCCTGGATGAAACTATTCGATGAAACGCCCAAACCGTTTGGGCAGCCCCGATCAACGGCTGAAATGGTTGCAATCGTCTAACATATAATCCTGTGGCTTACAAGATGACAGGTAGGCAGAGAGGGGAGTTGATCTCAGAGGGAAACGCCTTACGGCGTAATAATTCGATGTACATGTGAAGATAAATTTAATTGGCAGAGACGATGGCGGCCTTTATATATATATGCATCTAGTCGGGTGAATATAGAATATGCGACCGCCAATAAAGTAATGCCTCTTCTTTATTGATCAAGTCCGATAACCGACTATATATTGACCAGGTGGAATACCACTCGACAGACATCTTATTATATTGTATGTGATGGATGGAAGGACGAGGAAAAACTATGTGGCACAATTATGGAGAAGAGTACGAGGGAAGTGTTCAAATTAATGGAGAAATCTAGTCTTTTCTATATTAATGTATTTGGTTGTTTGTTGTTGTATGTGAGGATTGAGATCTTTTATTTAAGTCTAAGATCTTATTATTTAGGGAGTGGTTCAAACTATCCAATTAATGTATGATTTTATATGTACAAGACTTTGAATGAATGTAGTGTGTTGAGTGCTTTAGCATTTTCTAGGTGACTCACTTGGAGAGCCCCTTGATTTTATCTCATATTCTATCCCTCGATTTTAACATGGTATCAGAGCATGCGATCAGCACCCTGTGTGATGTTTGTTAAGTGACGCCGAGTCCTAAAAGGTGGACTATGTGATCTCTGGTGACAGAGAGCAAGAGTTTGAAAGGCAGGAATAGAGGGAAAGTTTGAAAGGTAGGAACACGTCATTTGCATGGTGCGTGGCGTGTTGGAGTGCCCTGCATGTTTTTTCGTGGTGTCACTATCTTCCTACAATTTCGGTGGTGCCTATAGCTAAGGTGTCGAAGTTTGTAACTGAGATCAGATCGAAGGCAGCCTTCGGTGCAGAGTGGTGTCATGGATCTGGAGAGTGTTGTTCATGCCTGTCTACATGCGGATTTTTAAGGCAGCGAAAGTGTGTGGTGTGTAGAGTGGATTGGTCCACAACGCTATGTGGTGTGTAGCGGTCAAGCTGCAGTGTCTGATCAACATTTGAACAATGTCGCCCAATGAAGACATGTTAAGCTCCATTAATTTTTTTAACAACTGCTGACTACAATTATGGAAGTAAACTGCAGTCTTTCCTTAATTTCTGGAAACCAACTGCAGTAATTTTCTTAAATTAAGGAAATCAACTGCAGTTAATAAATTTATTGTTGGGAGCTACTGAAGTGGTCCATTACTCCATTTGGAGTTCTCTACCTTGATCTGTGGAACACCTGACACATAGCCATCAGAAGCTTGATGGAAGCTTGGCTATAAATTTATCTGTTTGGTCCCCAAGCTTGTATCTCAATTCCCTTCAGTTTTTACACCATCTAGCTGAGAGAATAGAGCTTGGAAGTGCCTTCAGACTTTCTGTATTCTTTTCTTTTTGCTTGGATTGAAGCTGGAGCGCAAGTGGACTGTGGAAGCGTAATAGAAAGGTTTTGACTGCAGCAAGAGCGTTATCAATCGCTGGAGGTAATTTATTTTTACTGGGAATTAAACCTTCATTCCAGTTTTACGATTCTTTAAGTTTTTATTCCACATATAGAATCGCTGTTAAAAGCTTACAATTGGTATCAGAGCTTAACATTTATCTCTGCCTTGGTGTGTTCTGCTTACCAAAATTATGTTGTTATGATAACGAAAATCACAGTCCATGCCCCGAGAAATTTGTTTTCTCGCCCCTCGAAAATTCGAATTCAGTGGTTTTTTAAACGAAAGGAGAATGATCTTACTTTCTTTTCCTGGTTAATACCTGTCGTATTTCTCATAGATAGCACTTCGAGTTACAAAATTACTGTTTGATCTTCAATTAAGGTTTAGGAACTTCAACCATAGAGTGTGGGTATACGTAGTGTATATATGTTAGATATATATCGATATAACGAAAGCAAGAGACCATTGAAATTGTGACACACTAACTATTATCTCGAAATTGCAAACCGTACTTTTATTGTATCATGAATTCTTGGAACCTGTGAATCCAACACTTGTTAATTTGCTAGAGATAGAGTATATAAGTTTCACGGTGATTGGCTCTGCCACGACGTTCAATAAACAGAGACGACGTGCATCGTATTTGAAAACTCATTAATTTATCAACGGTTTCAACTCATTAAAAATGAAAACTAGTAGAACTACAGGTTCGCGGTGGGTAAAAGAATACAGAGAAAAGGTTCGTGTTTTATAAACATGAAGATAAAAGCTTCTTTTGATCTCTTACCAGTATTTAAAGAAGAATAGTAAACACACAAACCACGGTATTGTTGCGTCCAGGCATCAAAGTTTGCCAAACCGTAACCCTACAGTCATATCTGATTCTGAAAGGTTCTAATGACACATACAATGACACTGTTTATTATTATTTAAGGTAAACATTGTATTAAATGCAACTCGCTCCGTTGTTTGTCCACTTGGAGAAATGCATTGTATGTAATGAAACCACCTCTCACTTGCATTTGATGTTACAACTGTGATTTTCAGAGCTGCCATAATTAGTGTGCGTTTGCAAAAACTCCATTTAATTTTATAAAAGGTGTAATTTTGTAAAATGAAATTATAATTATAATTCCTAATCAATGTTAACGTTCAGGCTGGTCAGTATTAAAAAAAAGTTTTAAAGCTGCGTCTCACTTTCCAAGTTGGGATAACTTTTTTTTCCTTTTTTCTATTATAATTTTGAATGGTTAGATTGTATTTTTTTTTTAAATATATATTTTTAATGAGTTTTACTCTGGTTAAAGAAATGTTTATAATTTTATAAGAAATTTCTTTTTAAGAGTTTGATTGGTGCGGTAATTGTTTCCGTTTTCCATATTTATATATTTTTTGTTTATCCAATTTATAATGGATAATGTCTAGTGATCCATATAATTTTAGTTAATTAAAGAATAGCCACAACATCTTTAATTAAATAAAATTATATATTATGATTGGTTAGATCACATAAAAATTATTTAGACATTAAATTGTAATTAATTAGACTAAATATAATAAATTTTATCCCACATGAATTTTATTATATTTATGTAATTAATTAGGATAAAATTTCATAACCTACCCACAGGAGTTATGAATTAATAAGTTTTATCATAAAGTTTTATTAAATCTGTTTGAATTGAAAATTTAGCCCATAGGGAATTTTTATGTCATTAGATTCAATTTTGAGCATGATTT